>CM076245.1:2007500-2448441 GCA_038380765.1 Odontothrips loti | reverse complement strand
ACAGTGTAAAACGCGAGTAGCACTAAGTCTGCAAAGGAACACATTTTAAATTCAACTATTTCACACGCTACACCACGTCGGAGCATAACAGGCTTTGCTTAGGGGTCGTCCATATATTACGGACGCGGTTTTCGTCCATTCCCGGTCCACCCTCCCCCCTCCCTCCCCCTACGTACATTATCGTACAAAATCGCTGACACCCCCCCTGGAAATGTACGCACTTTACGGAAGAGGCCCAAATCGTGCATAAAAGTCTATAAATGACTACAGGGATAGAGAGAAACCAGTAAATTTATTGGAAGCATATGAGAGATTACATTACAAATACCGACACCAATCACCCATATATGAGTAGCGAAGTTTGGAAAGATTTCTACGCAGCACGCCCGCTCTGCTTCTGTAGTCTGGAATTTCTGCAAGGCTTTCTGCGTAGCTTCCGGATTCTAAAAATCTCTGTTCGTAAATTTACGACCCTTGAGTCGCTAAGTTTGATAGCGAAACTGTGCAGAGGCGTTTCCGTAGTTTTCATATGACAAATATCGTTTAAACACGAAAGAAGTCGTTTCGTTGTCGTATTGTTACTCTCGTAATGCGTGACATTCCTCTTTCGGGAAGGACTTTTTCATGTTAATGTTACAATGCAAAAACAACCATGATCGTTATGGAACGAAAAGTTTGTAAAAAAATAATCTTTTTTTAAACAATTTTTTAAACAGTGCAGCTGGCCTGGCGATGCAGCGCCTTTCAATAGACTTCCAACGCGTGGAAACTTCGCATTGAGACCTCATCCCCTTCCCCACGTACATTATCGTAAAAAATCGCGGACCTCCCCCTCCCCCTAAAGTGTGTACGTAATGTGTGAACGACCCCTTATCGCAAAACACCAAAACATCCAAACTCCCTGAAGCTAAGCTAACCGTTCTCGAGAAATCGTGTAGACTAAACAGACCGCCGGTTGGAGAAGAAACTGATTTTGCAATCAGTTGTTATTTTTATGTAAGAAATACATTTCATGTATTGCACAAACTGTAGTAAGACTGTTTACCATTTCATTATGGTAATAGTTGTTTGATTGAGAACCGCCCGAGCCGAAATGTAATAAAACTAAAAGATGCCCAATAATAATTGCTTAGCATTGTGAGCCGCGCTATACCTGACGTGTCCCTTAAGCAATGCTAAACCCGGTGTCTGACCGAAGGCACGCGAATGGCTTGCACTATATGGAAGCCTTGGCGTTGCTTATATGAGGTATTACCTAGCATTGCTTAGCAGCTGTGAGCGAGTATTGCTATGCATTGCTTGTGCGGGCGGAGAGCAGCGCCCCCCCCCTCCCCTTCCCCTCCCCCCATTCCCCTTCTTTTCCTCTTCTCCTGCCCCGTCGGTGCGTCCGTTACCCTCCTCCTTTGCTCCCACTTTTGGCTTTGCACCACACATTTCAAAGTAGACATGGAGATAGGTGAACAATGAGCAAGTCTGATGATTAGATAGTCAAATGTTTATTGCGCAAAATGAAAATTATACAAGTTAAAAATAAATGGTATCGGTTCGTCCTCCACTTTCACCCGCAAACCTACAAATAAAAACAGGGCAAAATCAGCCAGAAAACATTGACATGTCTCCAGAAATATGAATCAGGATCAAGCAAGGCAAAAACAACGTACCCTCGGTATAAAAATACTGGTCAAGCCGTGATGAGCCGAAAAGTGTACTGAATGCTGGGGCTGATAGAGCTAGCAAGACAGCGTATGAGCGCAAACCCTGGAACGTAAACAGACAGGAATAAGGAAACACGCACGGGCCCGTTTACAGACAGCCCCCCCCCCTGCTCCGTGGATTTACCCGCCACTCCCGGCCCCTGCTCCCACGCGCTCCTTCGGGATCTACCTGCGGCGTCCACCGGCCTGCCTAGGCCGGCCGGCCGGAGACTGGTGCACGATGCGGCCAGGCATTCGTTCCCCTACGTCAGCGTCACCAACAAAATCCCAACTTTTTTCAAAGTAAATATTTGAAATAATATCCGATCTTGGCACTTAACGTATCAAATTAATCAGCGTAACAGCGCAGAAAATGCGAATGTATTTTCTGCTGCCATCGAGTATTGAAGTCAGGAACTAGCAACGCACGTGTTTTAAGCGCTCTAACCTCACTTGCTGCAGTTCTGCAGCTTCAGTTTAGCATGTTGGAAACTTCCTTGTTGCCTTCACTTACCTCCACTGAGTCGAACTATCACTTCAAACCATAGGTAGACTACAGATATCTGTGGACAAACTCCTGTTTGCTGTATACAAACGGTGGAAAAAATGTAAAAGTTGCGAACGTTTGCAGTTTCGTCTATAGTTCTATTACAACTACCACTACTGTAAACTAAGAATTGCACTCGGCACTGTTTTCAAAATACTATTAAGACATCTGCTCCGCCTCCCCCGCAGTTCCTCCTCAGGTCCCAACGCAAAGTTTCCCTTAATAGTAACACATACTTCACACGTATATTCATGAAACTTTCATGGAGATAGCTGGATTCGAACCTGCTTCGATTAGCTCACCGAGCGGAGGTGCTAACCAGTTGGGTCAGGGTTTCGCTGTCGCTCAGCCAATAATCGCTTGAGCACCCCAAATTTACAATCGGAAGCTCGCTTCTAATGCGGCAACTACAAAAAGAGTCCCTGAAAAGAAGCTCACGGGTCACGCCGAGCTCAACATTATTCCTAGTGGTAATCTGTTTTGGAGATTTTTCTCCAACCAAAAAAAAACTGAGTGAAATTATTGAGAGTTTGGGATCGCAAAACGAACCTTCACATCATGGGCCTGTATTGTGTCGTAACCATGTTTTGACCTACGGACGGCTTGCTACAGGTCAGACCGCGTGGCCCTGAAAACTTTCTCTCGTCTGGAGAAATCGTGTTTGAGGTTGAGAAGCGTGATTGGGAGCTGGTTGTGTGGCTCAAGGGCCACCCGGAGTACCGAGCCACGGTCCCAGCCAAGGAGCGAAGCGTCATTCTTAAAGTGAGACCATTGCATTGGGCAAGTGAAATGCCCGTGAAGTTTGCAGGTGAGTCCACACTGTACACAATGTTCTCGGTAACGATACAGCATGCCTATAATTGTTATTCGAAACACTGTATTAAGGTTGAACCTCTCCGGAGGGATCACAAGGTATATGTGATATTGCTATTTGAGTCATTCCATACAAACCGTTTGTCTTAAACGAAAACAGGACATTGTTCTTAAACCTCACCAGACCTCATGGTCAATTTTAGGGGATTTGAGTTTTAGTGTTCATCTCACCCCGCTCTCGACGTTTTGGGAATTTTCCGGGGTATTAGACGTCCATGATTGTGGCTACAAGTTTGTGGGCCACAAACTCAGGTCCAAGATCAGCTTAAACTCATTCCACACCCCACATCAATACCATTCCAGAACACCAAGATTTCCCCCCGACACACATTCACCAACGATCGGGGCCGTCCACAAATGATCACAGCTAGCCCAAATTCGGCCACAACCACATAGGACCATCCACAAGCAATGACACAAATGACCACAACCTCCACAAGTCTACAAGTCCTTAACAAACGTTCAGGACTACCCACTAATGATCGCAGCCAGCCACAACTCGTCCACAACCTCTAAAGACCATCCCCAAAGATTGGGAGCCCTCAACAAATGATCACAGCTAGCCACATCTCGTCCACAACCACTTAAAACCATCCGCAAGTGTTAGGGGCTGTCCACAAATGTTGGGGGCCGTCGAAAAATGAACACAGCTTTCACATCTTCTCAAAAAACGTTTAGTACCATTATCCACAAATGTTAGGGGCACTCCACAAATGATCACAGCCCCGACGACTTCTCAACAAACGTTTAAGGACCATCCACATGAATTTCGTCCACTAATTACCACAGCCAGCCGCAACTGCTCAACACACGTTCACAGGGAGGACACAAAATCCGCAAAATCGATTTCCCTGACTTTTCCCTGACTTAAAACAGTTTTTCTCTTGACAAAAAGGCAAGCGCAGGGAAAGAAAGTAAAATGCAGAAGCTCTATTTTCCCAAATATCCCCCCCCCCCCCCCCCGACTTTTCTCAGACTTTTGGCAACCGTGGAGGACCATCCACAATTGTCGGGGGCACTCCATAAAAAACCACAGCCTCCACAACTCAAGGAACGGGAAGTTGTGGGGCACAACTTTTGTCCAGGCTGTTATCATTTGTGGACAGCCCCGCATCTTTGTGGACGGTGTTAAAAAGTTGTGGATGAGTTGTGGCTGGCTGTTATCATTTGTGCCGTGCCCCAAACATTTGTGGATAGTCCTCAGCGGTTGTGAAAGAGTCGTGGAGGCTGTGGTCATTTGTAGACGGCCCCAAAGATTTGTGGATTGTCCGTAGTGGTTGTGGACTGTGATCATTTGTGGATGTGTGTCAGGATGAAATCTAGGTGCTCTGATATGGTGTTTCTGTGAATCGAATGAGTTGATATTGGACCCGAGTTTGTGTACCACAAAGCTGTAGCCTCAAACATGGACGTGGTGTAAAGCCACCCCGTAGGACGAGAGCTCAGTTAACACAAGTAGTCACATTAACAGATCGCAACGCATTAATAGCAACGGTTCGTTCCCTTACAAACCCTAAACAATTACCTGCGTTGCTTGCAGAAGACGTCGACGTATGGGGCGTCGCCCCTTTCGTATGTGACGACGGTCATCGAATCGAGGGGATGTTGAAGTGTGACGGTGTCACTAACTGTGCCGACGGCTCCGACGAGGCGGTCTCCCTTTGCGATGGTAAGCTGGGGAAACAGCTGCGCGCTGTATTCAAAATTTACTTTAAACACTTGATTACGAAATGTCCGAGTGGTCAGGCAGGTCAATGTGAACATCGGTGCGAACGCCAGAGTATGAGAAATAGAGTGATTTTTGAAGAAGAGCGGGGTTTCGAAACACGCGATTTCTCATACTTTGTCCAGCGTTCTCCTTTAAACGTTCAAGCATTAAAGCAATCGCGTAGAATTGAGACATCGTCCGTCCAAACACTGTTTTATTCAATGTTTTCAAGAAGAGCGGGGTTTCGAAAACGCGATTTCTCATACTTTATCAAGCGTTCTCCTTTAAACGTTCAAGCATTAAAGCAATCGCGTAGATTTTAGACATCGTCCGTGCAAACACTGTTTTATTCAATGTTTTCATTCGAAACTCAGCAAAACTCTTGTCAAGATGAACTGGTTTCGGTGACATTGGTGAGCCTTCATTTTAAACCTGTATATCAGGTAGTGTATTACAACAACAAAAAAAAATTCCGATCGCAGTAGTAAGCATTGTGCCTGTTATTAATTACACTCCCTAAACTTCTCCAGCATTTCAAGGCCGATGGTTTATATCCTATTTCACTTTCCGAGCATCAAAATACGCTCGAAATTAGTAATAACCAACGATGGTGTCAGCAGTAGGAGCGGTATAATTTGCACCATTATTTGTTTGATGGTGCAATTAGTAGGAAAGCTTAAAATTGTACCACTGTTGGAACATTGGTGTGAATAGTAGGAGTGGTTTCATTTCCACAAATAGTGCGAATTATTTGGTGTGGGCTGTTTACACTAAGTCACTTCCTTCGAAAATTACTGAAGTTAAAGCCCTTCCGGTCACAACACTCGGCTCCCTCCTTCTGGTGCAGATGCATATAAAACGAATGTAGGGTAGAAAGAGGGGCGAATCACTCACGTAATCATGTGTACAAAATTCTATAAAGTTTGAAAACAAATTGAAAAATAATTGCAAACTTAAAGTTGGACTTGGACTTCATGCTGAAAAATAGCACCTACAGAGGCTGAAATAGCCAGAAAAGCAATACAATTCTAAAATTAACGAAAACCACGGGGTGTAATCTGACGAAATCCTGAAATCTGTGTACAGAGATTAAATAAGTGGTTGCCCCCTCAGGGTAGAAAACGGGTGGTAAAATTTTGCGTTGTGATCGGGAGCTGAACTGCAACGTATTTTCTTGATTCCTTCTCCTTATTTCCCTTCCAAAAATTTATGTCAACGATTTCTGCTCCCCGCATAGTTGCGGCAACGACACTGGCGATCGGGGCCAGGCGCACCGTCCGTGTGCAGTACAGGCAGGAGCACTGGGCTGTCTGGTTCGTCTTGTGCGGCGAGGTGGACTGCAGCACAGTGAGCGTGTCCGGGATCCGCCCAGACGGCAGTTTGCACTACTGGGCGTACTCCGGGTGCACTCGAATGGGTGATCACTGCAAAAACTTGTTGCAATCGGTGAGTGGCGCTGTTTAGGTCCTCATTGTGCGAATGTTTGCTACACTACTATGACCGATTAGTGCTAAAAACGTTACCAATTTAAGTTTCCAAGCATGCCTAATAATTTGGAATAAAAGGGGAAAGTACCTTGGGCAATCAACCAATGCATGTGTTAAATACAACCCTCGCTTTTTTCTTCAATTTTTTTTAAAATTTATGTAACACAGCGAAGTTTCGCAAAGTTTCTGCGCAGAAATGAATGCACTGACGGATTGCATGTAAGAAAAAACCCAGCTTGACTTTATAGCCATTGGAGAATGCCCAATCTTTTCAAAGCGCCTCCAGAACCAGCCAGCATTATGGAATTACTGAGGGTCTACGATGCGTGGCGGTATTCTTTCTCACGCCCATTCCCTGCTAGCAAAAGAGTAATCTGAAACGAACTGAATTTTGTGGCGTTGCTTTCTCCACACGGGATGTACCAAAAATTAAGTGGACCGTTTTCGCTCCAATCACATATGCCTACATAGGCTACTTATTTTTAATAGTGAAATTACAAAGTTTTCGACCGTGGCCTGTTTACAGCAATCCATTTTACAAGCTTTAAACGACCAGAGCAGTTCAAAATTCTGTACCCCTAAAACGGACAGCCAACGGAACACTCCAGGGTAAAAATGAGCAATCTATAACGGAAATCGGCCGTCTTTGGTCTGAACAGGAGAGATCCGTGTGGAACGTTCAGGACAAGTTCCGTTTCAGAAAAGGTGATTGACAAGATCACAAATGACGGTGTGTTTACAGTGAATTCAGCCTTGATATCCAAGTAGCGTTCTGTGATCTAGGTCTTATCTGAAGGTGTCGAAATTGAATGTGGTTCATAAGAGGCATTTCAGAAAAAAAAAGGTTCACAAGTTTTGCGCTGAAAATCGCTACTTTTGGGGGTAGAGTTGTGTGAAACTACGATTTTTAAGATACCCATTCCGGCAATTTGGTCAATCAGTTTCAATAAAGGTCTTTTCAAGGTCGAGCGGACATCGTGAAAAAACATATATTTTGGACGTTTTCTAGCTATGTGTGGACTAGGAACTTAAATTCCCATGGCGACTTTGTAAAGCCCAAGACGGTCCAATCTAACGATTGGTAACTTGTGGGACCCACTTCGACCAGCTGTGCAGGCTCCAGATCTCTCTTAAGGGAGACGATTTTTCCTGAAATATCTTTCAATGTGTGAATTTTAGGATCAGTATCTCAGAAATCGCAGTATTTACACACTTATCCAGAAAGGGGTTTTATGAGATCCCGAGTCCACGAATCACAATTTTGAGCGAATATTTCTTCTGAAATATCGGCTGAAACGGCAAAATAATTGTCCGAGAATCGGACATTTCACATTTAAAGTTTTCTGCCGGGGTATGACTGTACATGTTAATATTCGCCACGGTCTGCGCACGATCTATATTACCTCATAGACAATATTTTTAAATCGGTATCGTCGACATGGAAATCCAACATGGCGAACGTTACATGACCGAATTTATTCCACTGCCACTACGATTTGTCATACCGGATATAGTTGTGGCAGTCACTATATTCTTCTAAAATTGATTAGGTTTGGATGCAGTGAAATACTCTATCGGAATAGTAACTCAACTGAACCCCCAAAACAGCAATTAGCAATGGTCGCGAAACTTTTTAACCCACTATCTCTAGAATGCCGGTGAGCGTGAGCTAAACCGAATGGACGCAGAATTCCTTCATGCTGCCAATCTGTTTGTACAGGCCAAGCCACGCGATTGCGGACCGTTTCCCTCGAGTGAGCTTATATTCGAGGTGGAGCGTCTCCAGCACGAAGTGACCGTATGGCTTAAGGACCGCCCGGACCATAAGGCAACCATTCCATTGTCGAAGGGAACAATTGTTTTACTCAAGGTCAGACCCTTGATGTGGAAGTCGAATATGATCGTCCGGATCACCGGTAAGTTGTTTTAATGCAGCTAAGTTTTTACACTCATCTCCCTGTTATCGCTAAAATGACCAACCAGGTAACTGGTTAGGCGCAAGGCAATTTTCTAGTTAAACAGCTTCAATGCTTCATTTGCCTGACGTGAGCTCAGTGGAGCCGTTAAACTAGATAATTACATGCGCAAGCACTGTGCACCAATGTTTCACATTCTAAACGCAAGCGAGGTACCTTAATTGATCTTATCTTCCGATCCGCAGATCAATTAACGTCCTTTCACACTGGTACCAATGTTATTCGCAAATGAAGTCCATAGAGGTAAGGATGCACTAAGAACTTTTCGTAGAAGGCTCAACCCCACCAGCCGTAGCGGTCACTGATAAAACTATGGCTTACTCGTAAGCCTTAATAGGGCGTAATACGCCTTAGTCGTCCCTAAATACATGCAGGTGGACCCGTGCTGATTCTCTTCAGTTTTTTCTTCTTCTGGTTTTCTTTTGAGTGTAAGTGAGGGGGGGGGGGGGGGGGTCGTTTGCAGTTTTAACAGAGCGTTGTGCCCTTTACGAATGTTCGAGTCTATCCGAAGACGCTGTACTCTTAACTTTTGCTACGGTTGATTAATCCGAGTAATCGCTGTGAACCATTTGCCATGACGGACAGTTCATTTCTGAACCAGAGAGGCATTGGTGGGTTAATATGGACCAACATCGTTTAGGCGCCCGGCTCGCGGTTTCAGGGAGAGGGCGACCCCTCCCCCCTCCAAATTGCTATGTTAAGGATGCTATGAATGTCTGTAACACTTTCACGCCACTCTTTCGTAAGGCCTTTGTAGGTGGTTGACTAGGGGTCCCTCGTGCCCTCTACTGAAATGCCTTAAAATTGATTGGCATGACCTCGTAACTAGGGAGTCTCTATACGAGTCTCTTGGTTTCGGCAAACTAACTCACCGGGTAAAAATGTTTTGGTCAGTGGCCAGTGGGGTACCTGGCTTCTGGGTTCACTGCCGTTCCCTTAGTGTGCCAAAATTTGACTGAGCAGGTCGCGTTCATTTTAGTGTAGGGGAAATAACTTTTTCTTCGTGATGTTCATCCAGAACCGTGTACCACAATGGCCACTGGTGACAGCTTGGAAATTCGCTTCTACCACAAACGGGCACAGGGCAGCATTTGGATCCAGCTGTGCGACTACAACATGTGCAACATACTATCCTTGCTCGGTTCGTCTCCTAACGGTGAACTGGGCTTTGACGCTTGGGCCGAATGCAAGGAGGACGGCCAGGGCTGCACACATCATATTGGTTCGGTGAGTCTTTATGCCCTGGTCTTTGCTGAATGCCCCACAGTAACTGTCGGATAGGGTTTCCAGGCAGTTGGCAGACGAAAAACAAGGCGCGCTAGTTCGGAAAGGACCGGAAAAGGCCCGTTGCGATGACGTCCAACGCCTTGGCTTAACATGCGCAACAAACCAGTGTACATCTTCTGCGCCCCAAAGATATTAATGGACGCTGCAGATTGCTTGTGCGTTTGAAAAGATTGAAGTGACGTTGTTGACAATTTCGGTCTTTCTGCTGGATGCTGCTACGTGTTTCCGTACACCCTAGATGGGCCAGGTGGCGAAGAAACCGATTCGAAATGCACTTGAATTCAATAGGCAGTTCTGTTGCTACTCTTGACTTTACTGGAAACAGCAAGAAAGATGGCATTCCTTAGTTGTTTGTTAGGAGTAGCCTAACTAGAATCTAGAATTTTGAAAAACTGATTTTATTTTTAACATTTAATGGGGTTACCTAACTAGAGAACAATGTTCTGCACATAAAGCCTTGTTCTAATATCTCGGAACGCATCAAAATACCAGTAGAGTTTTGGAAATTAAAAACAAAAATGTAGGCAAATTTGCAGCTCAAACTGCTCGTAAATTTAAAAACAAATCCTTTCAAAAGGTATTTTTACAAACACCACACCACTGGCAGATACCTACCTTGTCAATTTGACCTAGTACCGTAAATAGTTGTGCAATCGTGCCTAAATTTGGCAAGCATCATTTCAGATCATAACGCTGCATAGCTAAATCAAAAATAGAGACAGGAAAACAGAAATGGAACGGATATTACGAGACACCATAACTGCAACTACACCTGTCAACGCAAAATTACAGGGTTCCATAACCTATAACATCAGGAATTTTTGGAATGTTATACATTAGAGTTATAACCTGAACCTCCACGAAACGTCACCCCCACGCCACAAAATAATGTTAAGAGGCGATTCTAGTGTTATGGCAAGGTAAATGGTCACCAGGCGTGTCACATTGTGACAGGTCTTGCGAGCCGTCGCAAATGCTGTTCCGCGAGACGCGAGACACTGTAACTCTTGTATAACGCTGTAGCTTAACAACATTCCAAAATAACGCTTCAAAAAGTTATTTTTATAACATAACTATGTTACGCGTTTTGATAAGTTATGGACCCCTGTAAAATTAGCGCCGCACTCCAGCCTCCGCTGAGACTTAGTTTTCCAAGCTAAGAACGCTAAATTTGGCATGAAGTTGCCCCCATGCGTGTTCTTAAAGGTCCCAAAGTGCCATTTTTCAATATCAACCACTGCGGCGTGGTTCATTGTTTGAGTGCCGAAGGAGTGGAAATTTCGTCAAAACAAGGTCCCTGAAACACCCTTTGCCACTCACGAAAAAGACGTCTACAAGATATCTAATAGACGTCTATTCCTAGATTTCAATTGGTTTCATAGACGTCTAAAGTCTATGTCTACTAGACGTCTAAGTGGTCATATTTTTCCTTATGTTAGACATCTATAAGTCTAGATTATTTAGACCAAAGCTAGATACCACATTGAGAAATATTTTGACTTCAGAGGTCAATAATTTTTTATTTCTTACATCATACAAAGAAAAACAAAAAAAGAAATATCGTAACATAAAATGACAATTCCAGTATTAGAACCAGGAACCTTCTGCTTGCTTCTCCGTCCCTCTACCCCTCGCTCCACCCACTACGCCCTCTATCACCCCTAGAGGTTGTTGCTGAATTCTTGTTTGGAGAAGGCATCTCAAATGCGTTCCCCATCAATTTATAAAGCTAATCGGACAACCCGTCCCCTCACCACAGGCAAACAAGGTGGCCCGTCCCGCCGTTAAACCTCGGTGCCAGTTCCGCTGCGCTCCACCGGCACCCCGGTTCGACAGGGGGACCTGCCCAGCATGGCCTGCCGGCGGCGTTTGCGGCCCGCCCCCCCCCCCCCCCCCCCCCGGCCTCAAGTCTCCCTAGAAGGTTCCAGGAAGCAGATGTATCCGTTACGATTAACCTGAGCAGCCCGTCCCGTGTTACTGTGCGCGCCGCATTCACAAGGCCCCTGCGGCGGCAGCCAACCCTGACCTCACAAAACAAAACCATAATTATTTTCATTACGCACAAATGCGATACAAATCGAAAATTGTTGCCACCGCTCGTGATTCTACGTACAAAAAAAGAGTTGATCCTCAAAATTTTAAGTTTTCCTATGACCGATAAGTCGGCGTGCACACGTCCGCCCGAACAAACATGCGGCATCAAACTATAAGCCCGGCTCCTACCGTTTCAAAAAAAAACAAAAAAAACGTGGCGGGACGGGCTTAAAACTGTCAGAAGTCCGTAAAACCACCCCTAACATGAATGCCCAAGAACGCCGAACCGGGTAGGGGTAGGGACCGGTTTTGCTGGATAAGAAGTCTTCATCTTAAAGGTCCTAAGCGAAGAAGGGGCGCTCCGATTAACGGTGCGGCCCCCACGAGCGCCCCAGTGAGGGTCTGCGTCTGCAATGACTTGTTGAAGCCAGGCCCAGCCGCAGGTGGTGCGCTGCACCGAGTGGGCAGGCAACCCATCCGGCACCCCGAACAAGGCGGCGCCCTGGCACTGGCCGTGCCATGGGTTTCCGAAGCGATTTTGTTTTATTTTTGGCTCAGCAAACTGCGACAACAGACCCTCAAATACTGCGACAATAATAAATCCAAATCGCTGCGGAAACCAAATAGATGGCCAGTGCCAGGGCGCCTCCTCATTTTAGGTGCCGGGTGGGTTGCTTGCCCACTCGGCGCTCCACCACCTGCGGCTAGCCCTGGCTTCGACAAGCCATTGCAGATGCAGACCCTCACCGGGGCGCTCGTGCAGGCCGCATCGTTAATCGGAGCGCCTCCTTCGCTAGGACCTTTGAGATGAAGGATAGGCCTACCTCTTGTCCAGCAAAAAACCGGTCCCCACCCCTGCCCAGTTCGGCGTTTTCGGGCGTTCAAGTTAAGGGTGATTTTACGGACTTTTGACGGTTTTTTGCCTCTGATGAGGGGATGGGTTGTCCGATTGACTTTCACCTTCGATGGGAATCGCATTTGACATGCCTACTCCACTGCTGGTTAAATTTTGGCGACCCTTGTGCACCAGCAAGGGTTAAGAAATGCCAATTTTCCAAAAATGGCTTTCGTGTTTTACGGGTAGCTCACAGGGGGTTGGTGCCAGGGAATGGAAATTTCATATGCAGGCACCCAGTGCAGGGTACGTTCATTGCAATCACTTTTTTCAACCCCTAAAACCCAACCCCTGTGTGGGTGTGGGAAAAATTAGGAAAGGGGGTGGGTTTGCCCTACAAAAAAGGTCCAGCGTCAGCGTGTCAAGAGCGACAAAAGGGGCCTACGCTCCTAAAATTTCCCTAATCCGACAAATTAAAGGGTGTTTCACGGACCTTTTTTTGACGAAATTTCCACCCCTTGGCCCTCAAACAATGACCCACGCCGAAGGGGTTGATATTAAAAAATGGCACTTTGGGACCTTCAAGAACACACATGGAAGCAACTTCATGCCAAATTTGACGTTCCTAGCTTGAAAAACTTAGTCTCAGCGGAGTTCGAGGCCAAGTGCGGCGCTAATTTTGCTGACGGGTGTATCATACAACCAACGGTGTTTGTTTCTGTTGCAGAGCCACCCGCAAGGATTGCAGCCTTTTTCTCCTGGCGACCACATCTTTCGAGCGCAGCGGCGCATGTCTGACATGATGGTGTCATTGCAAACCTATCCTGAACGTCCGGTCACGCTCATTGCAGGAGACAGCAATACAATTCTAAGGGTTAGACCGCAGTTTTCAAATTCAAGTGTGGTCGAGGAAGTAATGTTTAAAAAGTTGGGTAGGAATATGGCGTACAACGTTGGAAGGTAGTTATGGTGCACCTCGGACCACACAGCGGACCAGAAGAATTCAACAACAAGGTTTTCAGACACGAATAGCTTGTCAGCTGCATACCATAAGAAAATAAAAGTTAAGAGAAATTGCTGTCCTTTTCATTGGAACCTGCGGTTTGGTCCCCTGAACAAGCACGCAGCTAAACTCGCCATTGATGTCTCGGCTATCGTTTTCGCACAGATCAACCTCTTAAAAGTCCTATGAATCCGCCGCAGCATTATAGGGGTTGAAGTCGTTGAGATACCGACTTCCCGGTCTGACATCTTGTTAGCCCGTCCCGACACGTTTCTTTAGAAACGGCAGGAGCTGGGCTTATAGTCTTATGCCGGATGTTCGTTCGTTCGGTAGTGTGTACGCCGACTTATCGTTCACAGAAAAACTTCAAATTTGGAGGATAAACTCCTTTCCTAACGTAGAATCACGTACGGTGGCAACAATTTTCGATTTGTATCGCATTATTGATTAATGAAAATTTGTCTGTTCTTGCTTTTTGAGGTTAGGGTCGGCCGCCGCGCGCACACCATTACCATATCGCGGCGCGCACAGGGACGGGCTCAGGTTAACGATTTAAATCGTGACAAATACATCTGCTATCGGGCACCTCTAGGGAGACTTGAGGCGCGGGCCGAAGGCCCCGCAAACGCCGCCGGCAGGCCAAGCTGGCTAAGTCCCCCTGTCGAACCGAGGTGCCGGTGGAGCGGAGCGGAACTGGCACCGAGGTTGACGGAAGGGACGGGCCAGCTTGTTTTCCTAAAGGTTGGAACCTAACGAAGTCAGCTTCCGCGCCTTCCTACCCGTATCAGGAGACCACGAAAGAAAGGTAAGAAAATGTCGTTAACAAGTGTCTAATTTTTAAGGCACTTTTAAGACGTTGGTCTGAGTCGCGGCGTTCATTATCGGAACCCCAGCCGATCAATTTTAGAACCGTTCCACCCCCTCCAAAATTAAGAGATGGTCGGAAAGGGTCGAAATGCGCGATTTGGCAGTTTTAGGAACCCATGTGCCGTGCTAACTGTAATTTTCCCGATTTTCGCCATACAAATGGGTTTAAATTATCCCCTTCACGGCGTTTTTCCACCTTGCCACACTTATGGGGTGGCTGTAGCCGAAGGGGATGGCTCATGAACTTGGCGCTTCGGGAGGCTCGAGACCAATGTCGGGGGCAGGTCTGTACCATATTTCAAGGTTTTAGCTTGAAAAATGGTAGAAATGGTAGCGCCGCTAATTTTGACTCCCAGTGTACGTGTACATCGAGGCAGTCGTCCGGCTAGGTGAGACTACCTAAAGGCTGATCGCAGGCGAATTTGTGGCACCTGCTATCGCGTGGAAGTGTGGAACTTTGGTTTGTGTGGTGCTCAAAATTCGCATCGCTCGCTCGATTCCCGCAGCGAGGCGAAAGATTTTCGGTAACCATGTTTGCCACCCTGTCTGTCAGCCGGGTTTGTTATCTTGTTGGTCAGCCTCTCAGTGAGTATATCTGTCAGCGGGTGTCGTTCAGACTCTGACCGTCAGCTGTTTTCGGTCGACCTGTCGGGCATGCTGGTCGGTCAGCCGTGAGCTGTGTCGTTCAAGGTTTATTGAGAAGTGTAACCGTTAAGGGCAACCCCTCCTATCTTCTTTAGAAATCGGATTTCACGGGTTCACAGTTTAAATATTCCCTATGCCTGTCGGTTAGGTAGGACGGTCAGCTGGCATCAAATCCTCGAAGATCTTATGGTTTTTTATTCGATACCAACGACTAACAAAGTTTGACACAGCTCTTTCACTTAATTAATCTGCTGGTATCATTTGGACAATAAAAATGTAATCTAAGAAATTCCTCTACCTCCAAAAGCACCTGTGTGCTGTACGATATCACATCTTTAGAACAGTACTATTATTATTATTCTTTTCAGCAGCACCACTCTACATAAATCTGGGTGGTTTCAAACTATTAATTCATTTTGTGAGTTCATTAAACACTTCATCTAAATTTTTGTTCTTTTTGATATTGTATACTTTTTGTCATGTAGCCTCCTGCTTAGTTATTCTTCCCTAGTCATATTCTGCCTATATTTGGCAGATGATTTTTTTCACTTTTCCGTCCTCAGAATTTTAAGGCACGGAGTGGCCTTATAGTTTACCCAAGATCGGACAATTATTTTTTTTAATTTCAAATTTTGCCCCTTATGCCAAAACCGAAAGTCTCTGTGAGAAGTTTTTCAAACCTTCCTGACTTTCGCATAGTACCCATACAAGAGTGGCGGACGTGATTTTACACTCCAGAAATGCAGCAAACAGTATCAAAACCGAGTTTAAATTCAGCTTTCTCACTCCATCCAATAGCGACAGAATAAGACAGAGCTAGCGTGCTCGGCTCCGTTCCAAATCCTCAGTCGGTGTATGATGCTGCAACAAATGGGGAAGCCAGAATTTTTACACCTGGGAATTGTTTTGCATCAATAATTTCACACCAAATTTAGGTAAGAGATAATACAAATACTGATCACAACATTATGCTGACAGGTCGAACAAGAGATGATGCAGAGTCATTTTATCAAGGGAAGGTAGGAAAGCGTGAGGTTTAGGTTGGCCGCCGCGCGGACACCATTACCATCGCGGCGCGCACTGTCCCACGGGAGGGGCTCAGGTTTACGATTTCAATCGTAACGAATACATCTGCTGTCGGGCACATTTAGGGAGACTTGAGGCGGGGAGCCGAAGGCCCCCGCAAACACCGCCGGCAGGCCAAGCTGGCCAAGTCCCCCTGTCGAATCGGGGTGCCGGTGGAGAGCAGCGGAACTGGCACCGAGGTTTGACGGAGGGACGGACCAACTTGTTATTATTGCAGTGTACATGTATGGCCATGTAAGCAAAAGAATTGTGACGATTGTTATTTGATTACCTGTTGGTGTAATATTTAATATACTGGTGTTTTTTCCAGGTCATTCTCATAGCGTACGCCCTCATGAGCTCTAGGACCACAACCGCCTACGAAAACTACAGGAGTTGGGCCGAAAGGCAGGGGTCTCAAACTCGCCGAAGCGACGAGCCACTGGCCGGGTATGCAGCCAGCAACAGGCGTCTGCTAGGGTGCCTCTGGGTATGGATGACAGCGCGACTAGGCTGACTTGGACTGGCACATGTAGTGGGGGCAGGGAGCTGCACCAATCAGCGAGAGGCTGGCGTGCGAATTGGGAAGAACGGTGGACAGCCCGAGTCGCATGTCCAACTCTAGCAGGCGTGCGGACGGCAGAGACGCGCGCAGGGCCGCGCGAGCCACTAGTGGCTCGGGAGCCGCGAGTTTGAGACGCCTGGCCTAAAGGCTCTAAGGGCATTCCAGGCTGTATGCACAGATTGGGAGCAGGGCGAGAGGAAGGCCTGGAGAAAAGTGTTCAAGAAGGTGGATGTTTGGGGCTGCATTTGGCACTTCCAAAGGGTATGCATGAGTTTCTCTGACCTTTATAGGGTTACATCAGTTTTAAACTTGGGGACTTTTCAGCTACATAAAATTGTCTATTCTATGGTTAATATTTTCTATGTTCATAGGCACTCTATAGAAAAGGGAGAAAAAAGGGACTGTCAAATTATTTTAAAAAATTCCAGCGCTTACAGCACTGAGTCGCCCTCGTGAACTGAACGATGAGTGTTGATAATAGTTTGTTGATCACAATTTGGAAATTCAAGTTTAGAAAAAAATTAAAAAGGAAAAACGGAAAGTACTGACATTTGAACCGGCGACCCGCCGCACGGTGAACCGCTGTATTAGACCGGGCGACCAAACCGACATTGTTACTTGGGTTTGCGTGGCGGACCATCACAAGCCACGGTCGCGTTGGGAGGCACCAACCAGAGCGCAGACCAATGCGAATATGGATCCAAGTTGGCGACAATAGGTCTCCTCATTGAACAGGGGACGACTCTAAAATAAATCGGATTTGATGTGATCACATGCCTAATTGTAAACTGTAGCAGATTGGTTACGTCTGCTTTTCTTAAATGAACTGGAATCCTTTTTTAAAGTATATTGGTACAATTGTTTTAGATTCTCCGCCCACTCCGTCCCGCTCCGTGTGATGCCAATATGTCATTTTGAAACACCAAGCAGCAATGCTGAGATGATTTACATTCTGTTTATTTGCAGTTAGTTACCAAGGGTTCAATTACATCCTATGATAAAAAAAAGATGTTAAATATAATGGAGGAACAACGGTAATTAATATTTTTAAAATAACTATAAATTTTGAAAGTTGGTAGAACCGCAGCATAGCTCCGCCCATTTCTGTGGCCCCATCTAGCGGTAGTGGAATGAAACTGAATGCAGAATGTGGCAACAACGACACTTGCTGAGGGGAGAAAAATAAAAAAGTAGAATGGTCGATGCAGAGAGCTCCTCGCTCCGCTCGGGCTCAAAAATAGAGCAACCCACAGCGATGTTAGAGACATTATGGCATACCTTGCTGTGATGCCGGGGTAGGGTAGTCCATATCCGCAAAGTGGGGTAAATTGAGAAAATTGAGAAAATCAAGCAAACCCTCGTTTATCGTATTTTTGCTTCATTTTCTCACTTTAAACGCCGATATCTCGAAAACCATAAGAAATACAGTGTTTTCTTTGAAATTTTAGCTCTTTGGGGCCCTACTTTGGCCAGATTGACCTTGGGTAGTATTTTTCGAATTTTCAAAAAACATTGATTTTTGGTGTTTATAAGGGCACTTCGTGACCCCTGCGCGACCTCTAAATATTGTCCGACAGATTTCCGGTTTTGTACACATTTTTTGAATGCCAAAATGAAACTTTTGACGAGTCAGCCCAATTTACCCCACTTTGCGGATATGGACCACCCTAATGCCGGGGTTGCCACCTACTTTGATGGAAAAGGCCTATCTTGACCTGAAGAAACTCTCCAAGACCATCAAGGACAGCCGTGTTAGGAGAAAGGTCACAAAAGTGATGCTGTATTTTAAACGACGATGGACGGAGAGGATCAAGCCGAATGAATTTTCTGTATTCGGGAAGACAGTCCGGGCCACAAGTGGACTGGAGGGAGTAAATGGCCGAGTCAATTCGCTTCCTGACAAAGCTCATCCAACGTTCTCCAAATTCCTTGGTAATAAGAAAAAGATTGGAAAATGACAGAAATGTTTAATTGTTATTGTGTAATTAATAAGCCACATTTACTTTTGCAGGACACCTAAGAGATTATGACCAGGAGAACTGGGGCAAGCTAAACATACTTAGAAAACCCACAGGGAAAAAGAATTCCTGTTCCCCTCTGCACACCAGGAAGAACGACACCCTGTATGATACAGACTGGAAAATTGGTGTGGAAATTTGAAGTATGGAATTCGTTTCCATAGTGGAAAAAATACATGTGGTATTTGGAACACTTTTACATATGCATTTTAGAATTCCATCTGGAAAATTACCATATGGATTTGTCAATTCCATATGGAAAATCTGAGAAATTCATATGGATAATTTTAGAAATCCATATGGAATTTCGAAAGTAGTATGGATATTAGCTATGGATTTTGGTATGGATATTGCTAGAAATCCATATGGAAATTTTCCATATGTCTTTCAGAAGTGTGGAATTGGTGTGGAATTATTTCTAGTTAAATATAAAAGCACGTTTATAGAATGTAAAAATATACATTACCTTTATTAAAAAAGAAACCTTAGCTTGGAGCTAAAAACAAAAAACAGAAAAGAAAACTTAGCTTAGAGCTAAAAACAAAAACAGAGTTCTTGGAACAAATCTCGAGCACATCACTTATTCACTGTCCTCCTTTTCCTTCTTCTGATCCTTCCTATCCTTCTTCTTAACCTTCTTCTTATCTTTCTTCCCACCTTTCTTCTCCTTCACCTCTGTGTCATCCTTTTTCTTGGCGCCTCCTAAAAAACAAAAAATGGTGTTAAGAATAAGGTTTCAATTATGTCAGTAAAACAGAGCAGGCTACGAGGAAAACATACCAGTACTCTGTCGAGACATTGCCTCATCTTGCATCTTGTGCCCAAGAATTTGACGTGCTGCCTCAGCAGCCGAATCGACGTTGGGAAACTTGGGGTCTGCAGCAAGCAGTCTCCCTCTGAGGCAAGCTAGAATGAGGAAAAACTCAAGTCACACTTACCAAGGTAAACAGAATTGAATTGAATTTTGTGAAAAATAGAACAATGACTTACCAACAATGGCATCCACCTTTCGTGGTGTTGCTGCCTTTTTTCCTTTGTCCTTGGCTCTAGGAGCCCCCACAGTCCTCTTTGCCAATTTTTCGGGTCCATACGCAGCATATCCCAATTTTTTTTTTACAAAGAGTGTGTTCTTCTTTTGTAGTTTGATGCTCTGATCCCATTTTGACTTGCTCAGTGATATACCACCACCTATGTTGATCTGTAAAACCAAACACCTATAATGAAACAGCTATCATCACAAAACAATTATTCTGGAAATACTCAATGAAGAGAATTAACAAATGTAGTCCTGTCCCATAACACAATTTCAAAATGTTATGTATGCCTAGGTAAATCAATAACTAATAAATACTGACTGCAGTTAATTTTTATGCTAGACGATTATGTACGACAACAAACCTTTCCTGTAGAGTCTGTGTCCATACTCTTCTCCCCGCTTATATCCCGTCTTACTCTCTCACTAATGTTCAGGTACTCATCCCTTGACAGGGACTCATGTCCCTGGGACGCAGAGCTTTCTGATACACCTGGAACACCAACAAACACCTTCATAGAATACAGTGCATTGTTCTCCTCACACACAAATGAGATAATAAAAAAAAAACACAAGTACCTTTTTCCTTTCCAGACGGCTGGTCTTTGTGGTCTGCATTAGAATTACATAGTTAGAAATAATTCCTAGACAAATTGAAAGTCATAAAAAAAAAGAGTAGTTACCTTCTTTTTTAACAGGACTGATATCATGGGTGTAAAAGCTTACATCTGGAAGTTTGAAGTCTGTAACAATAAATTCTAGTTAATTTCAGTGAAATCCGAGATATTCCCAAAGTCAATAAAATGTTAAAATATAGTACCATCTATCTCACTATGCATGTCATCCTGATAACTGCGAACAGATGGACCTGAAACAAATATCAAGTAGTTCTCCATGGGCTCAATAAAACAACTATCAAAAGTCAAATCCACAGAGAAATAATGTAAAACTCCACTGATCATACGTTTACTCATTAACACATAAATAGAGACTCCACATTAACTCCACATATAATGCGGAATCAGTGGAGCCTACATACCTGGAGAGCTGCTGAAATATAACTTTTGGACATGTTTCTCTCTGTCATTGGGATCTACATCTGAAACATTAAAAATTTGCCACGATAACATCTTACATTAAATCAATAAAAAAGTATACACCACAGATTACGAAATGTTTACCTGGAGATAACAATGCAATTGCTTTGGGCAGCATTTGTTTTTAATTTGTGAATAACATTTTCATTTTTAATCTTCAGTTTCTCTAACAGTGCCACTTCCGTCTGCAGTTTCTCATTCTGTTCCTTAAGCCTACTGCTTTCAGAGTACATTTTTAATCGGCTTTGTTCAGAAATCTTGCAACTGGCTTTCACGGCTTCACTTTCTTCCTTCATCTTATCAACTCTCTCTTTCAGTTCAAAAATTTCTTTCTTCATAGATATGTTTTCCTCCAAGAGTTTAGCAGACCCATCATCAGATGATTCTGAAGCTGCATCTGAGTCAGAGCTGGAATCAGTATCTTCAACTGAGCCATCTGTGTCTGCCTTCTCTTCTTCCTTGACTACTTCAGAAGTTGGAACCAATATCTTCTCACTTAATGGTGGAACCGACTCTTTGAGAAGGGATGTTGGTTTGGCCTTTCGAAGAGGGGATTTGGTCGGGGTAACTGGCAGTGTTGTCTCAAGAGAGTCACTATCACTATTTATCTGGAGTTTTGAAGGCGAAACTTGCTTCAAGACTTCCAACATCCGTCTTTTTCTGGAATTCTGAACATCAGCTGGCTGGAGGAAAAACAGAAGACATTATGCATTACAATCAAAAGGAAAATTCACTTAGATTCAGGAAATAACTGCAGCAGGGTGAAATAGAGGAAACACGAGAACATGTAACAGACAGAATGAGAACACTCAAACCCTGATATGACAATTTGAATTGTGCCTGATAAACCAAGATAATTCAGTACAACATTATTACTAATTTTCAGTGCAAATGCAAGTTAGAGTAAGATCTAATAAATCATAGCAACACAGTCATTAATGATTCCCATAAAATCTGTTGTCGTAATCATATTTGTTTTCTCACAAGTGAGATACGAGTCAACATCGCTATTGACTCCATAAGTAAATCGTAAATCTCTTATATAATAGACTGAGACTTTCAACAGTAAATAAGACATCAGAGAGAAAAAGTAACCATACTTTCTTTTTCAGTACAATCGGCACCTTGAACCGTCCCCAGAAAATTCACCTCGGAAAGTTCCTCGTACGACGAAGTGGCGACAAGAGGTAGGTTAGGGGTTAGGTACATGTTTAGACTATCTCCACTTTCTCTTTGCCCACTAACAACTTCTCTTTTCTGTTAATTCAAAGAATGAAGGTGAAAGGCCAGACCGACAGGAAGATGAAGTTCAAAATGTTGGAGATGATGGCACATCTGACAATGAAATTGTGAGTAGTTTTTATGATTCTGTGACCCTTCTCATCATATTGAATCATTGAATTGTCAATGATTATTAACACCTGATGATGAACTCATATACATTTTATGATTCTCTTGAATTATTATTGAATTAGTGTTAGTAATCATTGGCATGAAATTTATGATCTAATGATTTCATCTCCCCCAAAAAAGTTTGATTTTGTGTGAAAGTGTTATGGAATATATTCACTCCCTATTTGGCTCCTCCCAATGCAATATATATTTTGTTATTCTGTTCTTATTGTTTCACATTTTATCCACGAGAAACTTGCTGTCAATATTGAGGAGCAAATAGTCAGTCTTTTTCCTTTCAGATTCAGGGAGCAGGCAGTGAGGAACGACAGTTGGCAGACAGTTCATCAGAAGATGATTCCAATAGTGACCAAGACAGAGAAGGAGATGAAGTTCAAAATAATAGAAATAGTGATGACACAGTCGACTTTGATAACGTAAGATTTTCTGGTTCTCTCACCCTTCCCTCATAAAGAGTTTCACTTGGGTGAAAGTTTAATGGAACGTTTTCACTCCTAAACTATTTTCTGATATTTTTCTCCCATTTAGCTTCTTCTACTGGAATATTTATGTTGTATGTTGTATTTATGTTGTATTATATTTTCAGATTTTTAGTGATGCAGATGGTACATCTGACAATGAAACAAGAAATGAGTGCTCAAGAAATGAGTGCTCAAGAAGTGAGCGTAGAGCAGTGTTTGATACAAGGTTTCAAGAAACAACAAACTCATCATCGGAGAGTGAGCTGTCAAGTGTAGGTGCATTATTAAATATCTGCTTTATTTGTGTTGCTGTGGGTTTTCAAACTATTGTATAGCATCCTAGTAGTTTCCAATTTGTTAAAATTTGACAAATTATATTTTCTCTGTTATTGCAGACATCAGGTGAAGATCAGATTTTTAGTGATGCAGATGTTACATCTGACAATGAAACAGGAAATGAGTGCTCAATAAGTGAGCGTGGAGCAGTGTTTGCTACAAGGTTTCAAGAAATGACAAACTCATCATCGGAAAGTGAGCTATCAAGTGTAAGTGCATTATTAAATATCTGCTTTATTTGTGTTGCTGTGGGTTTTCAAACTGATGTATCCTAGTAGTTTCAAATTTGTTAAAATTCGACCAATTGTATTTGCTCTGTTCTTGCAGACATCAGGTGAAGATCAGAATTTTTGTAATGCAGACGGTACATCTGACAATGAAAGAGTAAATGACCGCTCAGTTAGTGACCGTGCGTCTGTGTTTGATACAAGTTTTGAAGGAATTACAAACTCATCATCGGAGGGTGAGCTCTCAAGTGTAAGTACATTATTAAATATCTCCTCATTTATTTGTGTTTCCTTAGCATTTTAGGTTTATTAGGACAGTGATCAGGAAACTGATATGTTTCCACATCAACCAACTGATGATGACAATGGACAACAGCTGCAGGATGGTCCTGAGGAAAGCGATCATGCATAAGAGGAAAGTTTCCTCAGGAAACAGAGCAAGAAAGCAATGGCCAGCAAGAACCCTACGTTTCAGAATCATACAAACTTCTGAGAAAGAAACTGAATGGACCCCTATGTATTATCCCTGAGAGCAAACCTAAAATTTCTGTTGGTGAATTTCTCTTGAATTCCTTAACATTCAGTACACATTTTAAACTTAATTTTGCCCAGCTTGAGGGTGCAATGAAGTTAGTTAATACTTTATTTCAACATAGAATAGTTCCAGATACCCGTTATCTATTGGACTAACTGTTTAAGTCAATAGCCGGTATGCATTATCATTTTGTGTGCTCCAATTTTGTTGATTATCTTGGAGAGTTTGATTACTGTGTGGTGTCTGAGGCTACGTGCAAGAGTTGTCGTGAGGTTACTAAAATATCAGATTTAAATAGTTGTCAGTTCTTTATAATGTTTGACCTTCCTATTCAGATTGAGGTTTTGCTATCAAATGATAAAGTGTTTCAATCTCTGAAAAATCCTGTGGATCTGTTAAACAATGAAACCCCTCGAGTTATGAGGGATATTTATGATGGTGACATGTACCAGAAATTCATAGCCTCATTAGTGTCAAGTTAATGATACATTTAGACATATTACTCTGTGCATGGGTGTTGATGGGGCTTCCTATTTCAAAAGTGGTAAATTAGAAATTTGGCCATTGCTTCGTATGATTCTGGAACTTTCTCCTCACATTAGGACCCACAATTTATCAGTAGCTGGCTTGTGGTTTGGGAAAGGCCATGCTCCCCTTGATATATATTTAATTCCTTTTGCTGAGCATTGCAATCGTTTGTCAACACAAGGGTTCAAAATTAAAGTGAAAGGGCAAGACATTTCAATGAAGTGCCATTGTTTGTGATATTTTAGATTATGTGCCCGAAAGAAGAACAAGACAAGAAATTATAGCAGATGGTACTGCTGCTTTAGTTATTGATACAGCGAACCCATCTGTTAATGGTGTTACTGGCCTCTCTCCTCTTTTACTGATTTCAACGATGGATATTGTTGATGGAATGGTACTTGAATATTTCCATGCTACAGCCCATGGAGTGGCCAAAACTTTCCTTAATGGTTGGCTTGGAGGAGATGGATGTGATTGCACTATTCCCTATTATATTGGTAACCCAGCTAACTTGGCCATAATGAATAAATTAATGAAGTCCATCCGCCTTCCTGTTGAAGCCAGACGCAGTGTAAGAGAAATATCAGAAGTGAAATACTGGAAGGGGAGGGAATTTGAAGATTTCATTTTGTTTGTGAGTGTAGTGTTGCTTCTGAACATATTACCACGAAGATACTTACAGCATTGGGCTATGTTTGTTCAGGCCATACATTTTCTTCTGCAAAAGGAGGTCACTCCTTATCAATCAGAAACGGCTAGTGTTTTGCTTGAAGACTTTGGTGGTATGGTCAAGGACATGTACCCAAATCACTACCTTACGTATAATCTGCATATTGTGTCAAACCACCTCAGTGAAAGCTGCAAGCGCTGGAGGCCTGCGTGGGGTATAAACGGGTATTGCTTTGAAGACGGCATCAGAGACTTGAAAACTAAAGTTCATGCATCAACGGAATTGCATCGCAAGTGTGTAGGGCTCTGAGTCACACCAATGCATTGTCAATTCTTCGCTCTCATGTCGGCACTCCATCTTCAGAGCAGTTT
Source organism: Odontothrips loti (assembly GCA_038380765.1). Taxonomy (NCBI): domain Eukaryota; kingdom Metazoa; phylum Arthropoda; class Insecta; order Thysanoptera; family Thripidae; genus Odontothrips; species Odontothrips loti. The sequence goes on along the minus strand of CM076245.1, from coordinate 2,423,166 downwards.
AAGGAGGAAATTGAAAAGAAAAAAGTTAAGACATGTATATACATAGGTGATGACCGATATTTTGGTACTTGCAAGAAATTTGAGCCCTCTCCGGAAGAACAATTCATCTGTACCCAAAAGAATCTCATTGTTCAAAGTTTTTCTAGAGTTTCCAAACTCATCCATAATGGCTGTGTATTTACTACTACCGAATCCAATGCCAAAACCAATAATTCAGTTGCTCTTTTACTAAACAAGGACATTGTTTTAATTGAAAAAATAATTGTTTCTGAGGAACTGTGTAAGGGATTCTTGATTGCACGACCAATTATAAGTACTCCTTATTTTATTGTGCCGGGTGTTGATCCACATCAATGTTTCCTAAGAAAGGTATCAAATGTGTACAATGAATCTGTGTTCATTGCTCCATCTGAACTTGAAATAGTTTGTGCCCGCATAATTGTACCACATGGAGATTTCATTATTAAAGTGCCAAACATTCATAATACCAGCTGAGCTGAATATTTATATTTGACTTATATTTCAGTGCGTATGTATTATTCATCTTCAATGTCCTTGAAGATCTTGTGATTATCCAAAATTCATGGGAATCTGTGTTGGTGCATATTTTATTTTAAATGCTGGACATAAGGGAAAATTTCTTTCATGTAGTGATGTTTTAGAAATAGTTTTGATTCCATTAATTTCTGTTTAAATACAAATATTAGTTCTGTATTCATTAAATCAGTACATGTGTGCTGTAGTAACATGTACTGTGTGTATTACTGCTTGGACTTTAAACTTCTAGAAATTAAAGGAATGTTTGTAATACCTCTTCTGCCATTTAGTCAAAGCCTACCCATAGTCCTCGTTATAAGTACCAAACTTTCACACCTTTTCACCTTTTTAAATCCCGATTACAACAAATTAGAGCATTTCAGAAAGCCATAATTTGCACCTTTATTAATATACTATAGAACACTGGCAATTTATTATTTCTGCAGCATCAAAATTGGGCAACCATTTCGTGTAAATTTTCGTAAAATACATCACATACTACTTCAAAGTTGTTGTAGGAAATATTCATAAGATAGTATTTGGTAAGATACTTGGAAGTCCATATTTGTAGTCCACTATGGAGCCACTGAACAAGAAATTCATAATTGTTGATATAAAGGGACTTCCATTTGAAGAACAAAACAAGTTCATAGTTGTATATTTGAATGGCTTATTGTCAGTCTTGTAGATACTCAATTCAGAGATTCACTGGTTTAGCACAGTATTCACTTTAGGTAAAATTAATTTACGTCAAGCATAACGAAATCGTAGACATGGAGTCTGCTCGCGCCAGAAGACGGTGCCCTGCTGCCAGCTTTCCAAAGGCATGACGCAAGTGCAGAGTGTGACTGTCAGATGTCGCGACGATCGCAAGTCCGGGATGCAATCGCGTAGCACGGGCGACTATTGGGTTGACTACCTCCACGGCGTACTTGTACCCGATAGATTTCGCGTCGCGCAAAGAAAACGCGCACAGCCGTCGCGTTCACAAAAAAAAACTTCCAGCAAGCAAGGAATGTCAATTTGTAAAACTTCTGTGTTCCTAGTGGAAAAGTATATTCCACATGTGGGGGGCATAGAGACCACATCTGGATTTTAAATATGAACTCTGGATTCTAAAATCCATTCTGGATTCTAAAATCCATTCTAGATTCTAAAATCCATTCTGGATTCTAAAATCCCATTCTGGATTTCAAGTGTCCATAATGGATTTCAAATATCCATTTCGATTTCCACTATGGAAAAATAGAAATCCATATTGGCCAAAATCCACATCGAATCCATAATGGAAAAATACGCTTTTCATATGGAAAAATAAATTTCCCATATGGAAAATAAAAAATCCACGTGGAAAACGAAATTTCCATGTGGAATTGGTGAAATCCACAATGGAAATGGAAAAAATCCATGTGGAATTTGAAGCTGGGCAACTCTCCTGTTATTTATTAACTTTTTTTTTTTGTTAGAGACCATCATGGATGGGAATGACAATTTCTAGACCAAAAAGAAAAGTGCAGGAAGGGAAGGATTCCAGGAAGAAAAAGAAGGGATGCTGTCAGAGCGCCATGGTGTGGGAAACCAGTGACTAACACTAGCCAAGTAGCCACGAAATCAATCTTTTTTTGACAATTATTGTTACCATCAAGCTCATTACGTGCATAATGGATTCAGTTATGTCTGTTACAGGTAAGCCCACAGACGCCTACTTTCAAGGTCCACCGCCCTACTGATGTTCTCCAGCAGGGGAACGGAACGGTCGACTGTGGAGTGCATGCGATGGCGTGGGCCGCAGTCTTAGGAACGGGGGACACCACATGGCTGGAGAATGTTCGAACGCCGGCATTGGCGAGGTCCCGCATCTCCCGTCAATCTGGAGTACTGCGGGAAACCGAAATAGGCGAGACCGAGAAAAAGCGCGACTGAGTGGCCGAAGTTTGGCGAACTGATTCCACTGCCATGGAACAAACTCAAGGTATAGCATCGTATGTTTCAGCATATGAGTCGCACCAGAAGAACCTGTCAAACCTTTTGTCACAAACTTGATTTTGACAATCTAAAACATATTGCCTGTAGTATTTTAGAGGAGTGTGATAGTAATCGTTGTGAAAGAGCTCCGCTGAAGGCCATTTTAACGTGCCCGCTGTAAAGAGGGGTTGGTGCGCAATTTTGACTTTTCCAGATTTTGATGACAAATACGATTGGCCTCAAACGTCAAGGCTGTAATACCGACCAACGCCTTTAAGTGATGCGAATTTCCCTCACCCCTTGAAATGCCTGATGTGATTTCATATCCATCCAACAGTTCCACAAGACTACAAAGGACTTCATTGTCTGGTTATCAGAGGGCAGCCCGGTGTAGTTTTCACGGCGGCGGCAGCGTGGTAAAAAATTGCCGGCAGCGGCGGCTCGCCGCAGCGCGGCGTTTTTCTGTTTTTCGACTGAAGACTAGCGAAAACTGACAAATTGGTTGACGTAAAATAATCAAAGATGCTACCCGTTCATCGCTGCCAAAAAATATATTTTCTCAGAACTACTAACCGCCAAACATGAACAATTTTTTTTTCTGCTAAATAAATTTTCGCACAAGAAAAATTTGCTGCAACGAAAAGTTTGCCGACGGAAGTGGATAAAAAGGCCTGCGCGCCGACCACGCCGCCACTGAAAACGGCGGCGGCGGCGCGGCGGCGGCGCGCCGTCGCGCGCTTCGGATTTTGCCTCGGCGGCGGCGGCAGCTGAGAATCCGCGGCGGCGGCGGCGCGGCGGCGCAGGGGTCTAGCCCGGTGCAATGACACAACTCAGCCTGACAACCAGTTTTAACTGCCCATTTTGTTCCTATATATTCCTACATATCATGATATGTATAAGTTCCTTGCATTCATATATAAATATATATATATATATATATATATATATATATATATATATATATATATATATATATATATATATATATATATATATATATATAAATATATATAGCTCAGAAAATCTCGTTGACTTGCCACAACTTGGTCGCCCTATTTTAAGATGTACCTACTTCTTGAACGCCATAAATACCTGTCCTAGTTGTGGCAAATGATTCAAACTTGGCATGGTTATTCTCTTTGATGCTAAGAGTGGGCTCAGCAAATCTCGTTGACTTGCCACAACTCGGTCGCCACCATTCAGGAAGTACCTCTTTTTTGAACGCCGTAAGTACCTGTCCTAGTTGTGGCAAGTGAGTGTGTTAGCTTTGGCAAGAAGGTTTATAAGCTCAACGTTGTGATTGAGGTGTTTGGTCTTGGTTTCCGTGGTTTGAATCTGAACATGACGCTAACTTTACTGTCCCTAAATAAATATCAACGAAACATATGAAAGTATTTTAATCCCATACTCAGTTTTGTTCCATCAGGAAAAGTCTTAGTTCCATAATCACAACATTGTCAGTGGTAAGATCTGAAACTTGAGGAACAAGTATGATTACAAACCAAAATAACTTCAAGTACAATGGCACGCTTAAATGAAAAGTTAGGGGTTCCTAACATTCTAGATCAGTCCTTATACAGTTTGAACTGACAAAAATAAAACAAATTTATGAAAGCATTTGAACAATCTTAATAATGCTCAAAGTTGTTCCAGAACTTGGACTACAATTGCACACTTCAATTGAAAATAACGCAGTCTTTCTGCCACTTCATCACCAGCATTCTGAGCAGCGCAATTCGCATTGTAGGTCTCGCGCATGAGCCGCATTTCATCAATAAAATTTTCCTGCTGCTGTACCTTCTTTTCCTGAAGCTCCATGGCTGCAGACTTAGGGTGTTACATTTTGAACCAAGTTTTGAAGTATCAATATGTTCCATTCTCATCCGATGCTACGATCCAAGACATGAAATTTGATACCCCGGTGAGCTCGATCCGAGGGGGAAATAGATCAGAAAAAACACCGAAATTCAAAATTTACGAAATGCGAACCGAAATTCACTGAAATTGAACTGGTATTCAACCGAAATTCACTGAAATTCTAAAATTCACGACTGAAATTCCAAAATTCACGACCGAAATTCATACCGAAATGCTAACCTATTTCCGTCTCAGCTCGATCGGACCACTGGAAAAGGTCGCGCAGGGCGCCTGCATGGGGCCTTAATGCTCGGCAGTCAAAATCAATATGTCTGAATTTAAAAAAAATCAAAAATCCCACAGGTCAAACAGACCAAAGCAGAGTTCTGAAGGACCAGAATGTCGAGATAACCGTTGTATCTCTAACAGTTTTCGAGATTTCGTCGTTTTAAGAGAGAAAATAATGTAAAATCGATTTTGTTTAATTGCGCATATTGATATTTCAAAATTTGGTTCAAAATGTAACACTCTACCAATAGAAAACGCAAAAGTGGACTCTACTCCAGCGGTTGCCTTCTAAGATTTCATCCATAGTCTTGTACCAATCCCAAGAACTGGGGGTTGCCCGTCTTGTGGCAATCGTCATACTCTTTTATGTACCTCTGTTTTAACTCACTGAACTTGTCGTTACACTGTTTGCCCGTTATCTGATGATCAAAGTGGGCCACAGTTTCCGAAATTTCACTGTACAGCACACTGTGCCTGACATGGGATTTCGTGCCATTAAACTAAGACTTGTAGAGGGTCAGTAAGAGCTCGATGGCAGGACCAGACCAAAGTTTGTTACCTAAACAGAAGAACAAATCTCGAAATTTTATAAGGGTGCACAAAAAGTGGATCGGCAGATAATATTGTGAACTTACCATTAGTGGATGTAGCAGCGGCATCCTTGGGCATCACAAAGTCATCTGGTATGTCGTGTATTTCGCATAGAATGTTGTTGTGAGGCCACTTAACTCCTCCTGATACACCCTCAGTCCGCAGCAGTGTTCCAGAAAAAAATTCACAGTGACTGAAATACCCCTGCAGATTTCCCATGATGTAACTTCTCCAGCATGCTTAAGAGCCTTGGCAATGTCCTTCCACGTGCTCAAAGGAATATCATTTTGCTGTACTTCCTCCTTCCTTTGTAAGCACTCCTTCAGCAGCTGTTGCACTCGAGAAGGAGGCCATAATAGTTTAGTTTGGGAACATGAAACTTTTCTTCGGGTAGTCTCCTGAGGATTTTTTCTGGGCGTTGGTTCAGGAGTGACATCTACAGGTCATTCAAAAACTAATTAACAATTGCAGTTGCAATTTCATGCAATTATTCCATTAAAGTTCTCACCACAATGTACATTGTTCTTCCTTGATGGAGATCTCAGTCCAGTCTCTGTAACAATGTCATATCCATGTGAATTACGGATTAATAGGTAAACGAAAGGGCCAATCTCAATGCCCATTTACTCTCAATTGAAGTTTCAAATGCCTTCTCATCCAACGGACAAATGCTGAGTTCATGCACGGTGTCAACAATTTCACACACATCATCCGTGATGCCAAGAGCATTGCTATCAAGCACATTTTTAGCTATTTTAGCCATTTGATTCGTAATCCAAACCGCATTGCTATCATGCACATTTTCCGAACTGGCGGTGAGATCATTGGGACTTGCCTCCATACCCGACATCTCGGGACAATTTATAGAAGTCTTAGATGGTGCCTCGTCAAACATTTTATCCATATTACTGAAAAACTCCCATGAGCAGCCTCTGTGTTTGCCTTGCTTGGCCTCATTAAATGTTCTTTTCAAATTCCTCATCTTCTCCTTCAACATCTCAGCACTATAATTCAATTTGATGGGGTTTTCTGTCCACAAAATGTCCGGAATATTTTGGTATGTTGAAATGGGTACCACTCAGGTTCTCAAATCGGTTAGGAAGGGCATACATGCATTTAGAAAGGAATAGCAAGCTTCCTTTCGCCATTTTGCTTCTGTCTTGCCCGAGACTCTCGCTGGTGGCACCTGCTTCGCAAGGACTAAAGCGAGGGTCAGCAAGGGGCTTGACGTTGCAATTGGCGCTGCGACAGTATACGGGAGCACGGGACCCGGCGTCTGATTGTTATCTAAAAATGTTACAAATAAGAAGCAAAATTAATGTACGAAAACCGAAAATAAGAGACGCGTAAGAAGTGTGCTCTTATCACTTGGTACTTAAAGGGAAACAAATAAACGCACGACGAGGAACAGCGTCAGATGCTTCTTTTAGTTGTAGCTGAGGATATAAAGAAAATCAAACTATAATGAGTTCGTAGGGTAAGTGTAGAGCAAATTTTATGCCTCTACGTACCTGTAATTAGTTATTAATGTCACGCATGTGAATTGACTCCAACTCTCATTGACGTGTGAATTTTACAAATTTACATTTTAAAAATAATGTGTGTGAAATAAATACATTGATTTGTAAGCATTTACTTGCCATTTGACCTTTTTTTACAACCCCTGGAGGGTAGGCAACTTTTTGCGAAATGTCATAATTTGACCGCAACAAAAATATTATCCCACTAATTCGATTATTTCTGACAGTTTTCATTATATGCAAAAATTTCATAAGATAGATATTTAGGCTTACAGAATTAGTCTCGTAAGGCACTGAAGGGCCTAACTACATCGGCCCTGCGGGACCGCTTCCGGTGGTCAAAAAAATCAGAAAAAATTCCTGAGTTCATGTATTACATAACTGCACCCAATTCCGCTTCGACGCATCAACATTTCAAACCTTCGTTCAAAATGGGACACCCTAATACCCTGTACGCCAGCTGGGGGCCGTAAGTGGGGGAATCACGGAGGACGTAGCGGAGCAGGGGCTCCAGTTAGGGCTTACAGCCGTAAGTTAAGTACTGGTGTCCATGAGGGCACTGGGGCTCCAAGCTATAAGTTCAGTGACGAGGCGGCCGACGGCGGCCAACTCCTCGGCCTCTTCGTGGTCCTCCTCGGCGGCGATGTCCACTAGTTCGATGGTGGCTTGAGGCTTGAGGGCGGGCTCCATACAGCTATCACTAGGGGTAGTGGGCGCACTTTCTGAGTCACTATTTCGGTTAGCACGAGGGTTATCCGGTCCGATTCCTGGACAACTTCCCTTTGGGGCGCCACCACGCGAGCTGAGTAAACGATTGGGGCACACCACACTTTCAAAGACGGACGGATCGTTACCGACGACCGTTGCACAGCGCAGCGCCGTTGTCAGTTTTTTAATCCAACAAGGGCTAGACAGTTGATAGCTGCAGCCAATGAGAGCGCGGAGGAGAGGGGAGTATGGCCAGGTATAGCGTTGGAATGGCGAGTCGGGGTGACGGTCTGTTCTTTGGCCTAAATGAATTTAGCACGGGCGTTCTTTATTCTCTGCAATTGAATTGCGTATTATTTAAATTATTTTATTGTGGGAATAAAAAAATATTACTGGAGAGTGTCTTGTGTCGCGAAATTTTTCATACCACATGGAAGCGCGCTTCAGAGCAGTGCTGAATGCGACGAAAGACAGTACATTCACATTCGTAAGAAAACAGATTTTTAAAATCCTGTTTACTCGTTCTTTACCTCATACTTTCTCACTCTAAAAAGTGAGGTAAGAAGAACGAGTATTGTGGTCAGTGATGTGTAATTTAGTCATGTACTTTCATCTCATGAACGACAACTCTATTACAACTCATGGTTGTAGTTCCTGAGAGGAAAGGTTTTTCCGAATGACATATTCAAAAACAAAAGATATAACATAACAATTGTGATGGGTGTTGAGATACAAGAGGTGAAGTAATTTTTTGAATAAAAATAACAGTACAGCAGTAAAGAACAGTAAGGACCAAATTAATAAAAAAAAATGAAAAAAGAAACCACAAAAAATTGAAATAAGATCAAGTTTTATTTAACTCTTCAATTAAAAAATCAGGTTACATAATTCCAAAGAAATAGAAACTTTATCAGCTAAAGACAGGAATTCTTTTTTTCATCTGGAACTCATCCTCACTGAAGGACCTGCACGCCTCTGACATTGTAACAGGCTGAATTGGTTGAGAAGCTGCTTTCGGCTGTATCGTGAGAAAAAAATATGGTAGATTATTACAGAATCTTGAGACCCAGCTATTCTTATCGAAAGCATTTAAAAACCATACCTTCTTAAGACTGAGGCTTTTCTTATTTTTATTCCTACTGGCCTGCATAAAAAATGAATGAGAATGAGCAAGCATGATACAAAAGTACAAAAAAAAAAAAAAAAAGGGGAACCAGTAATAACTCATCACCTTTAGCTCGTTGCTTCCACATTGGATGGGTTTAGGACGATTGTTCAACTGCTCCTTTAGATCATGCTTTTCTTTATGTTTCAACTGCTCCTTTAGATCATGCTTTTCTTCCTGTTTCAACTGCTCCTTTAGATCATGATTTTCTTCTTTGAGTGCAGCAGTAGAAGATTGAAGTGTCCTAAAACAATTATAAATTTGGAATGTAGACCATTTGATGCTTAGAAACAAGAGAATTGGCACCTTATTAATTTGCGCCCTATTACTTACGAAATGGTATCTTGAAGTTCAATCAATTTGTTACTATCAATATCTTTTAGCCCTTTCATCTCCATTTTCAATGCAGAATATTTGGAGCGAATTTTCCTGAAGAAAAAAAATCATGGAAAATTGTCTTAGCTCAAAATCACCACTGTAGATAAGAAGCACAATGCAGGCATGTGATTATTTCAGTAAAGGTCTGCTTATCATGTTTTTGTTTTTTTCAATCCTATCATAGTGAAGTACTTAACACTCACAGAATGGTCTCTTGAAGTTCAGTAGACTTGCTTTCTTGACTCTCCTTTAGCTCTTTGATTTCCTTCTTTAATTTGTCATTTTTTGATTGGAGCTTCCTAAGTAACGATAAAGTTATAACTTAATAGTTTGGGTCCAAATACAACAGAGTTATTTGAGTCATTTGATACCTATTACTCACAGAATAGTGTCCTCCAGTTCATTTATTTTTGGACTATTCTCAATCGCCTTCTGAAAGCAAATGAACATAAATAAATAATGCGTACATCGTAGGGACACATACACCATGGACATTCTGGAAAAACTCTGCTCTACCTGCATATTAGCTAATGCACCCAGAAATGGGTTGAGAATGACTCTCTCCAGTTGAGCACACCCAGGACACATCCACTCAGGAATAGCAGTGGCTAAAAATAACACATTAAGAAATGGTATTGTGGAGGCAAACCACCTGTTGATTCATGAAAGACATTACAAGAGGAGACTACACTTACCTCTGGTTTTAGTGAGTCCCACACAAGATCCATGGAACCAGTTGCCACATTTATCGCACATTATCATGAACCTGAAAGAACAGAACCGTATACAGAACCTTTTAACCTAGAAACTCCAATTCTAAACCTATACACATGCATGGTGTGTAGCTCACCTGTTCTCAGCTGGTTTAAGGCAAACACACCATAATTTAGACTTTGTTAAAGGCATCTGAAAAAGAAACACCCGATTTAGAATAACTGACTAAATAGAAAATCCTTTTGAGTCCACTTCTACATCATTTATGGAAACTGGCATCTCAAATAGTATACACAACAGGTCACACACCTCCATTTCAACAATCAAAATACTATAACAAAGAATATTTGAGAAAGATGAATAAGAATAAGATTTGGATAAATCTGAAACAAACAAGACAAATCTTTTCCGCGGCAAAAGAGCGCGATAACAACAGAGGAGTAGACTATAGTGAGATATAACAGTAGGAGTGGCACTTAGGACTGCCTGGAAGGACCAAGGACCTTCCCCTCCTCCCAGAGCTAGATGACAACAACTACCCTCTCAAGCAGAATGTGAACTACCCTCCCAGGCAGTATAAGAGGTTTCTTAAATAGAAATGGAAAGCAATAGGGGCAATACTGTATTTCATGTGGAAGAAATTTCTAGCAAAGAAAATGAGTTCTTGTACAGGGCATCATTTCAAAATGAAAAGGAGGCCTTGCAATGGCTTGCCAAATACCAAGAAGAGTCTAAAACCCACTGGATTGTTGACAAAACCTTTCCAGACCGCGAGAGGTATGAATAAAACACTAGATAATTCTGTTAATAAATTTTAAGACTACCCAGAAAGTCAAAATGCTAAACATTCTTTCTTTCTGCCAGGTCTGAATAGAGACACATTTGGAAATGCCAGCTGAGCTCCAAACATAAAACTGCAACTAGCAAAAGAAATGTTAAGTGTCCTGCAAAGCTAAAAATAAAAATTAAGAAAATTACAAAGGATACCAAGAAGAAGGACAAGTGGATAGGGAAACATGATCCACCATTACCAGCCACAATAATAGTAACTAACAATCACAATCACTACTTAGATCGTAGTGATTCAATGAGATACCTTCGGGGAGATGCTGAGCTGCGGAATACATTTTACTCATACTTCAGTGATGGATATCCTGTACATGTAGCCCGATCAATCCATTACGACAAAATTAGAGAAATGGAAAATGGCAATGAACTCATTGCTGATGGCCACAAGAACCCATCCAAAAATACAGTGTATTGGTGGTACTCTGAGTGGAGGACTCAAAATTTTGGAAATCCGATGGAGACTCTTGAAACCCTGGAGAAGAAGATTGAGGATTATGAAAAAGGTACAAAATACAATGTGACAAGAAATTATGAACAGAACATGACCAAACTTACATGGACTTACTTACCTCTTGTATTTTAACAGGTGGTGCAAAAATTGTGATCAAGAAGGAAAGTCCCTGGGCTATCCTTGTCGCTACACCAATAATGATTAGAGCTCAAGCACTGTCATCTGCTAGTGAAATCATATTTGTTGACACAACAAGCACTTGTGACACTACACACAGTAATGTGACACCAATCCTCACAGGCACTCAAGTGGGAGCAATTCCCATAGCAGTGCTCATTCACGAAAGCCAAACTGCTGAATGCTATCAGGAATCTTTCTCCCTTCTAAAGAAAACCTTTCCAAATGGTTTTGGAGGAAAAGAGGTAAATACAAGGACCCTGAAAAATGATTGAGGCTTATTAGTATTTTCATTTTACACTTTTAAAAAAAAAAATCTCAATTTTTAAATTACTTCCCCTACAGAGTCCAGAAACATTCATGACAGATAATTCCACAGCTGAGAAAAGTGCTTTGAGTGATGTTTGGCCAGACGCTGTTCAGCTCCTTTGCCAATTCCACGTAGGGCAGCAGGAATGGAGGTGGCTGACAGAAAAAAAATGGCATTGATTCATCTGATAGACAAGAACTGATGAGAGCATTTCAGAGGGTAAAGATATCAAAATTTAATACTTCAGAAACATCATTAGTTATTTAAATTATTAGTTGAGATTATTAGATTTGCAATTGTGTTTCAGATAATGTATGCCACTCGCGCAGACGAGTTTGAGGAGTTTGTTGAGGAGTTCAAAACCCTCCCTCAAGAAGCATACAAAGAGCGGATAGAGAAGTTCCTTGAGAGAAAAGAAGAGTGGGTGAAGCTCTTCCGTGCGGAATTAACCATGAGAGGACACCACACAAACAATTTAGCTGAGGCTACAATGAGGATTTTAAAGGATATTATTTTAGAGCGGGTGAAAGCTTACAATGTTGTAGCGCTTGTAGACTATATTGTAAATGTGTGGGAAAGATACCTGGATCCATTCTGGTGCAGCGCGTAAATAGAGCGGCATAGCGGTCACACAGTCACATGTCGCCGGGACGCTGTGGCATTTTAGCGCTAAAGCCATTGTCATATTGATACTGTATTTATTGAGAACCAAGAAGGCCGCGAGGGAAGTCACCTGCTCTTGCGATGGGTGGGCACACACAAGTAAATCCTTATAATAAGAAGGCCACGAAAGGATGTTGTAAATTGGCCTCTCAATGTGACGATTCTCCATTGCACCGATATATCTATGAAATCTTTGTTATAAAGAGTGGCGAGAGCCAGCACACACAATTGAATTCAAGCGCCACTGTCCCGCGTGATCCAATCACTTCCGGTCAGCCGTGAGTCATTGTTGCAGTAAGTCACGGACTAACCGGCAGAGATTAGATCACGGGGGAAACCCTGGCCGCATCGGCTCTCGCCGAGGCCAAGCATTGAAGAAAAACAAAAAACAAAAAACAAAGAAGAAGCAGCTTGAAGCCACTGGAAGCGTTAGTTCCGAGGAGATGCTGATCGTGTTGGGTTGTGGGGCTAGCTAGTTCTGTTAAAACTTGGAAGGGGTTCTCTTCTGTGTGACATGTATTTGAAGGAGGTGAAAGAGTTATGTGAGTAGATACTTGTTCACCAGGAACGTAGAAGTGATTCTCGGTTCTGTCATTTTTATTGTTCGGTGATTCTTCTTCGCAGTGGCGACTTAGACGCCATGGTCCCGGGAGGTCTACCGCGTCCTCACGACATCTCTACGCAGGCGCGGATCCACGGGGGGGGGGGGGGGCAAAGGGGTTTTGCCCCCCCCCAGGATCTGAGGCTTGCTGTAAAAATTTTGGGCCGATAGCCGATTTTGCCATCGCCCCTACCCTATCCGTTCCCCGTCCCCCCGTGCCTGGTGCCCGAAGCGTGCGACGCGCGACGCGCTGTCTCGCCTACGACGAACGCGACGCTGCCCGTCGCCATAGCTACCGATTGTTGCCGCGATGCGCTGCTGCTACTTGCACACGCCCCGCTTCCCTTGCCCTACTCGGTCGGTCCTCGGTCACCACTGCCCGCTGCGCGTGGACCTGTCCCAACTCGTCCTTGTTGTGTTGTCTTCTGTTATTTCCTACGCCCTACGCCAAGAAGAAAAGTACCGTTAACTGTCATTATCGTGTGCCGTCATGGGCGTTGACGTGAGTCAGTGGCGAGCTAGCATCGGCTTTCATGCGGCTCGCGCTTGCCCATCGTCGTTGAATGAATGCGGCTGTCGGTCTCAGTACCCGAACCGATCCGAGGATGATCCTCAAGATTTTCAAAGCGCTGTTCGAGTTCGAGATTCGAGTGCAGCATAGTTTCATTAATAGACGAAACGATAGCGATTTTTATAATTCTTTTTTGTTGCTTTTTGTTTGTAGCACCAGAAGTTTAGTTTGTTGGCCTCCTCATCCTCCCCGCAGATGCAAGGAAACGAAAGGAGTTCTTCAACGGCCTCGTGACTTTTTTGATGTAGGTTGAGGCCGGTCTTGAGACCAACCCGAGTCCTGCCACTGGAGAATCGTCACAGGTACGGTAAGTTCGGCGTGCGTGTCATTTTAAATGGGTGAACAGGGAAACTAAAACAAATATTTTACTGTTGTCATTGTCGTGTTTGAATTTTCAGAAGCAGGACAGGCAGCCGGCAGCAAAACGTTTGAAATCGTCGACACCGACACTCCATGCGTTTTTCAAGAGCGCGGTTCCTGTCTCTTCCACCCTCGTCTCTGCTACTGCTACGTCGTCGGTTGATCAGGATCAAGACCAACGCCAAGATGTCGAGTTCAGCCCCGGCCCTGCGCCTGCACCTTTATCTACGGGGCCGTCTTCGTCAGCTGTTGTGGCCTCCAGCACTTCATCTTCGGGTAAGACTGTTGCTGAACCACCGCTTTCTCCTGGTACTTCACACAACTCGGTTCAAAATGATATCGGGGATTATTTAGGTAAAGATTTTGAGAAGCGCCAGTTGCTAGAGAATCCATGGCAGCCCAGTGAAGATTATGATTTTCCATACTGGGCCTATGTGAAAAATGGGAAAGAAGGCAAAAGGTATTTAAATCAGGGACATCTAGACAAATTTAGTACTTGGTTAGTACTTTCACACAAAGAGAGAGGTTTATTTTGCAAATATTGTCCATGGTTCACTGTAGGGAACAAGGCGGGTGTAAATAAAGCTACACCGCTCCGTAGGCTTGTATGTGAACCCCTCACTAAGTTTAAGGACCTGCTGGGAAAAGACAGTGATTTGGTTAAACATGAGAACCACAAGTACCATAAAGAGGCAGTAGAGGCTGGAAAAGATTTTCTGAGAACTTACCATACTGCTGCCCATGACGTTGCCAACATGGTAAATGAGCAACGCCATGATCTAATTAAAAAAAACAGGGAACGGCTTGCACCAATTGTCCGTGCTTGTCTTTTTCTTGGCCGCCAAGGTTTGCCTTTTCGAGGCCACAGAGACGATGGTCAGATCCAGATTAACCCTGAAACAGAAAATGACACAATAATCAAGGACAATCCTAAATCTGTCATGGCAAACGACGGCAACTTCAGAGAAGAAATACGTTTAATGGCAAATTCTGGAGATGTAAAACTTAAGGAACATTTATTGACTGCGTCATCTCGAGCTACATACATTAGCAAGACCACTCAAAATGCATTTATAAATTGCATAGGAGATGAAATCCGTGAGGTTGTTTTGAATAAAGTTCGTAGCGCTGCATATTACTCTATTATGTTCGATGAAACAACTGATATTTCCCACAAGTCTCAACTTAGTCTCGTGATCAGATATGTGACCGATCAGGGCGAGGTGTGTGAGGATTTCTTAGGGTTTATTGATACGTTTGCTGATATTGAAACAAGTAAAAGTAATGTCACTTACGAATCTGATGAAGATGAATGGAATGAGAACGGCGGTGAGGATGAAGTTGAACCACGCACGAAGAAGCAGCAGAAACCTGAAACTGGAAAAGAAATAAAATTAACAGGTGAAGCGATTGGTTCTATAGTCATTCGCATGCTTAAGAAGTTAAAACTGGACCTAGATAAATGCATTGGAATAGGAACCGACAATTGTTCAGTCATGGTCTCCGATTTGAAAGGTGCAGTAGCTAGCGGAGGTTCAGAAACACGCAAAGAATGCTCTGCGCACCCCATGCTATAGCCATAAGTTGAACCTCTCTCTTTCTAAATCAAATCAGGTTATTTGTATTAGAAATGCGGTGGGCACTATGAAAAGCTGTGTTAGTTTTTTTGATGACTCTGCTAAACGGAATCATGTCTTATTGAAGAATTTAGGGCACCGGCTATCTGGTCTTTGTGAAACGAGGTGGGTAGAGCGCCACGATGGCGTACTGCAATTCACAGTAGACTTGCCAAAAATAATTGACAGTCTGGAAGAGATAAGTGAGTGGCAAGATAGCACAACTTCCAGTTAAGCCACTGGACTCATAGCGGCTCTCACTGATTCCTTTTTCCTGGTCTCAGTTTTCTGCCTGAGTGATGTTCTTGCTCTCACGCTGCCTTTAAGTAAGATGCTTCAAAAGACATCCTTAAACTTAGATGCGGCGGCTCAAGAAGTATCGAGTGTTATTTCCATTCTGACCCAGCGCCGCGAACAACCAGACAAGTATTTTCCTTCCATATGGCAGAAAGTCAATGTCGTAGCTAAAATTCTTGATGTTGCCATACGTATTCCCAGACGATGTGGTCGTCAGGGTTACCGGGCCAATTAAACTACTGATAAACCTGACGAATATTTTCGAATGGCTGTATTCAACACGCTTCTAGACAATGTAATAGTTGATCTGAACGAAAGATTTCCACCGTCTGTCCTTCAGGTTTTTAACTTACCTTGGATACTCCCGAAGAACACTATGCTTAGTTCCGTAACTGATGCTGACCTGGAAAAAAGAGCAGAAGTTTTAGTAAACACATTTTATTCAGCGCTTCCATGCACCCCTGAAATGGCCCTCCTGCAGCTCAGAGCAGAGCTTCAGCTATGGCGCAATAAATGGTCACAAACTGATCCTCTTGACTTACCTGAATCATCTGCAGATGTATTAAAATATGTGACAAAGATGTGTATCAAATTATACACTGCCTTCTTCTGCTCTTGACATCCCTACCGGTTAGCAACGCCTCGGCGGAGCGGTCCTTTTCGGCTCTGAGGCGCCTCAAGTCCTGGCTGAGAAGCACCATGGGCGAGGAACGTCTGACTGGGGTAGCCATGATGCATGTTCACAGAGGGATCCCCATAAATGTTGAAAGTATACTTGACCGATTTGCCAAGGGCAAAAAACGCCGCATTAATTTGACTTTATAGGTTTTCATGTTTTTATGTAATGTTTTGTTTGTATGGTTTAATGTGAAAAGGTAAATTGTACTACTAATTGTACCTGTACACTACACTACTGTGCCTGTATTTAATTGAATAAAACATTGTCTCATTTACTGCTTTACCTAGTGTACCCATTTCCCTCCCTTGCCTATCTCTCTAAAAAATTAAAATGTGGGACTATGCACGTTGTAAACGCAGCAGTGATCGGGTAAACATGGGATTCTCGGTACGTGCCCCTGTAGGTAGGCAACCCGCACGATTTGCCCCCCCCCCAGGCGAAAATGCTGGATCCGCGCCTGTCTCTACGCAAGACCGGTTCAACCATATCTCGGGACACCGTCCGAATGCTAGAGGAATATAAAACGCAGGTCAACGCGGGAAAAAGGTTGACACCTAGCATTGTAGACATATCTCACCTTTACTGCGCGATTCAAAACCTAAGGTGAGACAAGATGGGGGACGCATTGTTGTAATTCCAGCTCTCTTTGCCAATTGTTCTGATTCATCGATATCTATTGCAGTGCAAGGAATGTGGGTGAGTCTGAGACGCCAATACCCCAGAACGTCATGCGTTTTGGGGCGTACAGGTCCTATATGGACGCAATTCAGTCGTTGGCAGTCGCCATGGAGAGACGGATGGTCTCGAACGAGTTGCTGGCCACCCTTTCAATAGCAGTGAACATCTCGGCGAGTCCCCAAAAGGCGACCGCGCATGGTGAAGAGGATGTTGTGGAGGAGCTGGTTGCGACCCAGCCGTGCGCCGTGGCGGTGACGCCTCCACTCGGACTCGAACCTGCCGCCGATTTGCCAGCGACCCCAATGTAAGTATCATGAGTGCATGAGTGCATGTATTTATCCGGTTCACGTTTTTGACCGTTTTCGTGTCGCTCCAGGGATGTGCCTGTCATCATTCTTCATGAGGAATGTGGAAGTCGCTGAGTCGCCCAGAGGAAGTAAAACTGCGATCTGCTTTACGAAGGGGTCCTTCTCGAGTTCTTCGGTTGAGGTAAGGTGTAGTTCTTCTCCAAGACGTTGTATGACACCTTTTTTGGAACTTTTTAACACATCTCTCCGTTCTTCAGGGTCATTCTGGCACTGCAGAGGATGTTTTTGAGGATGTTCCCCTTGTCGTGGAAGAACCTCTGGATGAGGAAGAACCTCCTATCCCTGGCCGTTCGGCTCCATTGGTTTCACCTGTGGTAGCACAAGTTCCTCCGATTGCTGAGTTTATTGATGATCAGTTGCGAAGATACATATTTGACCAAATTGACTTCAGCAAGACCTTCCGAGGGTTCGCAATACCAGAGGGAAAAATGATCACGGTGCAATGTCTCCTAGAAGATTCGTAAGTATTGTTTGCATTGCAACCTATGATCGTGCATTCATGCATAGGGCTGTGCGCATGTGGGTGCATGCAGACAGCCGTGTGTATGGGTGTGCATGCACGCAGCCATGTGCATGCACTCAGTCGTGTGCATGGGGGTGCATGCACGCAGCCGTGTGCATGAGGGTAGTCCTCCATGCACGTAGGCGTCTGCATGAGGGTAGTCCTCCATGCAGGCAGCTGTATGCATGAGGGTAGTCCATGCAGGCAGCTGTGTGCATGAGGGTAGTCCTCCATGCACGTAGGCGTCTGCATGAGGGTAGTCCTCCATGCAGGCAGCTGTATGCATGAGGGTAGTCCATGCAGGCAGCCGTGTGCATTGGGGTGCATGCACGCGGGTACCCCCTCATGCATTGGGATGTGTGCATGTGGGTGCATGCAGGCACCTTTATGTTTCTGCAGGCTGTTCCGTGTGTATTTATTCTGCCGTTTTGCTTACAGAGGGAGGACCCACATCTTGGGCACCGGTATAGTCCCTCCTCGCCAGGTCTGCGCCGTGTCCATGGACGAGGCCACGGTTGGGGCCGTGCAGGCCATGTTGGCAAGAGACTATATAACCAACGTGCAGGAGAAGATGACCTCAACCCTTCGCTTTATACTGTTCGAAGAAGATCCCTCTTGGTGTCGGAAGCTGGCTCCCAAAGCTGTGTTTAGCGTAAGTTTCGTTTCCCCACCCACCGATTTACTCATGCACCCCATGCAATTATTCCTAACTCAACCGTGACGCTCAAGGCCGTGAAATTTACAAAAATCACCCTCATCTCGAAGCATGCTCCGGACCGGCTTAGGACTGAAAAAATTGAGAAAATGAAATACCTGAAGAGATCCGTGCCTGAGGACAGATACGTATATCAAGCTATATGGACCAACACGGTCCGGTTGATTGCCAGGGGCTATCGCCCCCTGAGCCCAGATACATTCAAAGAGCTGTGCTCATTATTTGCATCGTTGATGCCATCTTGTAATAGTGATGAAAAGGACTATTACACCCTTGTGTTAGGTGTCCTCCTTACTCAAGTAGGGTTTTTGGCCTGGAGTAAGGACACAGCCAACAAGAGCTCCAGGAAATCATGGCCGCTGTTTGAAATTGCCCGGCCCCTGCTCGCAGTCATGCATCAAGTCGACTTGCGCGAATTCCCACCACCACTCCAGGATCTGATGGCTGCCGAGTACCGGCCACATCCCAAGGAGTGGGCTGAACTCTTTGCGCTGCCAGCCAACAATCCGGCGGATCCCATTGGCTACCCGACGACGACAGGCCTCATCGCCCTGAAGGGTCGGCGTGGCGGACTGTGCTGCGGCCGCCGCCTTGTGTCGTCGACGTGAGTTTCATCCAGTGCATGTAGTACATGAAGCAGATCAGTGCATTGACGTTGTAACGTGACATTCTCCTTTCTTGCAGTGTTGGCATCCTCCCACATGTGCAAGGCTGCCTTCCTAAAAGTGTGCCTGCAATGGTCCCCGCCACCAGGGCTCTAGCAGAGAACCTGATAAGGGAAAATTATGTTGTGATGGATGCTAGTCTCCTGAAAAAGTACCATAAGGCGATAACATCGGCAAACATTATTGTCAGCGAACAAGAGTTTCAGCTGGCGATTACGCCCATTTTGGGCCTTCTCAAGATCCTGCTGAGAACTCAGACAGACGTCCTTACTCCGCTGGCCTATGTCGGCAAGAAATTCGACGAAGTAACTCTTCCTGCCATTCACATCAACAGTGACGAGGAAGAATCCTCATCTGATTCCAGTGGTGATTCCAGTAGTGATTCCGAGCCCTCCCAACACTCAAAAAAGAAGGCAGCAATCGCTCACAATGACTCAGATGATTCGTCCTAATTTGGATTAGAGAGTATTTTAATGAGTATTTTAGTATTGTTACTATTCTTACGATGTTCAATATTTTAATTCAGTTGTTTAATTCGTAATTAAACTGATGTAAAATCAGTTAATCTGTGATGTTTATTATAGTTTTGCCAGTTTTGACAATAAACCTATTTTGTTTAAATGAAAATTCTGTGTCTAAACTACACCTCCCCATCCAACCCATGTGCAAATACATGCTATAAAGTGGCTCCCCCTACAATATCACCCATGCATGCATGAGTATCAGACCCCGTGCATGCATGGACCCCTTCAATATCCCCCATTAATTCAATTGTTATTCGTTATGCTGGTATGCATAATAAACTGATGTAAAATTTGTCAGTTAATCTGATGTTTATTATAGTTTTGCCAGTTTTGACAATAAACCTATTTTGTTTAAATGAAAATTCTATGTCTAAACTACACCTCCCCATCCAACCCATGTGCAAATACATGCTATAAAGTGGCTCCCCCTACAATATCACCCATGCATGCATGAGTATCAGACCCCGTGCATGCATGGACCCCTTAACCGTAACCCCATGCATGCATGAGTCTCAAGTACCCTGCATGCATGGAACCCTTATTCGTATCCCCCATGCATGCATGAGTGATTGGCCTTCCCCTTAATTTCTCTCCTCCCGAGGGATGACGCCTTCTAAAAAATGCTCCTCTTCTACGTAGAAAATCCCTCTTCTATGCGTGCATGGACGCCTTCTATAGGAAGCCTCCATGCACATTCGTAGAAAATCCCTCTTCTATGCGTGCATGGACGCCTTCTATAGAAAGCCTCCATGCACATTCGTAGAAAATCCCTCTTCTATGCGTGCATGGACGCCTTCTATAGAAAGCCTCCATGCACATTCGTAGAAGAGGGATTTTCTACGAATGTGCATGGAGGCTTTCTATAGAAGGCGTCCATGCACGCATAGAAGAGGGATTTTCTACGTAGAAGAGGAGCATTTTTTAGAAGGCGTCATCCCTCGGGAGGAGAGAAATTAAGGGGAAGTAATGTATCCCTAGGGATTAAGTACCCCTCCCAATTTGAAGCCGAGGGGGTAAAGGATTCCAAGGGATATATTACCCCCGGTACTTGGTCAATAGGGAATCTTTACCCCTCGGGTCGCAGGGGGGTAAAAGACCCTAGAAATTGTTTACCCCCCCCCCCCCCCCGGAAATTCAGCCGGGGGTAATGTATCACTAGCGACCTATTACCCCCCTCCAAGGTGCTGAATTTCCGGGGGGGGGGGGGGTGTAAACAATTTCTAGGGACCTTTTACCCCCCCTGCGACCCGAGGGGTAACGATTCCCTAGTGACCAAGTACCGGGGGGTAATATATCCCTAGGAATCCTTTACCCCCTCGGCTTCAAATTTGGGGGGTACTAAATCCCTAGGGATACATTACCCCCGGTAAACCATCCCTAGGGATCCTTGACCCCCCTCAAGGGGGGTAAGCCATCCCTAGGGATGGTTTACCGGGGGTAATGTATCCCTAGGGATTTAGTACCGGGGGTAAGGGGGTACTCCTGCACGCTGACACCGGCCAGCCAATAGGGAGCGTTCGCCCGGCCAGCCAATCGGGTGCGTTCCTGGCGTACGGGTGCCGAACTGGGGGACGTTCTCAAATTATGCGTGCGTGCTCAGCTGCGCTCCGGGGTTCGATTTGCAAAGTTGCATTTTGGCTGAATCTCGAGAACGGATAAAGATATCAACGTGCGGTTTGTAAAAAAGTGAAAAGGGAGTGAAGAGAAACAGAATTCACTCTATGACTTATGTGCTGTCAATCTCTCGTTTAGACGGTATCGCTCAGTTTTCGTCTGATTGATGTGTGCGCCCGCGTAATTTTGACGTAAATCTCATTTTTACTTCTAAACGCACCCTTCTGAGCCCTGATGGTTTGGTCCACTTACAAAATGGGATTGACAGACTTTGGGAGATAAAGTGCCTATTTACACTCGGCAATATGAAGCCCACTGAACATGACAGCAAGCTGACCACAAAACAAGCATCACAATTGACAGCATTTTCAATACTTTGTAGTGCAGGTGATTTGTCAATCAGGTGACCGGATTCCTGATCTTATTTTCGCAACATTTGGGCATCCACAAGGATATAAAACTTTATTTTGGTTTCAAAATATCCGCGAAACATTCATTCCTTCGACAAATGTCCATATTTTCTCCAATCATTTTCGTTTTGTATACGAAGCAGACGACATGCCGCGCTCGGGATGCGGCGTTGCCGGCTGGTGCGCCCCGTGTGGAGAAGGTCTAATGGTCTAATAAACTACTACACCTTAGAATTTAATTTAAATTTAATTTTTAATTTAATGTAAACGAACCTGACGTAAATTAGACGAAGGTGACGAGTTTCCACTGATTCTGTACGAAAGCTCGAGTGCGAAAAACCGCCGGAAGACCGCGCGTCGAGCGCTAACCGAACATATATAATGCGCTACAAATCACGGCTTCTTTCCAGTTCTCGTTGCGTTTCTATACCTTCGTGTTTCTTGTTGCCTCTGTGCTTTCCAAACCCCTTGTTCCGTTTCGTTGCGTGGTGATTTTTTGGTGGTGTTGTTGATATTACTCAAGTTTTGAGTGTATCTCTAGTGTTTTTCTCTTTTGAGATTGACGCTTCAGTTTTTTTCTCGGTTTGAGATTAAAACGCTAGTGTTTATTTAACACTTTTTGTACTGCTTTGGTGTTTGCTCTGCGGAGTTTTTACGCCTTTAGTACTTTCTGGTGTGGTTTGCTCTTCGGAGTTTCACGCCGTTCGTATTTTGTGAACCCGGTGTTCTTGACGCCTGTCAGTACTTTTTTGTACTTCGGCGCTCGACTTTTGCACCTCTTCTTGTTGAGCTGTCTTTGGTAAGTAAATTTTGTATTTGCGTGTTTTTGTTTTGTTCAATTCGAGGACATTGTCCAAATCCCTAGCCAAGCGAAACGGCCGTGGCGTTAGTGGCGGTCAAATGTGCAGCAGCCGCAGAGCTGGACCGGCGGGCCGGCTCCCGGCCGAAGCAGGTGCGAGGGCGTGTTACTGGTTGTGGTTTTGTGTCTGATTGTGCCCGAGTCCCTGTTATGCCCGCCGTCATTTAGTGAGTGCATTCAAGTTCCCCGTTCTTGTATGTGGTTTCCAATACTACCATCTGGAACAGATCACACTGTACCAGTGAATGTTTTTACTTTCCCTCCCGACTGTCACTGTTGACGTTCGTTGCCGTGTCCGCAGTCGTGTCGCCTCCCTCGGCCCGTCGGCAGCCGGTCGTTTCGTTTGGGCCTGGCCTGTTGCTTCCTCACCCTGTTTGACCGTTAGCTGCTGTTTTCAAACCGCAATTAAAGTTTCAAAATTGACGGGCTGACGATCTGTTGACCGCTGGGGACAAACTAAACCGTCTCTGCTTCCCCCTCGACCCCATTCGGCTGCTAGTGCTGTGCCAAACCCTAGACCCTTTGTGCCAGCGGCGCCTTAGCCCGCACGGTCGCTTTGCAAATACTCGCGTCACTCAACTTCAGACCCCGGGACCGGTCGTGTGTATTGCCGGCCTCGTGCCGTTCAATTTCCTGGATGGCACTATCGCGAAGGCGTTCTGACGCAGGCTTGTCCCCTCATGCTCCCGCAGAGGCTGGCAAACGCCGTTCGTGTGCCGCGGGCGTGTGTAAGAATTTTGTACTCTCGTTTCTTTGTTGTTCAATTCGAGGGCGTTGTCCAAATCACGAGCCAAGGGAAACGGCTGTGGAGTTTCTGGCGCTCTAAAGTGCTGGGTCAGCTCCGTCTGTCTGCTGTGCAGCCACAGGTGAGCATGTTATTGTTTCGTGTTTGGTTGTGCCCGAGTCCCACACGCGCCGCGCATCTTCTCCCGTTATCGAGAGCAAATCGGCCTGTCCCCTGTTATGCCTGCCCACCGTCTGTCGGGTCAAAACGAAAGTTAGCTTCGCCCCACCGGATTGGAAATTTCGCTAGCTATGTGGGGTCGGTAGCGAGCCGAGCCACCGCTGGCTGGTGGCGGGCGAGCGAGCCAGCGAGCGAACGGACGAACGAAGCAGAGCCGCCAGCCCACAGCGAGTCCTATCGCTAGCAGGTTTCCGTTGTGCATGGTGTCCATGCCAAATCCAAGCAGGACCGATGCCTGCCCATTTAGTGTGAGTGCACCCTCTGTGTACCATCTGGGACAGATCCCACTGTTTACTAGTAAATGGTTTTATTTTCCCTCCCGACCGTGACCTTTGACCGTTGTGGCCCCGTGTCAGCTGGCGTGTCGACTCCCTCTCGGTGCTGCCCCGTTATGAAGTGGTTTAGCCCTAATTTCCCCCCGGGACACTGCTGTAGAACCCGCTTCCCTTCCAACTACCAGGGGTGCTCACATGGGCTGGGTGTAGCAAGAAAACGCTTGGAAAAGGGAGGTTGTCAACGAGAAAGGCGTTTGGGGGGTTTGTTATACTGTCCGTAGCCCAATAATTTTGAGCGCCACTGCTTCATACAAGAAGCTTCCGTACTGGGTTTGTGCCGGCGGCGCCTTAGCCTGCACGGTCGCTTTGCAGCTTCGCAGATACTCGCGTCCCTTCAGACCCCGGGGCCGGGCGGGGCCGGCCTCCGTGCCGTTCGCAATCACGACACGATGGCGCTCTGGCGCGTGTTGTCCCCGCACATGCTCCCGCCTCGTGTGGCAACGTGTCGGATGTGCAATGAGAAGTTTAGTTTTGGGGCATTTGAAACGATCACAATTAGCGTATCCCCCCTCCCCCCGTTTTTTGTTTATCAAAGGGCCTAAATGCAGATTGCAGCCATGGAGTATTCGCCGACACGACTGGTGTGGTACAGTCGTTCTCAAGACTCTATACACACCCCGCTCCTGAGCGTTTGATGCGCTTCGGGCTCAGGACGTGGGGGTGGGGGACGTTCATAAATAACGTGACCGATTTTAGGCCACTTCCCCCCCCCCCCTTCTCGTGACCTGGCTAACCCTAGCTTGTCATGCATTGATAGGATCTGACCGTAGGCTGACCCTGAAGTTTCTGTAGTTTCTGAGTTTTCTGGTTCCCTTTAGGGACTTCTGCCTTGCCCCCCCCCCCCCACCTCCTAGTTGAGCGGAGCGGCCGCTAACTCTGCGATAGGCCACCCGCTACACTCGAACAGCTGGCGGGCTTGCCTACCGTCAGGTGTAAGCTGCCGTCGTGTAGGCAAGGCGGCACCGTCAGCTCAGTTAGGCTTTCGGTCTCCGATATGCATCTGTCATTTCAGGAGGCGCCCCGGAGTGCTAGGACACTTTTCGATACGTACGGAGATTTTGGAAGAACAAGGTGCGTTAGGGCTCTGAGGTGCGGTAGAAGGGACCTGTGCATCTCATGTGAACGCCTGCTTAGCAAACGAAAAACAAGTCTTGTAGTCTCTGTGGACTTTGTCACTCTCATCGCCTTTTTGTAATCCCTCTGTAATTTTTTAATTTGTTAACAGCTCATCAACATGGGTTTCACCGGCCTCCGGAACAGGGGCAATACCTGCTTTGTAAACTCTGCACTGCAGGTAAGACATCGTTCGACATTTCTTTTTGCTTCAGATAGTTTTCCTCGGGCCTTATGCCGATTGTGTCCGATTAACAGGGCTGGATTTAGGCGTAAGCTGGGTTTAGGGTTTTGTGTACTGCGGCCCCACTGGGTGAATGTGACTCGTTTCCCTTTCTGTAATTTTCAATTATCAAGATAAGTGAGCGACCTCATCGGCTCCCGGCGCCAAGCGTGGCCCGGAGAACGAACGAGAGGGCAAAATGCTTCCTTCTGCCCGGGAAATGCGCTTCCCTATGCCCGTCCACCACCGCTAGCGCTGAACCCCCCCCCCCCCCCCCCCCCCCCCCACCGGCAGTCGGCCAGTGCAGGCTCTCGCTTGTAGCTGGTCCTGTACCCTCCCTCGCTGCCGCGGCGCGTAGGTCGCTTTTGACCGTTTAATTCGCTTAGCCGACTTGTGCTTTCAATCATGCCGCCAAAGCAGGTAGAAGGTATCTAATTCAAATTTTCTATACGTACCTCATCTCTGTACCGTATTTTTTATGTTGATTTTGTTCTGGAAAAAAAATACTGGACTCTGACGTTTTTGCGAAATTTTTGTACTTTATCTTTCAACTTAATTGAAACCAAGGAAAAATACTAATCTTTGCAAGGAATAAAACAACTCCCCAAATTTAACCCCCCCCCCTCCCCCAAGTCTTTGAGTCAGTCACAGGGCCTGTTAAAAATGTTACAAATCCAAGCCCTGCCGATTAATAAGTGTTCTAGTCTTTCTTGGCGGGGGCTGCTTGGTGTATAGAACCGCGGGAGAACCGACAAACTCGCTAGTGTTACGGATTCATAGGCTATTAATGTTTTGAGTGTACCTTGGGCCCCAAAATTCATTATTACTTCTCTTGAAAGTTGTACGACGAACGCCTGCAAGGTAGGCAGCCACATGTGCGCCCATGTCCGACAGACCGGCCGCCCTCTGGGCGCGACGCGAATTTTCCTTTCCTTTCCCTTCCCTTATGTTTCACTATGGGGTTGAGTGTGGAGTTCCAGTTTTCCTTTCTCTGTAACGTCCGCTCGGCAACGCTAGGGTGTTCTACCCCGGCGACGTCCGGGACGGCTGCCTCGCCTCGTACATTGCCTCGGCGTGGTCTCACTTGGCTAAATTACGATCGGGGGCCGTCCGTGAATTTGATATGACACCCAGATGAGGGTTCCAGTTGTCTGTCCTCTGCGCCACTAATTAGTGCTTGATTTTTCCCAGGTTCTCTTCCGGTGCACAATCCTCATGGATTTAATCCTTGGCCACAGCTGCGCTGGTCCCAATTGCGTGGCTTGTGCCCTCCGGTGCGACTGGATATTGTACATATCCTCTACTAATCCGTTTGTGCCAACAAATATTTTGGCTCTGCTGAGTTGTAAGTCCTCGTCCTGGCAGCACGCGCCTAACCCATGCCTTGCAGTCCCTTTAACACACCTCTTTTCTCCTTGCAGATCTGATGCCACATTATGAAGCCGGCCGGCAGGAGGACTCCTCGGAGTTCCTCCAAACCCTGCTGGTCGGTCTTCTCGACGCCCTGCCGGGCTTCACCATGGGAGAGGAGACAGTCACCAGTAAGTAAAGGGAGTCTGAAGTAGTGCTCTGCATCGGGCGGGCATAGCCGGGCTTGGCTCGGTCATGGCCCATAACCGTAAGAACCTAGTGGGTGCGAGAGAGATAGACGACGCTCGGTCATAGCTTTGCCGTGCCATGTCCGCCCGAAGCAGAACACTAATCTGAAGGGAAAGGAATCGGTCTTAAACAGGAGTTAATTGCTATTGTTTGTGCCCACTGCAGAAACCTGTTCCTGGTGCCTAAATGGAACGAGTTCCATCACCCCATCCTGGGGAACCCTTAATGCCACCACACTGGAGGACGCCCTCGCCCCCAGCGAGGCACCAAGCCTTTGCCACACATGCGGGGGTATGACACCCCACGTGACCCAATCCACTTTCACTGCACCGTCTATCTTTGTGGCACATTTCAAACGGTAAGAACCGACACATTACCCGAACGTGGTCGGAAAATATGTCGTGGGTCGGGGCTATGTCTCGTGTTCCCTGTTGGCACCTCTTAGCCGTACGCTAAAGTCTGGTGTTGTTCAGGCCGTGCTACTACTGCCGCTTAGACTTCTGCCCATATTTTCCACGCGAGCGCTTTTCCTGCCATTCCCGCACCTAATTCTGACAATTGATCTGCTTCTTTCCAGGTTCATTGATGTGCGCACACGGTCTAAAGACCGAATTGTACCCGAGGCCTCGCTTCAAATGGGTGGAGGGCAGTACCGGCTACGGGGCGTTCTGCTCCACTCCGGGCAAACACCGTCCACTGGACATTACAGGGCGGCCGTGCCGACATCGGGCGGTTGGGTGTTGCTGGACGATGAAAAGGTAGGCAGGCGGCCGGAGGCGGCCGGAGGCGGCCGGGTTCGTTCGCCGGTGGATATCTCTAAGCGGCATGCTTTGTTCTAGGTGACCCACTGCGGCCGGATGCTACCCGACCCTCAAGCCACGTTTGTGGCGATCTATACACCAATCACCAGGACCACAACCCCGGTCACAACCCCGGTCACCACCACCACCACCACCACCACCACCACCAGCACCACCACCACCAGCACCACCAGCACTGCTACCACCACCAGCACTGCTACCACCACCACCGCCACCGCCACTGCCACCGCCCCCGCCACTGCCACCGCCACTGCCACCACCACCACCGCCACCGCCACACCAACCAATTTGGCTTGGCTGGAAAACACTCCTCCAAGTGAACGAGGTGAGTTGAACTTCAAGCATTTCAATTCTGGGTGGTTCATGGGAGGTTGAAGTAACTCAGTTTGAAGAACACACGGCCTTACCACAGCAATCTGTCGTGATGCAGACAATTTGCAGTCTTTTACTGACCTACGTCAGTTGGTTTAATTCATTACATTAAAGGCAGAAAATGAAAGCAAAATTTTAATGACCTTTGCTTGCTATAAGATGCCCTTAATGTTTGCGGTGTAGTATATCTGTCATTCACATGGCTGGCCATATTTATCAATATTTAAAACCATTACCTAAGTCATCAATCTGATTATGTTTGACAGCTTTTGAGTTTGTTTTTTTCTCTCTTTGTTTGCAGCAAAGCTGCGCAATCCCCAGGGAGGCTCTCCCACGCTGGTGGCCCTGGATGCGTCCAAGAATAAGAGATGTAAGTATAGCCGTAACAGTTCGCTTGGTGACAGAACAGTGAGATTTGTTGCAAGTAGTGGTAGCTATTGTTACGGTTCATGGCTAGCCAAGCATCGAAATGAGCTGTTCCGTTAACTCGCCTAAATGTCGTTGACAAGATTTGACAGTTTCAGGTGTTAAGTGCGTTAAGTAATCGGTTATGCTTTTCTTGCAGATCTTTTTGAAATGACATCCATCTCCACATTCGAAGCTGGCAATTGGTCAGAGTGGAGGCCCGTGGGGCCAACTTCTGGTGGCCCAGTGCCATGCACCACCTGCGGGGGTGTCTTCCGGTCCCGCTGGCACTGGGCCCACCACTTCAGGGGGAATTGCATAAACACGTGAGTGTTCCTTAACTCTTCTGTGTGTAGTGGATGTTGTTCAGCCGTTTTGCCGTCGGCGGGGCTTGCGTTTTCATTCATATGGTTGTCGGTGCCGATTTGCGGATTACCATGTAACCCAAGAGATATTGACCAGGGGCGTAAAGACAAACCGAGAAAGGGAGGCGCGATGCTTTGCTGGTTGCCTGTCCTCGGGGGGGGGGGGGATTTTCAATGACAAGACTTTTTAGCAGATGATGCTTTAGCTAGCCTTAACTCTGGCTAGGTAAGCAGTTAGCAGGATAGGTTAGCAGCGCAGCAGACTCCGCGCAGCGGCAGTGGCAGTCGGCCGCAACCCAGTGATAGCGGAGCGGCAGCGCCAGTTTGGGCTCCCTTTCGTCCCGTTAGCGATTTTTCGCTTGTTGTGGCCAAACCATGCGTTTCCGCCTCGCAGAACCTTGTTTTGATCGTACCGACCGTACCTGCCCGTAGCGCTGATCAGATTTTCCAAAGTCCAGTTTCAAAAATTGGTCGCAGAATGCAGTTATAAAATCGTTCTTTCTCGGGTTCCCTGTTCCTGACAATCATTCCTCGATACCTTGCACACATTTCAATGCTGAGCGTGCTTCAGGCCAGGTAAAGGGTCTTTTTGCGCTATGAAGCCCCGGGCGGGTCAAACTTGAACTTGCTGCACTCATCCCGTGAAGTGGGTGTGCAAGTGAGACCTTATCATCGCGTGGTTCCCGTTTCGTTTGGAATGTTTTTTCGCGGGCTGTATTCCGCACGCGGTCGTCGGGCATATCGTCGGCAATCCCCCTCCCCCTCCTCATCCTTTTTCTCGCCCGTTTGTGCCCGCGTCTGAAATTCTAAGCTTTTCTCCTACACCCTCTCCCCTTCTCTGCTGACCCTCTCCCTCTTGGCCGCGGGGGACGCCGTACCTAGCGGTTGTGACCCGCCGGGCACATCGAGGCAGGTTGCCTAATCTATGACTGTTATTTGACGAAAACTGTTTTTATGTTGCAGCACCCGCGCACAGCGGCCACAGCTTCTAAAGGCCGCGATAAACAGCACCACCGGCTGGACGTGGGCTGAGCCACCACCTATTGACAGTGAGTTTCTCTCTCATTCCCCTTTGCATCACCGAGCCCCGCTCCTAAGGCACGGTGCTTCGGGTCCGAATCCCTCCCGACCAGACGGTCCGCGCGTTCAGGTCCTGTCGGGCTGCCCCTTTCAGGCTGATATGCTTCGCATCTTGGCATGATGGATACTTTAGGCCCGGAAAGATATGTGAAAGTAGCTCAAATTGGCCACTTGGACCACCATGCCTGTTCCAAAATTGGTGATTTCGCAGCACTTGCAGTTAAATTTGACAAGGGATGGATTTAAGATGCAACCCATTTTCCCGGCTGTTTTGTGTGTTCCGTTTTTTCCGCTTCAAGGGCCGACCGTTACTGACGCTCCCTTGCTAACTACAGCAGTCCTCGGCATTTTCGTTTCGGCTTGAATTCTCATCAGCGACCTGTCTGCCACATGGTTGCCAACGTGTTTAACCTTTGTCTCCTGTGATTTCAGATGCTCCGCCAAGGCCATCTGCCCCTCAGAGGCCGCCATCTGCCCCACAGAGGCCGCCACCTGCCCCACAGAGGCCGCCACCTGCCCCACAGAGGCCGCCATCTGCCCCACAGAGGCCGCCATCCGCCAAACGGCGCCGTACGGATTTGCCAACTGAAGGTAAGTTTCACCATGTTTATTGTGAAGATGTTTCCTGAGAAAATTGCTCGTCCTCAACGTTGCTGGAGGGAGCTAGGGGAGGGAAGTCGGAGTCCTGCACTGCAGGGCGGCGATGTCCCGCTTGCCACAGCGCGCTGCAGGCGCTGCAGGCGCTGCAGGCGCTGCCATTTCAGCCGATACCACTAATATAATCGTCCCAGCGAAAGAACGATACGAGTTTCTCTCTCGCATTCAAGTGATTCCCATACCCCCACCACTTTCGACTGTGCTGTTCTTTCGTTTGGAGGAGCCCGTGGCAGGACCCGGACTAGGCAGTAGGCAGGGGAGAGAATACCAGCGCCTGCCTGGAGAGACGGCTGGGTTTTGTCGCAGATAATGCCTCCAACACTAGCGCAGTGTGGCTAAAGAGAGAGGTGTCAGCTAGCTTCAGTGTAGGGGGAGCCTATGTCCGTCCCCGTCTGCCAGACCTGTATCGTCTGCTGCCATAGCAACTGTTGGCATTTTTCTTATAACGATTCGATATCGGTCGAGTTTATCGGGCGGTATAAGTTGTCGTGCTCGTTGTTTGGCGACAAATAGATGTCGTATCCCGATAGGAAATTCAAATTTATCCACCAGGCCTAGCTTAACCTTTGTGAAACCTGCTTGTTTCAGAACCCTGCGAACCACCGCTAAAAAGGAGGTCGGGGAGAGTCCGGCGTGCGCCGGACTTCTTCCAAGCGGGGAAATGAGTGACAGGAAATTCGACTTTAAAACAGGGAAAAAAATAATTTTAAACATAAATAGTTAAGAAAAAAAGGTTGGTACTCAGTCCTTTATGTTGAGTGTTCTTTGATTGTTCGTGGTCTTCATTTTTATTTTTTTTACTGTGCAGGTGACCTAGTGACCTTGTGGTTTCATTCATGGCAACCTGGTTTGCTTGTGTGATTGAGGATTTGATTCTGGGGATTGAATCTCTGCTTGCGGTGGCTAATCTACACAAAGCTCCTGAGAGCTTGTCAGTGGTAAGGAAACTGCGACTTGGCATTCATTGAGATTTCAGTTTGAACCTGCTTTTTGAGTGTACATTAATGTGCTTTCATTTGTATTTCAGATCCCCTGTGTTGGATAGTGGAGGGGGATATGCACTGCTGGAGAAACAAGGTGGTGTTTGTTGATGGTGGTTGTGCATTACAAGAGCATTTGATAACAATGCACCAAAGAGGAATATCTCCAAGATCCTCAGTATTGGATTTCTTCTTGCGGTATGCCCATAGGGGCTAAGCTATTGAAATCTTCTGTGCCCTTGTCGTTGGTAAGTAAACTTCTTGTAATGGTTGGGAACAGAACTAGTTTTTGGTGGAACCCATGTAACTGATGTGAAAATTCTTTAACTTTTTCAGGTATTTCTGAAGTTGCTGCTAGTACATTTGCCATACTACTATCCATGACAATGTGCTAATCTCTGCCACCAATGTGCTGGACAGATTGAGACGAACAAGACACCATTTGTATGTGTAATGGTGTTTCACATTGGTCGTGATTATGTTTATTGTGAAACTTGCATAGATGGTGCTTGAGTGGTGATCAAATTCCTATGAAATCCTATGAACTTGAAATCGGTAAATAGAGAATAAGATAGATCCGTGACTTTTAACCTTGATTTTGGATGTATATTAATATGTTTTTTTTTTACTTATCAGATCCCCTGGGTTGCACAGGAGAGATGGATACAGACTGCTCAATAGACCAGCAAATGGATCTGAGATACTTGAATCTCTTCTTGCGGTATGCCAATAGTGGCTAAGCTATACAAATGTCCTGAGAGCTTGTCAATGGTAAGTAAACTCCGACTTGGCATTCATTGAAATCAATCTATCAATCTCTACCTGCTTTTTGAATGTACATTAATGTGCTTTCATTTGTATTTCAGATCCCCAGGGAGAGCTGTCTACGCGGTTGCTGCCACTGCAACACTTGCAGTCAAATTTGCTATCCTAATATTCCACAATGTGGTATTCTCTTCTACTAATGTGCTGGAGAGATTGCAAGATGTGGAAATGTTCAAATGAGTGAAAGTCCAATTTCCTCTAAACAAGCAGGGGGAATCTTTATAAAAAGTTGTGAAAAGAAAAAACTAAAAAAAGAAATGCAGGTTGGTACCGGGTCCTATATGTCAAGTGAGTTGTGTTAAATCTTTCATGCTCTTCATTTATTTATTTTTCTATTTGCAGTCGTCTAGTGACCTTCTTAGAAGATAGCAGAGTATGGAGGTAGAGCCAGTTCGTGAGGATCATCCTCTCGAAGCTACTTTCTACATTCATGAAAATGACGTTCAACACTGCCTCAGCTGACCTTCCAATGTGATCTACAAGTCTGTGTCGTTCATGGCAACCAGGTTTGCTTGTGTGCTTGACGACTGGAATCCTAAACTTTTAATTCACAACCATGATGTGGGTCAAGACGAGTTTGTCTATCTTATGTAGTGACTTAGTTACAAGTTGTTTTGGAGATTAGTTGTTAGTGAAAGTACTTTGTAAAAAAAAAAAAAAATAGAAAAAAAATTAAAGAAAGTAATTTAAAAAAAAAATGAAAAGAAAAAAAAAGGAAAAAATATTAAAAAAAAAAAAGAAATCCAACAAATTAAAATTAAAAAAAAATAGAGGAAAATTAAGAATTCTAACTAAAAGAATAATGTATCATTGTGTTCAATGAGTGAAAGAAAGTCGGATTTTTGCGATGACTTTGGTTTGTCTTCTACATTTCCCTGTAGGCAATGTTTACAGGGCTAGAAAGATGTTATGGGGTATTGCAATTCACCTCAATTGGATTGATCAGGTCTTCTCCAGCTTGTTGGGTTTCAGTATTATTGTTAAACTTGTGTTTTTGAGAATGCCAAAGAAAAGTGTCACGGGATGTATGGATGGCTCGGCATGTGTTCAAAGTAGATTCAAAGCTGGAGGAGAGCCGCAAGTGTTCACTTTTGTATAGAAAAAGCTTCAGCGGTTGAATACCCTTGTCTCCACATGTATGCACGCCATACAAAGTTTTCTTGAATTTTGCTTGAATAGTGAAGTTGCAGACCCTTGTATTATTTCTTTAGGGAGTTAAGATTATGGCCAAAAAAGTGTGTGGGTTGATGTAATTTTAATGATGGTTTGAACCACATCACAGCTTTTTTATTGCAATGATGGTTATTTTTTGGTATAGTTAAGCACAATTTCTCAGTTGATTTGAGTTGTTGATATTTTGTTTTGATGGAAATGCAAACAGTGGCAAGGTAGTTTCTTCTATATTTCCAGGATCTCAACATGATCCCTGTTCATTGTTTTACTGTAGAGTGGTATTAGTGCTCTTTCGTAAATTGTGGGCAAAATTACGAGTTATGCACTTGTGCCCAGCCCCTGACTTCCAGTGGCTACTCGAAGTGCAAGTTTTCCCTCTGTATGATACAGAACCAGCAGCCAGTGAAGTTTTGTCATGATTATTTGTGATATTTGGATGCCTGGGGCAACATTATGTGGGTGGACCTCTTTATGCTATTCATGCTCAACCTCAACTAAATACCAGTCTTTTAAATCCTCTGCAACAGTTTCTTTAAGGATGTAGTGAAGATGGGTCCAGCCAGAGATCGGAACTGGGTAGCGTTTTTAAAAAGTCAAGTACTCTGGCTGATAAGGGAAGGTTTGTGATAGGAAAAGCGAGATGTAACTGCAGCAGTCATTTTTCTGGGTGGGATGCAAGATTATGGGCCAAGACTCTGTTCCTTGCTATTTATGCTCAACGGAAAATTAAACCTTTAAATCTTCTGCATTATCTTCTTGCTATGGGTTTTAGATGAGATGGGTCCAGAGATTTGTATTCAGGAGGGATTAACAGCCAATTTTCATAGCCGCTTTATGTGGTGTCAACATGCAGGTTGGCATCAGTTCTTTCTTACATCATCATCAATCATATGAACCTGCTTGTCTGAATCATCATATTTACTAGCCTGTGTTGTCATGCTTCTGCCAGCTTTGTCAAATCTTCTTTTTCTTTCTGTATGGCAGCACCTTAATTCTTCTCCATTATTTGAGTCTTTATATTTGCAGTATATTCACATCCACGTTCTAGGTGTGTCAAATTGTCTGAGTTCAGAGAATGTCTCCTTTGTTCTCTAGTTCATTCATTGAGTCTGCTTGTAAAAAAGAAAGATAAAACTTACCTGCCTAAGCAGTATATCTGAGCAAGTAGGTAGGCAGGCAATATGACAAACATGGGCTTCCTGTGGAATGTCTAAATAAGTTTCGTCAAACTGGAGCTAATCTAAATGCTGCTATGAAGCAATCGTCACATTGCCGGACTACCAAGTTTTGCCCAAGTGGAGTTAATCTTGAAAGCCATGTTAGGCAACTGTGACATGGTCAACCTGTGAGTTGGGCAGAATTGATTTGTTGCAACTGTCAGTATATTTGACATTGAGATATTAAGTATTCTGAGGATGCCACTTTCCCTTCCCTTCCCTCTTTTGTGTTTTGGGTGTTTGGTAGTGTATGTAGTATGTGTTTCCTTTCCTTTAGCTATGGTGCACCACCTTCCCTTCCCTATATTCGTGAATTCCTACTGAAGTGGCATTCTTAGTTTACATTCGCAGAGAAAGGCGCCTTCTCTGTGAAATATGCACAATTAAATTCAAGGTAACCAAGTAAAAGGAGAGCAAGTATTCCTCAGGGTTTTGAGAGCAAGATAAAAGGAAGGCAAATTAAGTGCTGGTGGCAGTGTTAACACAGACTGCACAAAATGTGCTTTTCTGCAAGTTTGATACTTTGTCACGAATGCAATGTTTGATACACTACTGCGTCGTTTGACCCTTCCTATGTCTCTTTTCTTCAAACTGAATTCTTTGTCGTTTTCTTCATTATCATCCATTATTAAATCTCTCTGCACAACCAATCAAACACTTAATGTACTTGGCCAGCTTTGTAAACTTGGCTGAAGATCCTGATCAAAGCAAATTCTCATCTCAACAGTTCTGAAGGGAAATTGAATTAGGCTAGTTAGTTCTCAGTACTCGGCCAAAGTATTCTCGAGCTCTTGTCTGAAATGTCTCACAGGGACCCCTGACTCAATGTGGGTAGCTTCATTAGAGAATTTTTGTTGGATTCAATCTACAAGCAATGCTAATAGGGAACCATTGTGACAAGCTCGTGCCTTTTTAAATTTTATTCTCTTGTTTTCTTATTATCTTATCTTTTTTTTTATCAACATCAGCATTCTGGAGCATTTTAACATTTTATCAACAGTTTATAATTATTTTATCAATATCAACATTCTTGGGCATTTCAACATTTTATCAACAGTTTATAATTATTTTATCAATATCAACATTCTCGAGCATTTTATTACTTTATCATTATTTTATCAACATTTTAGCAGCTTATTATCTATTTATTTATTGTAGGTCTTCTTGAAAGTGCTTTTCAAAGTTGCATAGCGAATTTAGCAGGGGTTGAAAGTGACTGGATTTGTTGAGGTTGTTATGGTTAAGCAATATTTTGAAATATTAGACCATTTAGGAACTTGTAAGACAAATTGTTAATATCTGCTGGTCGATTCCATTTCGGGTTTCTCAATGCATTTTAGTCAAGTGTCAAGTGTGAGCTAGGTATGGGGAAAGTCCAGGGGGGAGGGCAGGGTAGGGACGATGATTAACAAACTTCAATGTTCTGATTTACCCAACGTGACCTGTGATATGAGCCAAATGCATTTCCATCCTTATATTCTCAAATGTTTTGAAGTACGAGCTGTGATGTAAGGTTCAACTATCGATTTTTTAGATCAGTGAAATGGTATAGTTTATTTGTAGGTTTTTATATTAGGTTTTAATTATGCTTCTCTCTTGTTTTCTTATTATCTTACCTTATCTTTTTATCAATATCAGCATTCTGGAGCATTTTAACATTTTATCAACAGTTTATTATTTTATCAATATCAGCAGTTTATTTTTATGTTTTTATATTAGGTTTTTATATTAGGTATTTATAGTATTAGGTTTTAACAAGCTCTTGAGTTTTAGTTCAATGTACTGCTGTTTTTTAAAAATAAAAATTTATACAAACTCTGTTATTTTTAATTGTTGTACAGGAATGTTATCTTGAACCACTCTCACCCTTGTGTCAGCTTTTTCTTTTGAAAAATGATTATTCGGTGCAACATTGTCTATGTAGTTGAAATAAGTTTAAAAGCTCTTCTGGAGCTGTTGCAGTATTAAATGCAGATGTAAATGCTGCAAATATCAGGAATATCCCAATTGAAAGGCTTAATAATTTTTCCACAGAACTCAGGAGCATAATGCATTTAGCTGCGTGTACTACTTGGTCCAGCTGTATTTCAAATTTTTGTGTAGTTCAAAGGTAGACTGTGAACCACTGTTGCATTTCTGTTCTGCTACCCAACCGTTGCCTTTTTAGAGTTTTGTTTGGAAATATTTGGATGGCTATTAAACCATTTACCGCTCTTGCCTCTTCCTTTCCTGACACTGGAGGAAGGTGGAACATTTCATTTCCTTGACCCTTCAACCACATATTGGTCGCTGAAATCTGGATTTTCGGAATGGCCCTCGTGTGCAAAACCGTTAACATTCAGTTTGTGTTGCAAGAAGACATTTCAAGTATGTAACTACAGCTATGCTGGGAAAGCATTGTGCGGGTCAGCAGGGCTTATGGAAGAAAGGTAGGGTGGAACATTTTCGACAACTAATGAAGCTGGGAGTCATGGCGTTGCGCCTTGGCAAAGTAGCAGAATATCAGGTGCTTCAGCTGACAGCCAGGTAGTGGGTGGGTAAACGGTTGTCGTCCCAGATAACTAGTGGGAACGAGAGAGGGGGGGCACTCGGATTAGGGGAGGAAATGGGAAGGGGAAGAAATAGCCGGGAATGATCTGTGGTCGAGGCTGGGGAAGAGAAGCCGCGGCTCAGCAGTGCTGCCGCACCGCACGTCGGGAAGGTGGGAGCTGGTCGCGGCCGAACTGGGACGGTTGGCCCCCTGGGTGGGATATCATGGCCCCACATGAGTAGGGGCAGGGAGTGCTGGGTGATTTGAAGCGGCGATGCAGAGGCGGCGAAGGAAACAGGTGTGGAGGTCAAGAAGGCGTTAGTAATGCCCCACGTCGGGGATGGGTCGAACTAGAGTTCTCACGATGGGTTGCGTATATCACAGGCGCTTCCATCCGGTGGAGTGAGGGAGTGAGGGGTGTGCAGTGCACAACTGCTAGCGTGCGAGTGAGCTGGCAACGCAAAACTAGTATGAAATGCGCCCTTGTGCCGCTCCGCGGGGGTGACAGTGGAGAGTGCTGCAGCTGCAGTCAACATGGCATCGGGGGCATGTGTTCGCGAGAAGTCTCGGGGGCGAGGGGGGGGGGGGAGAGGGAGGAGACTTTGAACATTCAGCGCACGTGATTCAAGGTTTTTTTTTCTTGGGCTAGGGTTCGGTGAGACATGCCGCTACTCGGAGTATGCTACTTGGAGTGAAGCAAATTCATCAGCTCCGGCTGTGCACGAAGAGAATTTATGCAATTCTCGTCGTGTGAACCAAGAGGGAGTTAGAAGCTGCGGCCGCTACAGACGCTCAGTTCTTTAAATTCACTCTAGTTTCTTGTTAGAGAACATGCCGAAATTTTTAAAACACTCTGCACAAGGGAAACGATCCATCTTTCAAATTATGAGCACTGATTTTGCCGATTGTGTGCGTACGTTGCGTGATCTAAATAAAACTTATTCAAACGTACTATATTTCGCTCGGTTCTTCAGATCATGGAACATTAGCAACAGTCAGCAAAAACAGTTTTTATAACTTGAAACGTGGATCATTTCCCTTGCGCGGAGAGTATTCTGACTTTAAAATGTGCCCGTAACTACGTAGAGGGGAATTTTCAGATATCATATTTTCAGATTTGTGAAACTCATCAACGAATTTTGCTCAAGGCGCTTTCGGAGAATCCCCGTGCGCATTCCCGCATTTACAAGGCAGGATTTAATATTTATAGTGCTTCATTATATCCTCACTACGCACATCCATGCCTGCGAATGCTGCCCGGCACATTACTCATTACCGTTGCACCGTGCCGTTATGTGCAGATGAGATGTGCAGTGGGCAGTAGTGTGCTAGTGTGCAGGCGTGCATACTGGTCCATACCCCACGCCTGCCGCGCAAGTACTCCCCGCTCCTAGACCCGCTCCTGCTCTGTATCTCTGTCTCTCTCGCTCCGATGGTTTCTCTGCCAGGAGCAGGAACGCATAATTTGGGGCATGTTGGGCATTTCGAATACGCGCATATTCCGCGCGAACGGCAGAGTGGGGTAGGGGGGGCATAACCGACCAATGGGGAGGGCTCCGGGGGTACGGGTGCCGAACTGGGGGACGTTCTCAAATTATGCGGCCGGCCAACATAGATCCCCCCCCCCTGCTGAACGCATCGTGTGCGATGGCCACAGTCTGGGAAGCTGCTGAAGAGCAGTGGCTAGTGTCCCTCATCGCTTTAGTAAAGAAGCGTCCAACTGCTGTGGAATCCTCAATACGGGGGCTACAAGTCGAAGGAGAAGAAAGAACAGGCTTGGGCCGAGATCGGGGTGTTGTTGCGCGACACAAGTGAATATAGTGCTGTGCCCCTGTCCATTCCAACGTGGCGCGTGTGAGCCCCGATTGAAGTGTCTATTTTCTATCATCAGCGCAAGAATGCAAAGCCCAATGGCTGCGTGTCCGGACCAATTACCGGCAAGCCATGCGCCGCCATGCCTTGCGGAGGAGTGGCATGGGTGCCGCCGAGGTGCCGGAAGCTCCCAAGTTCGCCGCGGAGCTGTCGTTCCTCAACGACGGCGAGGGCGACGAGGACCTCGAAACCACCATGGGGCCGCAGGAGGGGCCGGACGACGACGACGGCTCGTCGACTGTGTCAGCTGGGGTGAGTAAAATGCGTTTCGCTTTGACAACCAAACTGCTTCCTGTTTTCTTGTCCCGCACTTCTTACTTCCGTTTTGCGCTTCTCCGGAATACTGTACTGCCGTGCGGGATCTAATGGGTGCGTGGTTTTGTTTACATGACGATGCGGAAGCTTTGTTCGAGGCTGCCTCGCAGGACGTGGTTCTGGGGGACGCGCCGGCCGGGCTGCAGCAGCCCAAAGTGGTTGCCGTGGATCCGGCACGGATGGACGAAGTGTCCATCGTCAAGGTGGCGCCAGCGCCGAGCGGACGGCATCGCCGTCGTTGAAGGCGCGGGGCCTTCCGGAACGGTGCGGCCGCCGGCTGCCTCTGCGACGGGACAGGCGCGGATGGTGGTTGTCCGCACGCCGACCGGCCTGTAGCGCTTCAGGGCTGTGCCCTTCCCGATCATCCGTACACCTGCTCCACGCCTCCCTGGACCTCCTGCACCTGCTGCAGTGCGGGCTCCACCTCACCCCGCACCGCGTACACCTGCTGCACCGGTGAGGCAGGCTGTGCGCCTCCACGTACCGCCTCCAGCCCTGGTGGACCAGGATGGCGCTGCAGCAGTCGACAATGTGGAGAGGGTCGACATGGCGGAGTACCGGCAGAGGCTGCTGCAGCAGGGGTACGCCGAGCGTGACCGTCTGCGGGAGAAGCGTCGACGCCGGCGACGTCCTCGACGAAGTCCCCGCCGACGAACAGCCTGCAGCACAGCAGCCTGCAGCACCCCGTGGCGGTGGCCGTCCTGCTCCTGCGCGCGGCAGAGGTGCTGCTATTGACCGTGGAGGGCCCCGCCGTCTTCCTGTCGTGGATGTCGCAGCTGCTGCTGCGGCTGTCCCTGCAGGCGGAAGGGCCATCGCAAGGCGGGCCAACGACCGGCTGGAGGGCGCCCTGGAAGATGCCATCATCCAGGAGCTCAACCGGCGGCCTGTCCAGCCGCAGGACCAGAAGAACATGGGCTGGGCCGTTAACATAGCGTCCGGCCTGGGGAGGTTCCCCGACGAGATGGCCTTCGAGCTGCAGGACTTGATGCAGGACATCGTCAGGCGGCAAGGCCCCGTGCTGCTCCAGCGGTACCGGCAGCGTCAAGGCCAGGAGCACCCTCCTGTGCCCGCTGATGCTCCGTATGAGGACGTTGGGGAGGATCCCCCGACCTAGAGCCCCTGTGTTGTTTTTTCTTTTTTAAAAAATTCTTTCAAAGTGCTGCCCCAGCCAAGGGCCCCTTCAAGTTTTTTTTTAAATCAAAGTGCTGCCCCAGCGAGGGCAAAATTGTGTTTTTTTTTCTTTTCATAATGACTTTTTGTGACAAAGTGCTGCCCAAAGAAGGGCAAAAATGTGTTTTTTTATCTCCTTTGTTTTGTGACTTTGTTATGTTGGACCTCTGCCCCACCATAGGCCAATAATGTTTTTTTTTAATTTTTTTTTTGCGTGTGTTTCACGTGTGTTTGTGTGTTTTTTTTCCCCTGACTTTGTCATGTTGAGCGTCTGCCCCAGCACGGGCCAGTGATTGTTCTTTCTTGCTATTTTTTTTGTGTGTGTGTTTTCACGTGTCAATGTGCTGCAATGCCAAGCGCATGAATGGTGTTTTTTTTTTCTTTTTGCGTGTGTTTTACGTGTGTTTGTGCTGCAATGCCGAGCGCAAAAATAGTTGCTTTTTTTTGTTCTGTTTCCTGTGAGTTTTCTCATGTTTAAGTGCTGCAATGGCAAAGGCAAAATTGTGTCCCCCCCCCCCCCCCTTTTTTTGATGACCTTGTCATGTTCTAGCTTCTGCACCCCAGCACGGGCCAGTGATTGTTCTTTTTTCCAATTTTTTTTTGTGTTTGTTTTCACATGTCAATGTGCTGCAATGCCAAGCGCATAAATAGTAACGTTTTTTTTGTTTTGAATCTTTTTTTGCTAATTTTAAGGCATGATGTAGCCTTTTAATACTTGTTGAGCATTTTTTCCTTAGTTCTCTCTTTTTTTTTTTGCCAATTTTAAAGCCCCATACAGCTTAGGCAAGGGGCGAGGAACTGTTGTAGTACCCTTGTACATGTCTCCTGTATGGTACCTCTGAAATGCTATGGTGTACTGTTGAATTTCTGTTCTATCAGTTTATGCAGTTCCGAACTGTAAGTTGTAAACTTGGCATTGTACTTTGATGACTTCACATTGAAATGTCACAAGTGAATGTTGATTCTGTTAATTACATTTTTAATTGTTTGAGTTGTAAATTTTCTGCTATATGACGTGCACGTTCTCTGAAGTACCTCTGAAATGTCTTGTAATACTGTGGTAATACCGCCCTGCAGCAAAAATTAAATCCATACTTCTACTTCAAATATTTTGTACGTTTAATTTATTGGATAGGATTGGCGTGGAAGTTTCAGCCCTGAGATCCCAAACCTTCATCAAATGCCTGAGAGAAAGATTTCCTCGGGGAAATAAAAGAGAAAGTCACAAACCATTTCTATTTGGCTCAAAGCGACAGTATAAAATGCTTGCTTTCTTGGAGTCGAGTCCTCATTTCTATTCATTTTCATATGTTGAGTATGTTTGACCAACCCGCAGCTTAACTTAATCCATAATTCTACTTAAATATATTGAACCTTTGAATTCATTGGAGAAGACTGGCGAGTGGTTAAGATGGTTGCAGCCCTCACAACCTCAACTTCTATGAAGTGCCGGGGTAAGAGATTTCATTGGAGAAATTTAAAAAAAAACAAAAACATGATCCGTTCCTGGCTAAGCTATTACAGCTTTCGGTAATTCTTTTCACATCCTTACCTCACTCGTAGACGGGGCGCACGGAGATGAGGACCTGAGGATAGCCTTACATTACGTCGTATTGGTTTAATTCCTAGTTTAGAGTTTGAATGTTCATGTACTTTGCGCGTTAACAGCTCGCGCGAAACAGACACACCCTACCCGGTGTGGTCGACCGTTTGAAGGCGCCCATCACTTGTTTTTGGGTCGGTTTCGGTCGCTTCCGTGCGCTCGTCATTTGTTTCGGTCGCTTTTGGTCGCTTTCGGTGTCCAAAACAGTTGAACGGACTCAAAACAAGTGATGAGCGCCATCGGCTTCACCGTCGAGCTTCACGGTCTAAATCCACCCTGACAGATTGGCAAGTGTCTTGACATTGTTTGTTGTGGTTCCAACCTCTAGGACACACAAAAGAACTATAACGAAAACGAAACAAATTGAAGTGATACGGAACAGTAGCAAAAGCGGGAAGGCAGAAAAGATAGATGGTTTGATATGTTGTGTTTAGATGAGACCGCGGGGTAATAGCAAAATTTAGAATGGATGGACAACAAATCAAAATTTGAAAACAGGAGGAAGAGTTTTAGAAATTGGTGCTGGCTGAGCGAAAGCGAAGGCCTTACCCACTGGCCCAAAAATGTTTTGTCTGTTTGTCTGTGTGTCCGCGCGATTTCTCGAGAACGGTTCGTCGTAAGGGCTCAAATTTGGACCACAATATCTTCTTGCATCATGTCGGATTCCGGTAACCGGAATCAACCTCACCTCGGGGGCACCGTATCTAAGATAATTTTTGCAACTGGTCTTAGATTTTACAAAATAATTAACAACGCAATTACGATAGTCACGCACGCATCGATTCCTGTTCATGTTTTGATAGGACGGTGCAAGACACGAACTTTTTCATGTGAATGGACCCCCACTTAAATCGTCTAAGAAAACCCCACAACATGCCGAAATCTACGTCAGGTGCTGCTGCAGGTGCCGGTTGGCAAAAAAAAAGGGCCTTCTTGAGCAGGAGCAGGAACAAAAGGAATAACTGCTAAAATAGCAGTATTTACAACTTAATTAAGGATGGTAACCGATCACGCTGCAAATACACCCCGGACCTCAATTACAATGCCGAAAAACCCAGGTGCTGCTGATAGTAGGGTTTGAGGAGCATTGAATACGGTAGTAGAGAAGTCCACAATGCGTAGGGTAAGTTAGAGTAGGCTAGGGTGGGTTAGGTCAGAGTAGGTTAGATTAGGGTAGGTAAGGTTAGAGTAGGCTTGGGTAGGTTACGTTAGAGAAGGGTAGGGTAAGTTAGATTTGAGCACGATTGAATACGGTAGGGAAGGGCACAATAAGGTTGGAGTAGGAACGCCCAGCGG
The DNA here is from genome assembly GCA_038380765.1 of Odontothrips loti. Lineage (NCBI taxonomy): Eukaryota > Metazoa > Arthropoda > Insecta > Thysanoptera > Thripidae > Odontothrips > Odontothrips loti. The sequence goes on along the minus strand of CM076245.1, from coordinate 2,379,619 downwards.
TTAGGTTAGAAGCGTAGCGGCCCTGGCGCCCCAAGACCCCCCAAGACTGGTTGGCCCCGCAGCCGCAGTGTCCCACTCGCCCGGTGACAGCCGCCGGCAGGCCAAGGTAGGTGTACGCCAGGCGTCGTGGGGCGGAACAGTGGTACGCGATGTGCGAATCCTATTACGCCACGACGCGGTCTGGCGCACGACTACCTTGTTTATTGTAGCACAAGAACATCAATAAGGAAAGTTAAGTCAATTAGCTGGTCAAGATCTAGGAGAGTAAGAGGTAGATGTTAAAAAAAAAAAATCGACCTACTAGCCATTTCCGGTTCCGGCACACTCCGCATGTTGGGAACGGCGGCGGCTGTTCGATATTCGAAGCGAATGCGCATCCCAACATGATGGTCGTCCAAATTATGTTCTGACCCGGCCCTCAGGCCCCTAGCATTTATGTCCATATTTGGGTCATGAAACAGTTCAGAGGGAGGTCGAAGAGCCGATCTATGCACAATAGCAACTACGCACTTAAGTACTGTCAGGACGTACTTCAGGACTTCAGTTTAAACTTCACAAGAATCACTGAGCTGGTAAGGGCAGTTGTTGGTCCACGACAGTCAACTTACTTTCGGCACTCGAAGAGCAGAGAGGTAAATAATACATTCTGCAGTGCAGCTAACGTTATGTGCCAATGCAACGCCGAGGGGCGAATCACTCGCGTAATCATGTGTACAAAATTCTAGGAATTTTTAAAAACAAATTGGAAAAAAAAATGCGAATTTAAAGTTGGACTTGAACTTCGTGCCGAATAATAGCACCTACATAAGCTGAAATAGCCATAACAGCAATAAAATTCTGAAATTAACGATAACCATGGGGTGCAGTCCGACGAAATCATGGAATCTGGGTACACAGTTTAAACGAGCGGTTGCCCCCTCGTGCAACGCCGTGTGACGTCATTTTCGAACGGCCCCTAAGGGATCAGATTCCAAGCTGGGTAGTATTTTTACAGTGCAATCACTGGCCAAAACAGACCAAGAAAATCTGTTTGGCCCCGGGGGACCCATCGAAACTAGTTTGCTGTCCGACCTACGCTGAGTACACAGACCGATACGTGCATGCAGTCCTGATAAGACCTTATTTGGAGATGATAAAAGCAACGTGGGGTCGCAATGCTAATTTGGAGATGGATTTGTTCAGCAAGATATGGACTGTTGTCTTACACAGATGGCACGTCATGACCGCAAGACATACTTTAGTCTGCAGATGTTTGGCCGTTCGCCTTCCGATTGGTGTCACAGTACCGTGCATTCCCTTAATCATGTAAGTAAGACATTTAGGTGCGCACGTGCCACGAACGTTTGTAGGACACCTGCGAGACATACCGGGAGGCCGTGAGGAAAAGGACCCTTGTTTTGTTCCTGGCATCAAGGTAGAAAGTTAGCACCCCCTGGAAAAGACCGTTAATGGTGACACTGTGAATACTAAGGCGTTACGTCACGCACTACCGTTTGAAGCGTAGCAGCCCTATACAAATGAATGGGAGGATTCCCTCCGTACGCTTTCAGGAGAGCGTTTACACCCGTTTTAAAGCATGCTGGTTTGAAGCGTAACACAAGGTTCATATTCCACTGAAGGTGCTGCAGGAGAATCCGTCGCGCCGTTATAGAATAACCGCTGCACCATTTCCATTTTAGCCGAATATGTACAATTATGCCAGATTGCCACCCTTGAAATGGACGAAATATGACGCTTTGGAAGTGCAGAAGGCTGTCAGCACATCTTGGAGGGCAGTTTCTTCTAATGATTTCGGGATCACGGCCCAACATTAACGTGCGCCTGTTGGAGGCTCCGCGCTTTGGGCGGGAGTGCGACCTGCTGATTACGGACCCTTCCTTTTTTCTTGGTCAAAAGAATCCTCTGGAGGGTTTTCGCAGCCTGTATCGATTTTTCTATTTGGCCCTGTTTCCGAGGTCGGAGAATACCACCTCACGTCCACCTCACCTCCATGGGAAAACTGGGATTGACGGAATTACCTCAGTCTGGAATAGCTCTATGCATCCGATCGCAAGTGCTTAAACTTCTAAGGAAGGGCCTGCAGCAACATTCACACTTATAAGAAAGATCTTTTATAAGGAAAACTGCTACCTGCAAGCCTGCTTAACAAGCTCTTTATAAGAGCTTTCTTGAAGGGGCGGTGCCTTCCGCATTCCTTCTAAGCGCTTCTGAAAAACTGCAGAAATCCGGGCTACGATAGCACCTCGTTCCTGCCTTCGTTCACTGCTATTACAGTGTCGTCACTTCACACTATTATGGAACGAATTAGGCATGCGTTGAACTTTCAGGACAATGTGGGAAGCGATGCCCTTCCACCTGCTGCAAGTACGGCCGGGCGAGGTGCCCGACATACCCATCGGAGAGCTCATGCTCAGCTACATCAAGCTCCATAGCGGTTGCTACGGAGATAAGTTCACCGTCGCTGACTATGCGCTGGTAAGAGGTATGCGTGTGAAGAGTTTAAATCAACGCATCGGTAAGACCACAAAAAACTCAGAACCCTATAGGGGGGGGCAAGAATTGACATTTACGTTTGGTTTCGACTTTAGTCAACGCATGTTACTTTGACGCATTTACAAAAAAAAAAAACGCTTTATACGAAGTACATTTTATCCGAACTTCTCACTTTTAGTCGTATCTGGACACTTTTATACTGCTTTACGCGTTGTGCGATGCTTATTGCAATGATGAAGTAAATTTTCTATTCTGAATGAAATTGGCAAATTTCATTTCGCTCTATAGCTACGGGGCACGTCACCACAGTCGTGTGACCATGCGTTTGTGGTGAGCGGAAGTGCCGACATCTTTATGTTGTTCTTTAAAGTAAGTCCCGTGCGATGCTTCTCTCCATCACTAGATGGCAGGATTGCGAGGGTTTGCGTTCGTTTTAAGCAGAACTACCGTACCTCCCAAGCATTTGCGCTCATCTGCCAGCCGCCTGAAACATCTGCAGACCGCGCTACTCTAAACCGCTCACCTGTGCAGACTTTCGTATACAGGTGAGCGGTTTTGATCAGCGCGGTCTGCAGATGAGCGGTTTGGTGCAGGGTACCGGACAGTTGAGCGCTTTTCTTTCAGGCGGCTGGCAGAATAGGTGGGACCACAGGACACGTGTAAATTATCCAACCATTGTAATTGTGTCTAAGCTATTTACGAGAAAGACAGAGATGCAAATAACGCTGGCTCGGCTAGGCCATGACGACAATCGAATCGCAGTCGGCATCCATCGCAGCTGTGTTACAGTATAAATTTACCGCTCTCTGTCTTCTATTCTTTATTGCGGGAATGAGAGAGAACAAAGGTGGTGACAGACCCGAGTCGAGTCTTCCTAATTTTTCTCCTTAATTTCACTGATCTGTCCATACATATTTTAATGGCACTTCAGAAATATCATCTCAGGCCAATTTTCAACACAATTCAACAACCTCTGTTTTTAATGACAAACTTGCAATTGCTATAAGGGGTGATGCTTTCCAAATCCTGGGTCCACCTATGAGGCTACTTCGCGCCTGCATAACAATTATTTGCTGTTACGGTAACATGTCATAAAATGCGTGCGTTCGTCGCATCCACTGTGCGGAGGGTCCGCAACGAAAGGTAAGGGGGTCAACAAGCGGTCTGGCTATTGTAGGAAGGCCACTGGCCCTCTCGGCCTGAATGGCACTGCTTCGGCAGCAACTGCAGCAACACTACCTAGAGCCGCACTGGTCCTAGGGCTGAGGATAAATGGACCCCTCGCAGAGAGTGCAGCCAGAAGGACCAGGCGGGCGGGGGTCGTTGGGGGCCAAGTTTGAAATAGGTATACTGTACGGTGTGTGAAGGTATGTAGGACTCAAGTCATCATTGGTCTATTTTAAAGTAACGTCAAAATGATCACAGCTATCATTCAGAGCATGCCCCCCCCCCCCTCTCCCTAAAAAACCGCAAAAATGACCAGGAACCGAACACGTAATCTTTGAGTGCTGAGCTTGCCACGCAACCTCCTAAGGGGTCGTCCATATATTACGTACGCAATTTGGGTCCGTTTCCGGACCCCCTCCACCCCCTTCCCTACGTACATTATCGTACAAAATCGCTGCCCCCCCCCCGCGAAATGTACGTACTTTAAGGAAAATTTAAAAATCGTGCATGAAAGCCTATAAATGACTACTGGGATAGAGAGATAACAGTAAATTTATTGGAAGCATATAAGAGATTACATTAGAAGTACCATTTTTAATCACCCGTACATGACGAGCGAAGTTTGGAATGATTCTACGCAGCACGCCGGATCTGCTTGTGTAGTCTGGGATTTCTGCAAGGCTTTCTGCGTAGCTTACGCATTCTAAAAATCTGTTCTAAATTTACCACACCAGAGTCGCTCAGTTCTAAAGCGAAACTGTGCACATGCGTTTCCTTAGTTTTGATACGAAAAATATCGTTTAAACACGAAAGAAGTTGTTTCGTTGTCGTATTGTTACGACTTAACCCTCGTCATGTACTGACATTTCTCTTTCGGGAAGGACTTTTTCGTTATGTTACAATGATAACAACCATGATCGTCATGGAACGAAAAGTTCGTTAAGGAAAAACCGTTTTTTAATAATCTTTTAAGCAGTGCAGCTGGGCTGGCTTTAGGCGCGTTCTCATAAACTTCCAACGCGTGGAGACTTGGTTATTCTTTCTCGTACGTACTTTGCATCGAGACCTCCCCCCTCCCCCACGTATATTATCGTGCAAAATCGCGGACCCCCCCCCCCCTCCCCCCTGAAGTGTGTACGTAATACACTGGGCGTCAAAATTAGCGTCCCACTTGTGGTCGGCGCTACCATTTCTAAGTTTTTCAAGTTAGAACCTTGAAATTTGGTACAGACCTGCCCCAAACATTGGTCTCGAGCCTTCCGAAGCGATACGTTCATGGGCCACCCCCTCCGGCTCCAGCAACCCCAAGGTCGAAAAACGCCGTGAAGGAGATCATTAAAACCCGTTAAGAGGGCGAAAATTGGGAAAATTACAGTCAGTGTGGCATTATGGGTGCCGAAAACTGTAAAATCTCGCATTTCAACCCCCTCCGACCATCCCTTAATTTTGGAGGGGGTGAGGGGTAGTTATTGAGTTAGGGGTGGAACGGTTCCAAAACTGATCGGCAGCGGTAGCGATGGACTCTGGGGTTCCGATAATGAACGCCGCGACTCAGATCAACCCCTTAAAAATCCCAAAAATCCGAAAAAAACTGAAAAATTTGACACTTTCTAACGATATCTTCTTGCCGTTGTGTGGTTTCTCCTGATAGGGGTAGGAAGGCGCGGAAGACGATTTTGTAAGGTTCTAACCTTTAAGACAAAGATGTCAGACTAAGAAGTCGGTATCTCAACGACTTCAACCCTTAAAACGCTACGGCGTGTACCCCTGCAAGCCATTTTTGAAAACAGTGAATTTTAAAATCAGATTTTTTTGACCAAAATTGGTTTGATGCTGAGCGCAGGCGCTAGAATCATCGAAAAAAAGCGACGCGCCATCGTTTTCAGGCGTTTTTGAAACTGAAAGGTCCTTTGTTTGAGTCTCACTTCATAACAATGGCTTTCGCCCTGCAAACGGGTTTTAATGATCCCCTTCACGGCGTTTTTCGACCTTGCCACACTTAAGGGGTGGCTGGAGCCGGAGGGGGTGGCCCATGAACGTAACGCTTCGGAAGGCTCGAGACCAATGTTAGGGGCAGGTCTGTACCAAATTTCAAGGTTCTCACTTCAAAAACTTAGAAATGGTAGCGCCGACCACAAGTGGGACGCTAATTTTGACGCCCAGTGTATATGGACGACCATGGCAATTGGCCATGTGGGGGACCCTGGTGGGTCGGTGTTCGGTTGTCTCCACAGATCGAGACAACCCAATTTAGTTCTTAAGAAATAATCCCACACAAAAAATAGACGCCTAATAGACGTCTATTAGACGTCTACTACCATCTAGTAGATATCTAGAAGTGGTCTATCAGTAGACCATCTACGCAAAGTCTACGATGGCCGTTTTTGCAACAGCTATTAGACGTGTACTTATCCTGAATCTAGTAGACGTCTACGTCTAGATCAAGTCTAGACGAAGAAATAAAGTCATGACGTGTATCGAACCCATGATCTTTTCCTCTATTCTCCCGCTCTCTCACCACTCAGCTATCATGCCACTTGAGGATAATACTGTTCCATTGGCTATAAAAACGAAGGTGTGATCTACTTACCGTCTATATACGGCCTAGTGCTAGACGTGATCGACCTTTAGTCCCCCCTAACGCGTAGACGAAGTAGACCTTAGTTAGCTGGTCTATAGATATCGATATTTGATCTAGCATGAGACATAATATAGACTGTCAATAGACGCTCTGCTCAGACCTATGCGCGTAGTTGTCTACACATAGAAGTATTTGGTATCATCTATAGACGTCTACGTTATGTCTACCAATAGATGTAGATCTGGAAGACTTACTTTCGACCATCTATGGACGACTAGACGTCTATAGACGACCTAGATTCAGGATAGATGATCTAGCTTCGTTTATAGACGTCTGTTTTGTGTTTGGGATACAAGTGTATTTATAACATTATAGTTCAAAAGTCAGGACAGTAATTATGTCACAATAGGAAACTGCCTCAATTGAAAATTATATATTATTTAAATACAACAGTATCATATCAGATTCGATGAGATCATTTCTGACCGTAGATCTGTATGAGTCCCCAAACTGTTTTCATTAAAACTCATGATATTTTATTGTTTTTAAAAATATAGTGGTTTGATCAAAAGAAACGGGCGTTAAATAAAATTAATATAAAACTGTTTTACTAGAGAAAATTGGGACCCCAGCAAAACAGCAGGTCCCTCAAAACAGCAGATTGGTAGGGCACCAAAACAGCAGGTCCTTCAACAAAACAGCAGGTCAGTAGGCTGGGCTGGCTTGGGCTTGACTAGCTTAGGTTAGGCTGGGCTAGGTTAGGTTCGCTCCTCGTGCGGTGCTCACGAGCAGCAGGCCTGCACGATCATGCTGTTTTGAGGGACCTGCTGTTTTGAAGGACCTTCTGTTTTGAGCACGCCTCGAGAAAATTACACTGATGACACTATGCCATGCGAGGGGGGGGGGGGGGGGCTGCTCCTCAGAAAGGTGTACAATGACTTGGGATCAATGAGAATCTGTTACTTTTTTTGATTGTAGTTGAGTGTATACGACTAATGCAAGTGAAATAGACTATTCTGACTTTTTTGACTTTTCTGAATTTTTCTGACTTTCATCCGACTTTTTTAATTTTCTTCGGACTTTTTTGCTGACTCTTCTGACGTTTTGCTGACTTTTTTGACGCTTTGCTGACTTTTTGACTTTGTAGACAATTAGTGACTTTTTAAAGTGGGATTGCAAGATTGTCTTGTAAGAGAGTTAAATGGGTCAATTTACTAAGAAAACAGCAATTTTAATTTAAAAAAATTGAAGACAGATGTGTTTTATGTTTTATTAATCCACGTTATGCAAATCTAGAATGAAAAAAGCTTACTTTAAAAAACATTGCAAAAGCTTTTTGAAACATTCAGAGGGAATCCAGTTACGTCAAAAGTTGGTGTACCAGTTGTAAAGTGGTACTTAGAAATACAGATGTAATCATTATTCAATGACGTGTGTGATTCAATGAACAACCCACCTTTAGAACCAGTGAACTAAGAACAAAGAACACCAATCCCTCTGGTTTCATTGAATGACTTTTTCTTAACTTTTTTTCGAGTGGAAGCGACTTTTGTGACTGTAAGAGACTTTTTTAAAAGTGTAAATTACTTTTTTGAGTGCCTACAACTAGTTTGATTGGAAATTACATCAATGACTTTTTTGACGTAACAAGTGACTTTTTTCTCCCCTGGACAATGACTTGTCGAAGTAGTCCCCCCCTCGATGCCATGGTCCAGACAGCGCGTTGAGTGTTTGTCTTGTCAGGTGGACTCGCGTGACGGCTCTGCGCTGTCCTTCCCGGAGCTGCTACGCCTGTCTGTCCGTGCGGCAGCCGGATGGAAGGCGTTGGGGCTGGGTCGCGGCGATCAGTTGGGTGTCTTCTCGTGGAATAGATTGGAGCTCTTCCCCGCCATCCTGGGCGCGATGTACGAGGGCATTACCGTCGTCTTCGTGCCGATCGGACCACCAGGTACTATTCAATCAACGGTTCGGTACAAAGAATTGTATTTTGTAAATTTCCATAAATTGATAGGAAACTTAACAGCACGGAGTGTTTGTTATTTTCCGCAAGTTTTCGTAAAAAAAATGAATAGCTACGAATTTTGAAATTTTATTGGGTAGTTCTGCTACATAGCAATACTAAGCACAGTTTTACTCGTTCTTTGCCTATTACTGTTACGACATAAAAGCAAAAAGAAACGAGTCTTGGTCGTCCCCCCCCCCCCCCACGTTAAGAGCCCCTTTTCATTCGAAAACCGCATAATGCAAGTGTTGGGTTTAGGCGACATTTTGATCGGTTGTTGATGTTGACGTAGTTTTGAAAATGGCATTCATTTTGAGAAATAAAAAGAAAATGTTTTGAGCCGTTTCAGAGTATGATGGGCGATTTGTTTGTCTAGGGATGAGGCGCCGAACGAAGACAGAAGGAAATGTGAGGAGTAAATGAATAAAATCTGAAGATGAAAATTTTTGAATCTTTGTTTAGTAATATGACGAAATTTGAAATTTAAGAAACTGATATGATGGAAAATCGCGTTAAAGCCGTTATTTAATTTTCAATACATTTTTATTTTTTGATCTAGTTTTGAAAATGACGTACGACATTTTGAAAATTTGAAAGAAAATATGTCGTTCCCATCCGTTTAGAGAACGCAGACGGCCGGTCATTGGTCTTGGGATCAGGTGCCGCCTGCACTCAAAGGGTGGTCCCACGTACGTTGTGTCCTAGAGGACTGCCAGTGGCTTAGTCCGAACGAATGTAAGGCGCAGATAGAAGGAAATTCGTAGAATTTCTGTCGGTTGCCGGTCGAGACCGTGGACTTGTAAGTCGCATTGTATCAAGACGTGTGCAGGTTTGCGCCGTCGAGTCCTGGTGTGGGTGTGTGCGCCTGTACACCCCTTTTAACTCATCTCCATCCCAATATACCTAAAGAACGTGCCTCTAGAACGCCCAGGATTCTCCATGGCTGTTTTGTTAAGACTCACTTCTTAGTTACTTGGAAAATTTCAAGAAAGTTTTGAAATTATCCGCCAAATTATGGGGAAAATTGCAGCTCAAACTGCTAGGAAATTTCGAACCAAAATGTTCAGTGTTAAACTACCATACTGCCGTATTTTCGAGCAAAATTTATTTGGTTTAACGTTTAGCTATTTTGGTCACGTTTCGTGTTTTTATTTGTGCTTCATACACACAGGACACAGATTAACACTTTTCCAGCACCACAGGGGTTTCGCTTTGTCAATCTGCATATTTTCCAATCGATCCAGGCAGATGATAGCCCTCGAGGGACCCGCTGTCGGAGCTTCAGAAATTGAACCGCTTCTGGTTATATATAATACTTGATGATGTCTGTCGCAGAGGAGGTGCAGCTCTATCTGCCCTACGTGCAGCTAAAGGCGATGCTGTCCGAAGACTTGCTGCTCGAGCTAGCAATGGCCGAGGTCGGCGCAGATGTGCACCATGTTGTCATGGGTGCCAAGACCAACGACGTCCTGACGCTGGACGAACTTCTGGTGAAGGGTGATGGTACGTTCCCTCATTAACGACTCGAAATCGAATAATAACGCACTCCACGAGCACACCACTCTCGTGACTTTTTATGGAAAAATGAGCTTTTTGACACGAGTGAACTTCCCTTCCAGGCTTTATTTTTATTAACTTTTCTGCTTTTACATCTCGTGCAAGTTTACTAATGGAAGCGTGTGAACACATTTGTCATGCAAAGCATTTGATTTCTTTGTGATGCAAACAGTGTGTTTTGTTTGCATTTCTAGCCCACAATAGCTCTGTTATCTAGTGTTGACTCTGTACTCAGGTTTGGATGCTCCAAAACTGGTTGAATAGCGTGCGGTATGTGGTTGGTTTGGTTATTTAAAATATATTTCGAAGTGGTCAAATATTGCTGTGCAAATCTGCATTCCATTCCGAACGGTGACCGGGCTATTATGGTATTCTTTTCCCGCGATATTCCATGTTTATTTTTGTTCCTGCAGCGCTAGGTTTCGACGCAGCTACATACTGTGCTGCGAAAATTACGGACACTGCAAAACACGTGGCTGCAATTTTCTTCTCCTCGGGGACCACCAGCGTACCCAAGGGCATCAAGACGAGCAACCGGTCATTTTGTTTCTCGTGCTTGGACGAAAGGTTTTGAACTGCTATCTATCTAATCACACTGCTCAGCCAGATTAGCGCCCAACTCTTAAATTTAGCATAGACCTACCTTCGGCATTGGTCTTCGGGCTCGCAAAGTGCAAATTTTGTCAGTGCGAGAACCGAGAAAGAAACAGGAAGGCCCCGAAAACACCTATGTTGCGCTAGAGGAAATGGTTCGGTTCAATAGTTTAGTAGACGCCCCTTGGCAACACAAAGTCTTAATTGTATGGTCAACCTTTCATTGTACTAAAATATGGCAGTTTTCATCTTGACCGTATATAGAGATGGTCGAAAACACCTATGTTATATATATATATATATATATATATATATATATATATATATATATATATATTAAAGATTAAACAAAAAAAAACCTACTGTGACCGTGAGGTGGAGATAGTTTTAAAGCACATTCATGTCCATAAGGAATGTGCTTAAAACTATCTGCAGATTACAGACCAGATTGTTGCCTGTCATTTAGTGTGCGTGTTACGAACACAGTACCATATGCAAGAACACATTACCATTTGCTAACATAGTGCACCTTCGACTCATTTTGTTAGACCCCCGTGGTGCACTCTACCTGGAGACCGCGTGCTCCTTTCACACCCGCTGGCATGGTCCACGGGGATCATGTCACTCGTGGTAGCCACTCGGTGCGGCTCCACGACCGTGCTGCACAACTACCGAGACGAGAACGCCATACTAGATACCGTCGTCCGCAATAAGGTGCGTAGTCCAAAATACACGCAAAATCACTGTGAAACAAGCTGACCCGTCCCTCCGTCATGAGTTTGTGGAAGGCCGCCCCTCCCTGCCACTGCACGTTCTTTTACGTTAAGAAAGGATATTATTCTCCAATCTTTCGGATGAAGTCGGCGAACACAAGTCAGCCCGAACGAACAGACGGCCACATGCCCAGCACCTGTCCGTTATAGAAACTTGCCGGGACAAGCTAATTTATTTTTTAAATCATCGTTTACAATTGAAGTTTGTTTCATTAATTTAGAACGGAAGCACTTTGTTTTAAGACGCAAATTTGTGAAATGCTCTCCTCTTTTTTTCAATACAAAGAAAATCAGGATTATTTTAGATATCTCCAGGCTAATTTCTTATTAAGTAGAGCAAAATGTGCAATACGCTTTCTGATCCGAAACGTGGCCCAGCCTCTTGTGCTTTGTGCAGACGAATGATAGAACAAGCATTAAATACAACGGAATTTTCGATATTTCACGAAGATTTCTTGATAACCCATTCTTGTGCGTAAACGGTAATGTTTAACAGTAATTGATTAATCGATTCATATTGTCGCAGCAATATATTTTTAATGGAAAGAACTGTTTTTTTTTTTTTTAAACCAAACCGGACTTACGTTATTTACTTAAAATAAGGTCTTAAGCAGTATGTCACGTAACCTTTGTAAATGTTTACCATTTCACCTTGGTCAAGTACTGAAATGTGCAAGATTTTTTCCGATCAACCAGATGCCTTGAGGATGATATATTGTTTTGGAACGGTCGCCATTCTATTCATTGGCTGCGCGACAGCAAAAGCCATGGACGTCTAACAACCTCACGATCTAATTCTAGTGCGTACTGTTCCAGAAATAGACTAATACGGAATGAGTATTGAGGGATAACATAGAAAATCATAAGACAACGCATTATGCTCAAACTCAATTGTGAAAATCCTAGTTTCCCGTTTAAAGCTATGTTTCTGTACTCTAGTACACTTCAGAGTCAAAATAAATTGAAAGCAAAATCTATCGTGTCCAGTCGCAAGGAGTGTTGAAAAATAATTCCAGAAAAATAGAGGCACTATCGGTAACCACTCAAAATAAATGCTTGATTCAAAGCGATCTTGATGCAAACCTTGTATTCTTGTGAGATTTTCTTAATTTAAGAACAATTTGCAAACATCAGCCGTCTGTATGCCTGACACTAGCCAGCACTTGAGGCTCGAGGCACGTACCCTTGGGCAAGCATACGGCACACTCAATTAGGAATTACATGCTTCACTCAAACACAATATGCGGGTGGGGTTTTTGATGTTTTAAGCACAAAGGCTTAACTTAGAGCATATTATGATTAAATCATGCATTCATTTTCGAGAGTACAATCATGGCATTGATTATCTATTTATCTTCACACTTCGAATGCAGCATAGTCTTTAAATTAATATGGTCAGCGTTGTTTCCGTGTTACAAGTTCGCGACTCCTCTGCTTTCACTCGCCCAGTCACCTACCGGTGACCCATTTCATCAGACCGCATGTATTCCAGGTGGGAACGTGGACGACGGCACCGGTCCGCCTGGTAGCGCTGGCAAACCTGGTAACGGATTTGCGCTCGCGGGGTCGAAGCCCGGATCTGTCGGCGCTGCGTTATATTATGTCGACGGGGGCTAAGTTTGTGGCCGAGCAGCACCTCGCAGTTGAGGCGGCACTGGGCGTGCCCGTGGTACAGCTCTACGGTGCAACGGAGGTGGGTCACATGGCCGGATACCCTCTCCCAAGCGGCAGTCAGCGCACATACAAGCACGGCGCCACAGGATTATTCTACGACATGGTCCAGTTCCGGGTTAGTAAACTGCACCGGTGAACACCACATATGCTACCGTGTTATGTACGTTCAATACGAAGCTGCGTAAGATTTTAGGGATACGTAACATACGTACAAAATTAAATACGTAATTATGTAAAATTGTACATAAGACACGCATAAACAAAATATTACGTAGTTAAGAAGGTGCATTCAAATTTCGTATCTCCGTCCGAACTTGAGATTTACGGCATCCCTAGCCGTTGTGTGTATTGTCGTTAGGCTAGTCGGAGTTAACATAAGTACCTCCAACAGTAAAGTAACGCCAGGCAAGACCCATTAACGACTGGGACATTTGCTTATCGGCAGGTAGCGCGCTGGGGTCTGTACGGCCAATATTGTCTCAGTGGCAGCCGCAATCGATCAGGCGTGATTTTTGGAATACGCTGTAATCCCGGTAGACGCGCGGGAGAAGTCCCTCTGTGCTTTTGAGCCCAACGGTAGCGACATGCTCTTTGCCTTTTTATTCCCTTTTACAACCAATGCTGTTCATGAGTGTACGATTGTTGCCACGCTCAATTTCTATTTTCAAGCGCTAGATTTCTAACTAGAAATAAATGGGTGGAGCTGCGCAGCAATTATTCCAGTTTTCATTTTTTTTTTCAATCTGGCTGAGCGATAGCAAATTCCTTACTCGGATGAGGACGCATTAAGTTTATGTGTGGGTGTGTGTTTTGTCTGTTTGTCCGCACGATATCTCGAGGACGGTTTGGGAGATTAACAACATTCTGAATTATAAGCACGAGTAAAAAACACCTCCCGTTGTGTTCTGCAGCCCTAGTAGTTAGTTTAGAGGTTGGTCTGTGGGGTGCCGGACAACTCGCCCCCGCTATTTCGCCCCCGGTCAAATACGGTCCCAGGATACCTGGGTCCCATTCTTGGTACATACTGGCCCCCAATAAACTGCCAACTGGGTCCCGCCCCCGTTTCTGCCGCCTCGCTCCAGGGGTAGAGACTGAATCAATATTGCCGATTTTAGCTGTGATCGTTACGTTTCGGTTTCTTTTTATAGGTAGGGGAGGTGGACGTGGAAATCGCGCGTTCGGAGGGCGGCCCCCCCCCCCCCCCCCCCCACCCCGGAGGAAATCCACCTTAGAGGCCCATAATAGGTCGATAATTTAAAAAAAATTAAAAATGAATAGAAATCTACTTTCCCACACTGGGGTTGCAATGAGACAGTCAATGGGAAGTCGTTTTCAATTGGTCTCCATTGGAGGCCAAAATTCCTATTGGTTTAGAAGATCACCCAATTGATTTATGGAACCCTGGGACCATTAGGAGACAAACCAAAGGGGATATGATTCCCAATAGGAGGTAGCTGCTAATGGGAAATGCATTTCACATGTTATCGCTTGGAGATTCGAACCTTTGACCTTCCACTAAGAATTCCAACCCTCTACTGACTGCGCCACCAAGCTTCCCATGAGAGGCATAGGTCTGTACGGATACTTATTGAAATGGGATCCCAATGGGGGAATACATTTCCATTGGTTATATTCCAATAGTGTATTCCGGAGAAGAGCCAAACCGGAAATAAGAAGTTACGAAGAATCACAAAAGCGGATCCAGTATGAGGGGATCCGCAGTAAAGAGTATCTCCGTCACGTTGTCAGCCACGAGCCAGCGTCACAAATTTGGAGGCCTGGTTATTTCTCGCTGACGATATGTCACGACCATTTAGTAGGGTCACACAGCGCATAACACCATTCGCGGGACCCTCGGAAGAAGTTCCTGACGCCGCGCGTTAAGCCTGCTGTGCTGCACTGTGTTACTACCAATGATCGTGACATAACGTCAGCGAGAGCTAACTAAGCCTCCAAATTTGTGACGTCGGCTCGTGGCTGACGCCGTGGCAGGGTTTATCTTTGCTCATACTGGATCCGCTGTTGTGATTCTTCGTAACTTCTCATTTCCGGTTCGGCTCTTCTCCGGAATACACTGTTGAGGCGCGGATCCCATTGGACGGCTACCAATTGGGAAGAGATTCTCATTGGTCAGATGCTCATTGAAATGGGTTTCCAATGGTTCAGAATCCTTTATCCAATAGAGGTTTCCAATGAGACTTTAGAAACGGAAGCTGAAGAACAAAAACACTTCCAGACCGGAAACTCTCGAGTGCAGTTATGAAAAATATCGATGTACAAGGGCCTCGCCCAATATGGGAACTAACCACCAGAATTCACTCATAACACCATTCAAGTTTCTCATACCTGCCCTCGAGAGTTTCCGGTCTGGAAGTGTTTTTGTTCTTCAGTTTCCGTTTCCAAGTCTCTATTGGAAACCTCTATTGGACAATCGACCATTAGGAAGCACTCCGTCAACCCAATGGAAAGTCTGGAAGATATGCTATTCCTATTGGATCATTGTCTTTGGAACCAATGAGCGCCATTGGAATCCTAGTGTGGGTTTTACCTTTTTAGCCCGTCCCGACACGTTTCTTTAGAAACGGCAGGAGCCGGGCTTATAGTCTGATGCCGCATGTTCGTTCGGGCGGACGTATGTTCGCCGACTTATCGTTCATAGAAAAATTCAAATTTTGAGGATCAACTACTTTTTTAACGTACAATCACGTGCGGTGGCAACAATTTTCGATTTGTATCGCATTTTTGATTAATAAAAAATTGTCTGTTTTTGTTTTTTGAGGTTAGGGTTGGCCGCCGCGCGCACACTATTACCATCGCGGCGCGCACAGGGACGGGCTCAGGTTAACGATTTTAATCGTAACAAATACATCTGCTATCGGGCACTTATAGGGAGACTTGAGGCGGGGGCCAAAGGCCCCGCAAACGCCGCCGGCAGGCCAAGCTGGCCAAGTCCGCCTGTCAATCCGAGATGCCGGTGGAGCGCAGCGGAACTGGCACCGAGGATGACGGAAGGGACGGGCCAGCTTGTTGAACTATGACCGGGACCGAGTTGGACCTGGACCCCATGGGGCGGGACCGAAATGGGTGTGGGGCTAATATGGATGGGGGCGGAATAGCGGGGGCGAGTTGTCCTAGACCCGGTCTGTGCCGTAGGCCCTTCTCGGTCCCCCGAAAAACAGGAAAAAAAGGGGGGGGGGGGCATGAAAAACTTTTCTTTGGTCCGATTTCATACATTTCTTTGTTTCAAAATAGCATATTGGCATAGGGGGCCTAGGGGGCGGATAAACTAGAACAATAATGCCAACGTTCTTAAGAAATTTGTTGTAAGTTAGATCACAAAATCAGACGGTCATTGTTCGGTCGGCAATGGCGACTCAGTGCTGGAAGCGCTGGAATTTTTTCTTTGCATCGCACGTCATGTACTCTACAAGCTAGAGCTGGACGTAACAGCCGTTATAAAACGTTAACGATAAGTATCTGGTTAGCCAGTCCAAAGGTTTGGTGTGTGCAACGAAACAGTTCGATTGCAGCACAAATATGGACAGAACACAATTTTGGTGCTCTTTATTAAAACAATTATTTCAGTGCGTCTGACCTGACAAGAGTCTGACGCTTTCACGTAACGTCAAGCTAGTAGACGGGAATCAAATCTTGCTACGTGCGTTTCATTCCGCAACACATTGTACTTACTTTCGCAACACTCGTTCTATACGAGGTGTTCGAATAAGACGTGTGACGAATGACTAATAGAAAATTGGGGACTTAGTGCACTACTGCACAAATGTACAGCGAAGCATAACATTTGCAGGTACCATAGCAACTGTTACATTACATTTCCAGGTTCTATGAAATATTACATAATACTATAACATTACATCCATGCATTATTTTACAGACCCTGCGTAGCATCAATTCACATGCGGTCTGTAACATTACATATCCTTTATACAACTTAATAACATACATGTAATTTTTCAGAACTTCTGTGCTACCTTATCACATACAGCCTGCAATTTTATATAACTCTGTAATAGCACAAAACATAGTGTATGTAAAGTAACTACGCCATGTAACATTACATAACTTTACTTGGCACCAAGTGCTCCAAAGATTTGTTCGGTGAACCCGCCTCGAAATTTTTGGCAGTGTCACATTCGTATGACACTCAGGAATAATGTTCAAAAGTTCCGTAATTTCATTCCAAACGTATGGTTCATTGTTTCCTTTATTTTTCTTAAACGTAGGCTTCGTTTTGAAAAAGAAAAAAATCATAACAAGGCAGGGAATTCCTAAAAATGCCTGGTCGACGACGGGAGCCCGAGCTTGAGATAGACACATGGGATATCCGACCAAATATCAACGACACTAACGTTTTGTAAAACGTGTGAATTATAGCTCGTGGATGTGGACACGGACCTTGACGTCACGAATGAGCCAGGGAAGACTGGTGAAGTTCGCGTCAAGACACCGACCATGATGATTGGCTACACGGCCGTCCCAGACGAAGTGCTAGCCGCTGCCTTCGACGACCAGGGCTACTACCGCACAGGGGATGTAGCCTTCCGCGACGTGGGCGGTAATTTGCACATCGTGGACCGCATTAAAGAGCTCATCAATTTCGATGAGTTCGTTGTGAGTACATGTTAAATACATATAGTGTACAACCTAACATTACTGCTGACGTACTACTAACGTTACTGACTACAATGTACAAGGTGCCTCCGGCGGACATCGAAGCTGTCCTCGTCACTCACTCGGCCGTGCAAGAGGCCTCCGTCGTTGGCAGAAAACATGCCTGGCTGGATGAACTGCCAGCCGCCTTTGTCGTGCTCAAATGTGGAGCTGCAGTCACGGAGCAGGAGTTGAAAAGACTGGTTTCAGGTATGCACCCCTGTGTCGGCAGGAGTGTCTCAAAACGGCATGGCCAATGTTTTTTTCGAACCACAACTAAGCCACAAAACTCCTAACACGACCCAATAATTATCGATCAAACGGTTCGAGTACATGTTCGCAGCAAAGAGGCTTTTCACCTATTTCCGCATTTAAATGTGCCAAATGTTCTTTAAGAATGTATAGAGAACGGTTCGTAGAGTGTTTTGGCTTCAGACTATCATGGACTGCACCAACATGTCACTGCATATGCAATTTCAGCAGTATTGTGGCAGATTTGTTGGAAGGGTCGAGCGCACTGTCCAGTGTTTCCAAGTGTTTCATGGAAGTTCGAAAGTTTCAAACTTTTGTCCGATTTACAAACCGAACACCGTATGTTTCGTCCGATTCAATTTTCAATCGTTCAATTTTTCGAGCGTTCCTATGGTAATCTTTTTTACGCGAACTAATTTGTAGGCTGTGAAGGAGAGACGCACCAACGTAAGGACGGAAGGGCTTGAAAACCTCTTAACCTTAAGTTGCCCAAAACCAAAATCGCGAGCTTTTGTATTACAGTCAGAGAGCTGCACTGGTCCAGTTTTCACCTTTTAACCCCGCAGAGGTGACAGCCGCCGGCAGGCCAAGGTAGGTGTACGCCAGGCGTGGAGGGGCGGAACACTTGTTCGCGATGAGCGAAGCCTGTTACGCTACGACGCAGTCTGGCGTACGCCTGCCATGTATAACTAGTAGAATTACATCCTGTCGAGATAATACAGTGGACACGGAGGGCATAAAAATATCAGTTTCTATGATTTGACATTGAAATTATCAGCATTATATCGGGGAAAGTTTTTGTTACATCAACAATCTCGCACCTGAAAAACCTGTTGCACCTGTAGATCTTCCCTCACACCAGCACATGTGCATGTGGTAGTGGGTGGACACTTGACTGTATTTTGGTTTGTGTGTGTGAGTGCTATCAGGAGGGTCGTCAGTAGGTCGCTAGATGGCTCTGCCAGGAGAGGCAGCTCGGCTGGGGTCTCGGGAGGGGGTGAAGACGAGGCCAATAGAAGAGGGAAAAAGGGGGGGGGGGGGGGTGAAGACGAGGCCAATAGAAGAGGGAAAAAAGGGGGGGGGGGTGAAGACGAATATGGCAGTCCGTGTGTGTGGGTAGCGACGCATAGAGTCGCCTGTGGTCAGCAGTCAGCAGCACGGCTAGCCGCCTACCCCCTGCAGACGCTCCGCCGTCGCTCCGCCGACAGGACGGGCGGGTCTGGCGAGAAGGCCAAAGATGACGTATGCCGTGGCGTGGCGGCACTTACACTTACACATTTGCTGGGAATTTGAAAAAAAATTATTGTCGTGAAAAATACAAAATCACGTTCTTTTGGCGCATACTGAGGACTGATCTAACCTAAACTAAAATTACATTAATTACAATGAAAATTTATTTGAAACGCCGCGCCTTGAAGTGGTCAAATTAAAACAAAGAATTGTCAAGCGTTCCCGGCGCAATGTTGCCACGCCTGCAATCTTCAACAAATCCCGCGACGCTGGATGCCCTTTCACATGCAGCGCTAGTTGCGGGTGTTGCAAGGATGCGCCTCGCTAGAGCCCTTAGGGTTGGGTGTCGCTGTCGCTGCCAACATGAAAAAGAGACTTTCGTATTTTATTCGACAAGTAACACATTCATGGAAAATTCGGTGAAACTCACTGGGTCCTCCCACCACACGGAAAAAAAGGGTTTTGTTGTCGTAACTAAAGGTCAGTTGTGGCAACTGACATGTCAGTTCGGAGCGGACCTGAGAACACATTTTGTTGTCAGAAAGGAAACGTTGTTGGCAGCAGCAAAATTTTTGTTGGCATCAAGAAAATTGAAATTGTTGCGGGAGCCTACAGGTATATGGTGGACTGAACAAACTTGACTTGTCACTTGCACGCTTTCCTGTTTAGACCGACAGCTATTTGAGGACTGTTGCAGTAACATTGGCGTTCAGCTGTAAAAGCGAGCACGTGTCAGCTATAAAGACTGACATCGAACTGAAAAAAACATGAGATGGACCTTAGATGGCGGTGGGTAGCGACCTCTCTTAGATTGTAGCGGTGGCTCAGGGGTTCCGAGCTCGCATGATACGCTGCAGGCGTGGGTTCAACTCGGTTCAACTCACGGTGGTGGATGACTACTCTATGCTCTATTTCCTCGTCACGTGACACAGTATGAGAAATTTCTGGCTCACATTTTCATTAAGTCAAAATGTCTGCGTTCGCAACAAACATATTCACTTCCGCAACTTTACTCGAGTTCTTTAACGATATCAAAGTATTGCTCTGACAACTGAACGTCATTGTTATGTCAGCTGTGCGTCGGTTAGCTGCAGTAACTGACATTGTTCTCAGGACCGCTGGCAAATGACTTGTCAGTTGCCTCAACTAAAGTGTTTTTCCCGTGAACAGCCCGAGCATCTGCGTGTACCTGAAAATTGGATGACGTCAACCATTCAATTAATATCACGTTTTTATGCCACCGGTAGCTAGAAATCTTAAAATTTGCATTTTTACCTTCTCGTGCTCCTCAGCTATTAACATATTTAGCGGCCTGAACTTCAGGAAGAGGCCGATCAGGTGCCGGGGATCTGGCTGATATTATTTATGGAGCTTCAGCAGCAAATTTGCACGCAGTTTCCTCATGCGGCGGCAGTCCTCTCCAGCCAAGCATATTTTCTGAAGCCTCAGAAAACTAGAAAACTGAGGTGCACAAACTGCACACTGGGCCCGTCTTCCTCCACCTGCACGCTTTCTCTCTTGCGTACGTCCTGGAAAATGTTCGGCGTCTTAGAGAACGACTGCAACATGAATAGAAGCCAATTCAATCTCGTATCCGTTTCTTATTTGTACGAGAAGTCGCGGACCCCGTTCAAAGCAGACCGCTTGCCCAGGGCCACAATTTCCTTGCACCTGTCAGGAGTGGTGGCCACCTGCACAGCAGCCAGCTCCGTATACGTTCACACTTGCCAGGACGGAGGAGTCGTCTTCGGCCGGCCCAGCGGTTCAAAGAAAAAGTCCAAATCTCAGCCAAGAAGGGTGTTTTTTTACTAGTGTGAACTTTGCCAAAAACGATGAGTTTTAAGGAGAAAACCTCTCGGTACATCACGTCATAAATTAAAACAATTGTCACTCACGCGACGCGTTTCGCTGGCTCCGTCGGTGAGGTCGTGCAGGTAAAGTTAAAAGTGTGTTGATTTCTCGAGAACTGTTTATCTGAAATCATCTGGACCCACATTCTTCTGCTAGCACACTGGGGTCAACCTCACCTGCGGACACTAGTTCAAATATTTCTTTGAACCAAAATAAAGGGCAGGTGATGGTAGAGAACACTCCAATTGCCCTCAAAATACAACGCCTAAAACACAAAAGCATTTTGTATGATAAATGCACCTGACAAAATTTTTCTTCTGTAATATTTATAGCCGACTTCCTCTCGAATATTTGTTTGGAAACGGTGATATCGGTCTGGTATCTTATGAACAGTTCAGGCACGAACAATTACTGCTCGTCGAAACAAAAACATGTTAGGTTCAATTCGTGATCGTTCGCATACCTTTTTCCTGGTGTCAACATTGCTCGGTCTGAACGATACCATCAGTGTTAAACATTTCCTTCTGTTTCCGCTTCCAGAGACCTTGCCAGATCAAATGCGCCTTCGAGGGGGCTTGTTCTTCGTCCCCGAGATTCCCAAATTAAGCAGCGGGAAAGTCAACCGATCTGCTCTAAAGAAGAGGCTAACCAATATGCCCGCAATCAAGAATGAGGACTTGGAGTGGAGCTGCCCCGACAGCAGTTCACACCATCTTATGGGTCAGAAACATACGTAACTGTAAAGAAAACTGTGTCGGGTGCAAAGTACATAACAACTTGGTGTTCCCGTAATTTTTATTGCAATCACATTTTCACTTACGAGGCGTGTGAGAATCGTGAACAAGGGGGAAGAGGTGCAAAATAAACTTGGTGGAGTGACAACATGTTTCGTAATGTGGATCTAAATAATGGGCTTCCGTGTTATTCAGAAAATGTTGTTTCAAATAAAGGTCAGAAGGCGCTGAAATGGCGAGAGAAACCTGTGTGATTTGTCAAGAGCTGATTTATGATGGATTTCAAGGTTCCATTGAGTGTGACAACTGCAAAGGATGGACCCTTTGGAAGTGCAAAAGGCAGGACTTAAAGAAAAAGTGCAAGAAGAAAGATAAAAACGCAGTGCACCGATGGCCTAAGTATAATGTGGGAAGAACGATATTTAATATTTTTTAAATTAATATCAATTTAGGACGTTGCTACAACCGCAGCATAGCTCTGCCCATTTCTGTGCCGCCATCTAGCGCTCTGGCAGGGAATAGGCAGAAACAAGACTAGCAACGACACTTGATTAGGGTTTGGGGAGAATGAGAACAAAAAAGTAGAATTGTCGATGCAGAGCAAACACCTCGCTTCACTATCTAATAGGTCTCCCCTGAACGCCATGGGACAAGTGCCATGGGAAGCTGGTTTCCATGGTTTCGTTTTTCGCATGGCAATTTCTTCCCATGGGAAAAGCGACCAAAAATTCATGGCATGCCGCACACCATTGGAGACTTTATACCATGGTGTCCAATGGGCCATGGGGTGCTCCATGGTTATTTGGGACTGGGCAAAAGTATAAGAAATCGTACGGCGAAGAGAATCTCATCCTGGGGTCAAATACGAGCCGTCGTAAAAATTTGGAGGCTTAGAGCTCGCGCCACTGATGTGTCGGCCATTTCATAGGATCTGAACGCGTATTCCACGCGGCCCGAGAAACGACAGCTAGTCCGCGCGGGGAAGTTCTGCGCAGGACAGTGCTTTGCGATCGACGGGTAAGATGCAGGATGAGTCTCTTACAATGACAGTGCTAGCTATCATCACTTTGTTTCGAGCAGGATCCTGCCGCTTAGTGACTGAGTGGGCGGAATTGCCTTTGGAGCCTATCAACTACTTCAGTCCGAAGTAATTTCAGTAATAATTCCAAATTACTCTCGCATCCTCCGCACGCCAAGGCTGTCCGCGGGTTCTCCGCTGGCGGCACCTCATACATTATGTGCGATTTAATAGGGTAGGCGAGCAGTAAAGCAATCCCAGCCTAGCTCACTGGCCTATCTGCATTCAATGTACGTGAGTAGTGCGCTAACGTGGTAATGTGTGCCGCGTCCGCGTACACGTGGACTTCTATGCCTGCTATTCGTCTCCTGAACCGTGCGGTTCATCCCAGTGCAGATTGGTGTCTCTGTGGGTGAACTCGGCACGATACAACGATAACGGTCTGCGGACTGGTGAGATTTAATTCTTCCTTTATTCACGATTACCATACAGATTCATTTGTATTTAGCTGCACATTACCGCATCCATGACCGCACCCGACATCGTCGCATAATTTCAATTAAATAGAAATGTATGGTCACGATATCGCTTACATGAAATACACATACGTTAAAGTTAATAAGGTATTTCGGCGAAGCTCAAACCGGAAGTGGAGAGGACGCGCTAAACCCTCATTAATAAGGTCACACAGCGCAGCAGTACATGCATACAATGCTCCAATGCGACAAGTTTTTGCTGAAGCGGTCCACTAAAGCCAACTTGTAAAAATTAGTGTTCACTTGGTCCTGGTGCGCGAAACATTTTATTTTTTCTGTTGCAAACGCAAATCCTAAACGGAAATTAAGTAAATAAGTTTTATAGATCACCCGTTCTTTATTGAGATTAAATAGTTTGTTCATTGTTCATTTATATCCTAGTTCAGTAAGCTCAAGTTCAAATAGTATTATTGTTTATTGATTTCCTAGTAGTAAGTTAAGTTTAATGGATAGCATAAAGGTCTTCCCTTTACGTCATCCATTGTTCCCTCATATATTAAGGTAACTTTGCCTCCATCTGAGGAAAACTGGGACGAGCAAAGCCAGATCCCATTGGCTCACCCTTTGTACCCGTATACCAAGCCTTTGTTACCTCTTTGCGAGGAAAACTGGGAAACTGAGAGCGTAGACTCTGGGATTTTAGAGAGGTCCGGTTCTACCAGTCCGGATACCTGCACAGAGGACGAATCAGTTCCGCATTTGATACCGGGTCTGTTTAGACTTTCGATTTCAACGATAACTTGGTGGTTACCAAATACTCTACAAGGAGAAACGAGGTTCGCGTGCCGATTCCGGAACCGGATCCCGAATTGGATCCGACCGTGACATATTTAGTACCGTACCCAGGGGCTCCGAAGGAACATTGGCGCACGTATCAGCAGGCTAGGGCAGAAGGCACAAACCCTCAGCTGCGTTTCAAGCGCAAAACACTCATACCGCACAGTTCACAGCGTTGGTGGTAAGGCACTGAAATGGACGAACAAGAGCAAGTGGTAGAAATTCCCGAGCAGCAGCCGGCATCCGGACCAGCGCCGCAGCGCGGTGCAGCAAGGGGGAGGCCCAGGGGCAGAGGTCGCGGTCGTGGCCGTTGGGCGCGGCGCAGGGCTGGCGCTCAGGATGGGAGGGCAGGACGATATGTGAGGATACAGAAACCGGGTCACGGTTACGAAGACGACACGGAGGGCGAGGCGGACACGGACGGGACAGAAACCGCCTCTGAGACAGGAGGGACAGAGAAAGGGGGAGAAGGGATGGAGATAGAAGGAGAAGGGACTTTGATAGATCATCGTGAGGGGGACAGAAGGTACAGGGAAGGCAGAAGGCATGGGGAGGAAAGACAGGAACTGGTGCAGATCTTAATACCGTTTTTGCTAAATATGTTTCAAAATATTAAACCAGAACAGATGAGGCAGGGAGCTGCAGGAGTAGGGCAGGGCCAGGAGGTTCCTGCTGTCCAGGGGCCGCAGTTACAGAATAGGCCGGTAGGGGAAGTGCCACGACAGGCACCACAGCAGGGACAGGCCGTGGCCCAGCAGCCAGACAAAGTACAGGGTCAGGCTGTAACACCAAACGTAGCACAATCACAACCAAGCACACGCCAGGGAATAGGACAGATAGCCGCAAATCAGGACACCATGTTAAAGGTAGTTGCTAAGAATAAGTTCCAACTTAACAAGTATGATGGGGACACGGATTATACCATTTACCAACTACAGTTTAAAGAAGTAGCCACTGCTATTGGCTGGAACGAACAGGAGAGGAGGACCGCTTTGCTACAGGCACTATCAGGACACGCTACTGAAGTCATAGCTGCGCCACACTATCAAGGAAAACCAATTACTTTTGATAATTTAGAGGAGGTTTTGTTAAGACAGTTTAGTAAGCAGCTCATGTTTTGGGAACGTAAGCAGGAGTTTGATAGTCTGGTGCAAGCACCAGGCCAAACACTGAGGGGGTTTCCTCGGTTAGTGGAACGGAAAGGTAGGTGCTATCGAAATGCACCAGAAAGGGACATTCAAGAGTCACTTTGAACGGTTCTGCAAAGGCATTACGGACAAGCAGCATGCCAGGACTCTGCCGGTTGGGGCATCCAGTACGCTGGATGAGGCTGTAAATAACTTAACTAAAGCCAAAGGAATTCAAGGGGAGGAGCCACCGGCTAAGGAGGCCATGCTAGTTAAAGTGGAGGATCAGCCCTCAACATCTAGTGCAGAGATTGATATAGAAGAGCCAGAAGCTAGTGTAAGTATGGTTTTCCCCTCAGGAAGCAACCCAGGGTTTTCAGGTAACCAAGCAAATACACAAGGCAGTAATGGCTCGGGAACTAACACAGAGGGAAATAGGGGCCGAGGCAGGGACCGAGGTCGGGGGTGACCAAGGGGAAACAAGGGAGGAGATAGAGGAAGAGGGGGAAACACCGGAAATAGTAGCTTCACATGCAATTGCTGTGGGAAACCGGGACGAATGGAAAGGGATTGTTGGAGCAAGCATGGGAGTAATAGTGGAAGCAATTTGCAGGCTTGTTTCAATTGTTGGTTGGTTGGTTAAAGCCTTAGGCCGCTTTCCGGCCCGGCTGGGCCCGAACCACGGCTTTCGCAACTGCATACTAACGGGGGCGTGACTTCCGCCAGGGTGGCCTCCTGCGCTTTCAAGATGTACCCGCGTCGTGAAAACAACCTCAGACATGCACCCCTTCCACGCGATCACTGGCCGCTAGAGGGAGAGAGGGGGTTAGTAGTAGTGGTTATAATTTCCGGCTCACCCGCCCTCCTGGCGGGGGGGCGCATAGATCTTCGTCGGCACCCGCTTCTTTTTGCCCCGCGTCCTCCATGTCTTCGCGACTTTTCTTCGTTGGTCTGGCCGATACCGCCGAAGCTTTAGCTCCTGGTTCCTTCTTCGTCGCGCTGTATGGGCGCCGGGTTAGCGCCGAGGTTTGCTCGTTATGGGAACTCCAGTTTACACCGGTCGTCGTCACCTGTCCCTGTGCAGCCTCCCCACCCCCTCCCTGGTGGAGACCATCACCAGAACCTTAGGGATACACTTATCTGGAGTTCTGCGGCAGCGCCCGTGGATGCTTCAGTGGAGGATAGACCTTGATGTGGAGCGGGTAGAGGAGAGTGGTGGGCCTGCGTGGGCCGGCGGAAGAAGAGGGGGGGGGGGGGGGGGGTCTCGCGGTGATGGCTCTGTTGGCTCTTCTCTGCGCCTTGGCTTGCTGTTTCCGCACGCAGAATGTCCGGCACCTGCAGGGAGAAGCGACAGCTCTTGGTGCCGCGCACTGGGCGGGGCGTCGGAGCAGGCTGCGTCCGCAGGTATGTCCCCGACGGTCCCGTCTTCTCTGCACTTCGGCTTATTATTCCCGCACGCATCCGGCATCAGCTGCCGAGCCTGTGGGTTTTCCGTCACCCAGGGCGAGGGAAGGGACGGGGGGATCAGGGGAGGGGGGGGGCGCTATTGTTTGCGGTACTGCACCGGCCGCGTGGGAGGGGGCAAGGCACGTTGCTGTACGCACCGCAGCCCATGCCGGGAATGGGGTTCCTAACCTATCTTTTGCCGGTGTGCACAGGGGTAGCCCTGACTTGCTCTAGCCGGGAACCCGATCTGGGTACCGCTCCGGACACGAGTTGCCCGGGCCATAGGCAGGGCTGGGGGTGGAGTGGGGTGAGGCGAGACCGCCTGGGGTGCACAAGTTGTGCGGGGGCCCCACGTGGGGAGTCGTCAGATAAACACTGGCCACTGGCACTAGATATCTTCTCTAGACGGGGCGGAGCACTTCACTTCACTTGCACACGACACTTCACACTGACCCGTAGGGCACTGGTACGGCTCCCGCGAGGCGGCCACTTTTCGCGCCACAGGCGCCCGGCCTAGCCGGACACCAAAACACCGATAAAAAGAGCGCGGTTCCGGATTTTGACTTGCGACCAATTGCCCGGGTGGCTAATGTGGTCCTGGACAAGTCCTCGAAATTGCGGCCGTGTTGAGTAAAAATTAACCACTAAAAAGTTATAAACAGTGCGGAGCGCCTGGCCCAGCCGTCTAACGACGTGTGTGACGGGTGATGGCTTCCTGCAGCCGCCGAGCGGCCCGGCCTCGGCCGCCCGCGCTGCTCACGTCCAGTTTGTCCCGGGCCCGGAGCATGACTCCCACCAGACGTTGGCCCGACAGGACGCCATGATGTCCATCCGCTGCCTGCTCGGCGTTCCGCCTCTGCGGCCATCTCGAAGAGGAAGCGTTGTTGGCCCCCTCCTCCAGCGCCACAAAAGCCGCTGGCCCGGAGAGGGGGCGCCGGAGCCGATCCCGTCCTGGCGCTGGACCCACCGCGTCCTCCAGCCACTCCAACCCCCATGTGGTGGCAGGGGGTGGAGGTGGCGGAGACGACGACGGTGGTGGTGGTGGTGGTGGTGGTGGTGGCGGCGACGACGACGAAAAGGACGGTGGTGGTGGTGGTGATGGTGGTGTCAGCGGAGACGAAGTCAGGAAGGCCAAAGGGCTGGAGTTAATGCACAAGTGCCTGCGATCGCCAATGTTCCCTTGGTCCCCAGTAACAAGGTAGACGTACGCCAGACTGCGTCGGGGCGTAAGAGGCTTCGCTCACCGCGAACCACTCTTCCGCCCCTCCACGCCTGGCGTACACCTACCTTGGCCTGCCGGCGGCTGTCACTGGGCCAGTGGGACCCTGTGGGGCTAATCAGTCTGTGCGGCGCCCTGCCGGTCTTAGGGCGCGGGGTTCGCTGCGCTTCCAACCTAACCGCTGGACGTACCTACTCCCACCGTATTTGGGGATTCTCTGCCGTATTTAATTGTACTCAAATCTAACCTAACCCACTCTAACCTAACCTAGACTTACCTACTCATTGAAGACTTCTCTTCACCATTCAATGCTGCACTAACCTTACCTACCCGAGCCAAACTAGTTTCCGTCCAAGGAAGCCGAGCTTTGACCACTGGCACCTGCAGCAGCACCTATGGGGTCTTCTTCGGTATTGTAATTGAGGTCTTCAGTATATGTTTGTTTAGCGGGGTCGGTTCCCATCGTTAAGTTTATATTACTACCTCTTTAGCAGTTTTCCTATTCGTTCCAGCACCAGCAGCAGCACCTGGGGTTGATTTCGGCATTTTGACTGGGGTCCTGGGGTGATTTTTGAAGGGGTCGATCGCCGTGTTCAAGTTTGAAATACGGATTTAGAAGTTTGACTCCTGTTCCAGCTCCTGCACAAGAAGGTCCAGTTTTGCCAACCGGCTCCTGCAGCAGCACCTGAGGTCCTTTTCGGCATTGTAATTGACATCCTGAGTGTATTTTAAGCAGGGTCGGTTCCGCTCTTTAAGTTTAAAAAAACTGCTTTTGTAGCAAGTTTCTATTTGTTCTTGCTCCTGCCCAACAAGGCCTTGTTTTGACCACTGGCACCTGCAGCAGCACCTGGGGTCCATTTCGCCATCTTGACTAGGGTCGTGGGGTGATTTTAGAAGGGGTTGGTCGCCATGTTCAAGTTAGGAACACGGCTCGATTTAGAAGTTTGCCTTCCCGTTCCAGTTCCTGCACAAGAAGGCCCAGTTTTGCCAACTGGCACCTGCAGCAGCACATGGGTTCCTTTTCGGCATTGTAATTGAAGTCCTGAGTGTATTTCAAACGAGGTCGGCTCCGATCTTTAAGCTCAAAATACAGCTTGTGTAGCAGTTCTTCTATTTGTTCCTCCTCCTGCCCATGAAGGCCTTGTTTTGACCACTAGCACGTGCAGCAGCACCTGGGGTCTATTTCGCCATCTTGACTAGGGTCGTGGGGTGATTTTAGAAGGGGTTGGTCTCCATGCTCAAGTAAGGAACACGGCTAGATTTAGTAGTATGCCTTCCCGTTCCAGTTCCTGCACAAGAAGGCCCAGTTTTGCCAACCCGCACCTGCAGCAGCACCTGAGGTAGGATGCCCCCGAGGTGAGGTTGACTCCGGTATAATGCAAGGAGATTGTGGTCCAAATGTGAGCCCTCTACGATGAACCGTTCTCGAGATATCGCGCGGACACGCAGACAAACAGACAAAACATTTTTGGGCCAGTGGGGTAAGGGCTTCGCTATCGCTCAGCCAATAACGCTGAGACTAAAAGCGGTTGCGAACCAAACAGTGTCGCTGTTATAGATAGTACAAGGTAGGCGTACGCCAGACCGCGTCGTGGCGTAAGAGGCTTCGCTCACCGCGAACCACTCTTCCGCTCCTCCACGCCTGGCGTACACCTACCTTGGCCTGCCGGCGGCTGTCACCGGGCGAGTAGGACCCTGCGGGGCTAATCAGTCTGTACGGCGCCCTGCGGGTCGCTGCGCTTCCAACCTAACCGCTGGACGTACCTACTCCCACCGTATTTTGGGATTCTCTGCCGTATTTAATTGTGATCAAATCTAACCTTACCTACCCTACTCTAATCTAACCCACTCTAACCTAACCTAACCTAGACTAACCTACTCATTGAAGACTTCTCTTTACCATTCAATGCTGCTCTAACCTAACCTACCCGAGCCTAGCCAGTTTCCGTCCAAGGAAGCCGTGCTTTGACCACTGGCACCTGCAGCAGCAGCTATGGGGTCTTCTTCGGCATTGTAATTGAGGTCTTCAGTATATGTTTAGCGGGGTCGGTTCCCATCGTTAAGTTTAAATTACTACCTCCTTAGCAGTTTTCCTATTCGTTCCAGCACCAGCAGCAGCACCTGGGGTTGATTTCGGCATTTTGACTGGGGTCTTGGGGTGATTTTTGAAGGGGTCGATCGCCGTGTTCAAGTTTGAAATACGGATTTAGAAGTTTGCCTCCCGTTCCAGTTCCTGCACAAGAAGGTCCAGTCTTGCCAACCAGCTCATTTTCAATGTATTTTCTGCAGGCTTTCAAACAGAATTCATTGTGAAAAGTATGTGCATAATATTGCAAGAAATTATATATTATTTATTACAATAATAAGGAACATTTAAGGCATTCATATTACCTAATCTTTGGAACATATTATTTGTAGCACTAATAACAAACATCAAAATCACATATCAAAATTGTTTAGAAAATTTAAATGTAATTACAAGTCGACATAATACATGTTAATAACATGTAACAAATAGCACTAAACCCGAGATCACAATCACATGGCAGCAACATGCATATGGCAGTGAAATTAAAAATTAAATAAAATAAATAGAAAATTGTTGCTACAGTTCAACGTCCTTCAACCGAGCTTTCTCCCACAAATCCCTTTCCACACTAAGAAGAAACACCCTCTGCTGCAGGTGCTTAGGAATGAGGCGATTACCCTTTTCATCCATAATATTTCCTGTGTTAGAGAAAACCCGTTCGCAAGGCACCGACGTAGCAAGGACACTTAGCAGCCTGCGAGCGACCTTGTACAGATGGGGATATGAGTGCTTCATACTTTCCCAAATCTTTAGTGGGTTGGCTGTAATGTCCGCCAAAGTGGAATGCTGGAGGTAGCCTCGGAGTTGTGTCATGGCGCGGCCTTGAACATCATCAGTGTTAGCTGATGCCCGAGATGCTGTCAACGGCACGTGAGAACTCCACAAGCGGCTGTGGGAGGACCGAGATTCCTTGCGGAGCGTCCTTTCAATCGTTTTTTCCAGTTGGCTGTTTTGCTCTGGAGACGTACAGGTTAACACGTTGAAAGAGGTTGCGTTGACAATATTATTATGGATACTTTCAATCTTCTTGTCTACCAAGTCGATTTGGTCTGTGTTGTCCATTCCAGCAAACACTGATTTTAAGTTACTCCATCGTCCCTGAATATCTACAAAGGTTTCAATAGCCTCAATTACTATCGGCAGTCTTTGGCTAAGGTTTCCTGCCATGTATAGCAGGTCGCGCCGACGGCGGCGCGCCACAGCGCGCTTCACGCGACGGACAAGCATGACTGACACTGAAACTGACCGGCTAAGAGGGAGAGAGCCGTCAAGAGCGCTCCAGCGAGCCAAGGTAGCGAGCACTGTGATTGGATAAGTCAACCGGGGCCTTCCAGAATGCACCAGCTCCACGCTGATTGGTCGGCCGGTGTGACGTCACGTAGTGCCGAGGTGACCCGAAGCTGCCACGAAGTCGTCATCCTACAAACCAATACAAGCAGACGAGACGCCGAGAGCTACAACAAACCGAGAAGCCTCGACTAAAGTCCATGCTGGAACAGTGCCTATAGTTGCACAAAAATAGGTGGCACCCATAGGCGCAATTGGGGTACCTATGGCCCGCGCCTACTGGGTGGCGCCTTTAAGGCGGGCACCTGAAGGGAAGGCCAGCCATAAAACACGAATTCATGCAGGGAGACCATGGTACCTCACAAATGCACCCATGAGTGCCGCTGATGCAATATAATGACATAAACCCTAAAAATGAACACAGGGACATTGAAATTAAAACGTCCCCAATCACAATCAATTTTTTTATTTTTGACATTTGGCAGCGGTAAGAATCAAAGAACGTCAAACTGTTTTAATTTTGCTTCTTGCGTGCCCTCTACGATGAACCGTTCTCGAGAAATCGCGCGGACAGACAGACACGCACGCACACAGACAGACAAACAGACAAAACATTTTTGGGCCAATGGGGTAAGGGCTTCGCTCTCGCTCAGCCAATAATAATAAATAATAAATACTGATTGAAATGGAGAACTGACTTCTTGCACGTTGGCGCTTTGTGGAAGTGATCCAGAATTACAGAAATGTGGGCAACAACTGCCCCCACCTTTGTAGCTAGGCCAAACTCCTCTAGGAAGTCCTGCAAAATGAAAAATACATGAACGATACCTGCTGGCAGATGCTGCAGCAAAAGATGAACATATACATACTTTGGCTACGTCAAAATAGAATTTCTTCTCTTTCTTTGCTAGACGCCCAGCGATGCTTTTTAGGAAAAACAGGTCCTCGTCTACAGAGTATTGGTGCCGCTGGTACATGGTGGAGCAATTTTAATGAGTCATGATTCGCGTAGGTTAGGTTAGTTAGGTTAGGTTAACCTTATTTCGGGTCAGGTCTGCAACACCGAAGGGTGGGTCGTGCCCCGCGCTGCCCTTGCTGGGACACCGTCGCGAGGCGGCGTTCGCGGACGCGGTGCTTTGACACGGCCTCTGCTGAAGTCAAATCGTCAGTATCTGACAGTGTGCCAGAATTTGAGGCTAGTGCTAGGTCCGATTGACTTAACTGGGACATGGTCACAGGACGCGGCCCTCCCACATTGTGAGGGCTCGTCAGGTCAGGCTAGGTAGGGTTTTTTCGGGTGAGGTCTGCACTATATGAGGCTAGGTCGTGCCCCGCGCTGCCATTGCTGGGACGCCGTCGCGAGGCTTCGTTTCGCAACGAAGTCCCTGGACGTGGTTCGTGACACGGCCTCTGTTTTAGAGAAATGGTCAATATGTGAGCGCGTCACAATATTTGAGTGTGTTGGGCAGTGACTGAGGTATTCTCAAATTTAAAAATAAATAAATGGAATATCATATGTGTACTTTATTTGACGACGTAATCATCGCTCGGGCATGGCTCTAAGACAGGAAAGCAACGAGTTTTTGTCGACTCGCCAGATATGCGGCAAAGACTCAATTTTCTGAAGGATATCAGAATTAGACAATGGACCTGGTTTTGAAGCCGACATTTCTTGATGCATTTCATCGCGGTTAAGTTCACGCCATTCGTGTGAGATGATGTCATAGGCCTGGTCGGTCACTGAGCCGTGTGTGTGACACATCTGAGAACGGCCAAGCCTTCTCGAGTTTGGCATCTAGTTCAAATTTTGATGGGAATTTACCTGCCATGCGGAGGAGAGGGCAAATTGTGAGCGAAACGCCGTAAATCGATAGTTGCATCAAAATTTGACAATATATCTCACCTGTTGGTTCCTGGGGCAAGAGATGTAGCCTCTTAACTAGGTCTATGCTCAGAATTAGAGCAAGCACGCTCTGCACGCTCTGAGAGCCCATCACGACGGATACGTCCGTCTTGAAGCGGTTGTGCGCCGCTACAGCTTTCTCGCCGTGACATAGGTGGAGGGCGACGCGGTCTTGTGTCTCTTTGAGATCAAACGTTGGCAGAAGGTACAAATGCGTCTCTATTGCTCTTCTCATAGTTTTGTTTGTCACAATCTGATCTGAATCCAAATCTTGACCAGTTTGCAGTCTGTGACGCGATGCCATATACTTCTGCAGAGGAGCTATGACATTTCCCACGTTTCTTCCATTGATGCTTAGAAGCAGGCTCGTTTCAGGGGTCAGCATTTTCTTCCGGATCTCAAGAAATGATTCCATAAACTTGAATTGATGGCAAGGAACGGCAATGCATGCTGCTCCAGACGTACTGAACGTCTTAGTGCTTCTAATTCTGATCACCCGCCGACCGAGACACGAACTTGCGTTCTCCACTTCGCCCATGGTCATTCCCTGGACAGTCGCCAGCCGCTGTCCCTGTAGTAGCAGAACGCAGCCTATAAGACAGTTAGCGGCCCGCCAGTGCTCTTGGAGGTGCAGTGGGACTTCCCTGTAGCCTGACTTCAGTTCGGAGAGGCCAGTCAGGATGCGATCCGCGTGATTCTGTCTCAAATCGTCCATATACTTCAAAATTTGATATATATCCAAACATGGGGCCTTACCGGACATGGCCTCCACTCTGTGGAGCGCTCGGCTCTTCCGGTCAAATTCCCTCTTGGCGTCACGCCAAAATGTGATGCACTGTCTGATTTGCCTCTTCGAGACCTTCGAGTACAGCTTTGCCATCTGGAGGTCCGTCAGCACGGTCTCCATGAGCGAGATCATAACTCCGGCGTGGTTTCGAATCGAATTCGGCTTCAGAATCCCGTTTACACCGTAAACGAACTCCTTTTCAACGCCAAAGCTTCTTGCTCACTCAACAGACGGTCCTGCTCCCTCGCGAATGCAATTACTCTGTGTATCATTTTGGCATTGGCGAGCATGTGAGCGCGGCCTTTGCCTCCGCGGACCGACCAAGTTTTCAGATATTGACGGGACGTGACACACAGGTCACAATCTGTGAACGAGGCCACTAAGCCGCTGGTGTTCAGATTTTGGGACGTGGCCGTTCTTCTGTTCGGCAGCGGCGTCACGCCGTCGACCCTGCAGCAGCACCTGAGGTCCTTTTCGGCATTGTAATTGAAGTTCTGAGTTAGTTTTAAGCAGGGTCGGTTCCGCTCTTTAAGTTAAAAAAAAATGCTTTGGTAGCAGTTTTTGAGCCCGAGCGGAGCGAGGAGCTCTCTGCATCGACTATTCCGCTTTTTAGCCCGTCCCGACACGTTTCTTTAGAAACGGCAGGAGCCGGGCTTATAGTCTGATGCCGACTGTTTGTTCGTTCGGGCGGACGTGTGTACGCCGACTTATCGTTCACAGAAAAACTTCAAATTTGGAGGATATACTCCTTTCTTAACGTAGAATCACGTGCGGTGGCAACAATTTTCGATTTGTATCGCATTTTTGATTAATGAAAATTTGTCTGTTTTTGTTTTTTGAGGTTAGGGTTGGCCGCCGCGCGCACAAGGACGGGCTCAGGTTAACGATTTTAATCGTAACAAATACATCTGCTATCGGGCACTTTTCAGGAGAATTGAGGCGGGGGCCGAAGGCCCCCGCAAACGCCGCCGGCAAGCCAAGCTGGCCAAGTCCCCCTGTCGAACCGAGGTGCCGGTGGAGGTGCCGGTGGAGGTGCCGGTGAAGGGACGGGCCAGCTTGTTTATTTTTCTCCCCTCAGCAAGTGTCGTTGCCGCATTCTGCATTCAGTTTCATTTCACTATCGCTAGGTGGCGCACAAAAATGGGCGGAGCCATGCTACCGTTCTGCTAACTTTAGAAATTTATATTCAGTTCAAAAACATTCAATAATGTTGTGCCCACATTATACTTTACACCTTCCTTATCATAGGATGTAACTGAACTCGTGGTAACTGACTGCATATTAAGAAAATGTGCAACATCTCAATGTGGCTGCTTCATGTTTCAAAATGACACATTGGCATTGCACGCAGCGGGCGGAGAACCTAAAACAATGGTACCAATATGCATATAAAAAGAATTCCCGTTTATTTTACAGAAGCAGACTTAACCAATCTCCTCTAATCCAGAGTTGCCCATGTGATCACATCAAATCCGGTTGATTTTAGAGTGGCCCCTAGTTCAGTAAGTAGGCCTGTTGTCGCCAACTCGTTCTGCGCTTTAGTTGGCGCTTCGTACGGCGGCAGTGGCTTGTGATGGTCGGCCACGAAAAGTCTCGTAACAATGTCGGCTTGGTCGCGCGGTCAAGTGGACCGCTTCACCGTGTAGAGGGTCGCCGGTTCAAAAGTTAGACCTGTCTGTTTTCATTTCAATTTTTTCTTAACTTGAAATTTTCAAGCTGTGATTGACTATTATCAAAACACATCGTTCGGTTAACGAGGGCGACTCAGTGCTTGTAGCGCTGGAATTTTTCTATTTGTTCCTGCTCCTACCCAAGAAGGCCTTGTTTTGACCACTAGCACCTGCAGCTGCACCTGGGGTCGATTTCGCCATCTTGACTAGGGTCGTGGGGTGATTTTAGTAGGGGTCGGTCGCCATGTTCAAGTTTGAAATACGGTTTGATTTAGAAGTTTGCCCTCCCGTTCCAGTTCCTGCACAAGCAGGCCCAGTTTTGCCAACTGGCACCTGCAGCAGCTCCTGGGGTCCTTTTCGGCATTGTAATTGAAGTTCTGAGTGTATTTCAATCGAACTCTACATCAGCGATTGCCGTGTCATAAATGTCGAAAGTGACATTTTTCAACCTTGGGAGGTGTTCCACCACGTCCATGCTCATCACCGGAATTCGCAGTGATTCTAGGTGCTTGCACTTTTTGAGCTGCTCCTATACGTTGTGGTTCAGGCTGTTGCAGCTCTCCAAAAGAAATTGTACCTTATTTAAGGTAGATACACTGTGACGCAATATAGATCCAGTAATATTGTCACGGTCGTGAAAATCGTCGTATGTATTTTCCACGACGAGGGTACGAACACCCGTGACAATAAAATCAGCGCTTCTCATAAGTTCACGCTGCTCTCGATCGAGAGTGATGTTGAACTTAAGCCCCACGTGTACCACTTCTAATGAGGACAGCAACTTCCTCACGACGGGCACTGAAATGGCATATGGATGAACGCTGTTACGTTCACCAATACTAACTGCAAGAGAGTGACACCTACCGTAATCCGACAACAAGCCCACAAGATCTCTGTGCTGCTCGAAATCGACACCAGTGACTTGCAACCGCCTACAAATGGAAGGTGTCAGTGCGTATCTTGCAAAACGCTTGCACACGCACCTCAATGCCGTAATCTGGTCGTGCAACAGCACCAACAGTTTAACATGACACTGATCGCATGTTTTCCCCTCATCTCTCACCAGGCTAAGAAATGAAAAAATGTGTATCAGTAACTCGTCCGGCAATGCAGTAATTGGAGATCCCTCTCCCGCCCGAACCGCCGTGACACCTTCAGCACCTGTAAAGAGAGAATATAAGTTACAACCCCTTCCTGCCTGAAACTTTGGCCAGAGATGTGTTTGCCTACCCCTTTCCCCACCCCTTCACAATCTCGTTCCGCGGCTCGTGCCTTCCTTCGGCGCATCATCCCACTTATCAGACTCGCCTCAGTAGTGTCGTATCACCGGCCAGGGCTAAAATAAGAACGTTATTTGGGGAAGCCCTGTGACGACGACCGGGGGGGGGGGGGGGGGGGGAAGGGGGTCTAGCACTTGTGTTTTCTTCTTGTAACGAATACAATTTCTTTTCTGTTATTAAAAACCCGTCATGAAAGCAGATGATACTTTGGTATTATTCCTACTTTCGTTCATGGTGCGACGTTGTGTTTGCCCATAACCCTCCTGCCCCACGCTCCCTTCTCCCTTTCCCGTGGGTAACGTTAAACTTGTCATTGCTATTGCGTATGTTAAAATACAATTGTGCTGCCGCAAGTAAGTGTTGCTCAATGAAGAGGGGTGTCACAAAAATGAAGTATTGGATGCCCCTTTTGCAGCGCTTCGCTACAGCAAGGTCAGCGCCGGGCTGATAGGCAGCCCGTCGGCCACCCGGCACGACCCATGAGGGGAAAGGTGCGTGTGAGAGAGAGAGAGAGAGATAGAGGGGGGGGGGGGGGGGGCAGTGCGCGGCGCGTCGCGGCGTGAAGAAGGGAAGAGGAGAGGGGGAGAGTGAGTAAGAAGAGTGCGCGACTCGGCGCGGCGCAGGACGAAGGAGATAAGAAAGAGAAGGAGCGATGGGCGACAGACGGACGGCGGAACGCGCCCCCCGCCCCCCCTGCGGTATAATACTTCTGCGTGCTTGCCTACCTCTGCACAAGGTAGGCGTAGGCCAGACCGCGTCGTGGCGTTAACAGGCTTCGCTCACCGCGAACCACTGTTCCGCCCCTCCACGCCTGGCGTACACCTACCTTGGCCTGCCGGCGGCTGTCACCGGGCGTGTGGAACCCTGCGGGGCTAATCAGTCAGTACTGCGCCCTGCGGGCGCCGGTCTTGAGGCGCGAGGGACGCTACGCTTCTAACCTAACCGCTGGACGTACCTACTCCCACAGTATTGTGAACTTCTCTACCGTACTTGATCGTGCTCAACTCTAACTTAACCTACCCTAGCCTACTCCAACCTTACCTACCCTT
This sequence comes from Odontothrips loti, assembly GCA_038380765.1. Taxonomy (NCBI): domain Eukaryota; kingdom Metazoa; phylum Arthropoda; class Insecta; order Thysanoptera; family Thripidae; genus Odontothrips; species Odontothrips loti. The sequence continues at coordinate 2,341,852 of CM076245.1, read as the reverse complement.
CCCTACTCTAACCTAGCCTACTCTACTCTAAACTAACCTACCCTACTCTGACCTAGCCTACTCCATCTTCCCCTACTCATTGTGGACTTCCTAACCTACCCTTTCCTACTCTAACCTAGCCTACCCTACTCTAAACTAACCTACCCTACTCTGACCTAGCCTACTCCAACTTCAGTTACTCATTGTGGACTTCTCTACCGTACTCAATGCTGCTAAAACCTAACCTACCCTAGCCTAACCGGTTCCGGTCCAAGAAGGCCCGGCTTTGACAACTGGCACCATCAGCAGCACCTGGGGTTTTCTTCAGGATTGTGATTGAGGTCCTGAGTGTATTTTAAGCGTTATCGGTTCCCATCTTTAAGTTCAAAATACTGCTTTTTTTAGCGGTTTTTCCTTTTGTCCTGCTCCTGCTCAAGAATGCCCTGGTTTGGCCCCCAGCACCTGCAGCAGTACCTAAAGGTCAAATGTGGCATTTTGAATGGGGTTTTAGGGTGATTTAAGAGGGGGTCGGTCGCCATATTAAAGTTTGACATTCTGCACGATTTAGAATTTGGCACCCCGTTCCAGTTCCTGCCCAAGAAGGCCCTGTTTTGACCCCTAGCACCTGCAGCATCAGTCTTGGGGTGATTTTAGAGGAGGTCAATCGCCATGTTTAAGTTTGATATTCTGCACGATTTAGAATTTGGCCCCCGTTCCAGTTCCTGCCCAAGAAGGTCCTGTTTTGACCCCTAGCACCTGCAGCATCACCTGGGGTTAATTTCGGCATGTTGAATGGAGTCTTGGGGTGACTTTAGATGGAGGCGGTGGCCATGTTGAAGTTTAAAATTCTGCACGATTTAAAAGTTTGCCCACATCTTCCAGTTTGTGCTCAAGAAGGCCCTGTTTTGCCAACCGGCACCTGCAGCAGCACCTGGGGTCCTTTTCGGCATTGTATTTGAAGTTCTGAGTGTATTTTAAGCGGGGTCGGTTCCGATCTTTAACCTCAAAATACAGCTTGTTTAGCAGTTTGTCTATTTGTTCCTGCTCCTGCCCAAGAAGGCCTTGTTTTGACCACTAGCACCGGCAGCAGCACCTGGGGTCGACTTCGCTATCTTTACTCGGGTCTTTGGGTGATTTTAGAAGGGGTCGCTCGCCATGTCCAAGTTTGAAAATCGGCACGATTTAGAAGTTAGCCCTCCCGTTCCAGTTCCTGCACAAGAAGGCCCAGTTTTGCCAACCCGCACCTTCAGCAGCACCTGGGGTCATTTTTCGCATTGTAATTGAAGTTCTGAGTGTATTTTAAGCGGGGTCGGTTCCGATCTTTAACCTCAAAATACAGCTTGTTTAGCAGTTTTACTATTTGTTCCTGCTCGTGCCCAAGAAGGCCTCGTTTTGACCACTAGCACCTGCAGCAGCACCTGGGGTCGATTTCGCCATCTTGACTTGGGTCTTTGGGTGATTTTAGAAGGGGTAGGTCGCCATGTTCAAGTTTGAAAATCGGCACGATTTAGAAGTTAGCCCCCCTGTTCCAGTTCTTGCACAAGAAGTCCCTGGTTTGTCAACCGGCACCTGCAGCAGCACCTAAGGTAGGATGCCCCCGAGGTGAGGTTGACTCCGGTATGATGCAAGGAAATTGTAGTCCAAATTTGAGCCCTCTACGATAAACCGTTCTCGAGAAGTCGCGCGGACAGACAGACACGCACACACGCAGACAAACAGACAAAACTTTTTTGGGCCAGTGGGGTAAGGGCTTCGCTATCGCTCAGCCAATTACTATATGTCTTCATCCTATCTTTGGCTAGATGTAATATATATATATATATATATGGGCTAGGTTAGGCTGGGTTAGGTAAGGTAGGCTAGGTTAGTTAAGGTAGGTTAGGTTAGACTAGGTTAGGTGGGTTAGGTTAGGCTTCGTTAGGTCAGCCTTACAATAGGTTTTGTTGAAAAAAAAAAAGGGATGCTCAAGTTTTTGAAAAACACTTGCTTAACATACAATTACTGCAAAGGATTCATAATGTGCAGCCGCATATCTATTAGCACATGTCTGTACCTCTTTTATCGGGCCGCAGCCGCGAGCGCAGCATTAGGACCGACGGGCCCTGGCTAGTTTTAAGCACAGTTGTAAAGTTAAAATAAAAGTTAATAAGAAAAGCTTAACAAGTGACGATTAAAAATTTTAAACACGTCCAACGACCGTCACTCTGCACTCTACCCGCGCCCGGCAACACAAACACTCGCGCGCGCGCTGCCAGGGATCATGTTATGCTCCTGGAAATTTAGAAGAAAACCTTGCCACTATTAGATTGCATTTCCATCGCAACAGCAAATCAACAACTCAAATCAACTGATAAATTGTGCTTAATCATATCAAGAATCCATCATTGCAATAAGCACTTGTAAAGAAGCTGTGATGAGGTTCATACCATCAATCCACACACCTTTTTGTCCATTTTCTTAGTTGAAATCTAATAAATAACTCCCTAAAGAAAGAAGCAAGGTAAGGGTGCGCAACTTCACTATTCAAGCAAATTTCAATAAAACCATGTAAGGCATCCAATCACATGGGTTTTTGAACCACTGATGCTTATACTTTACAGAAGTTAACACTAGCAGATCTGCTCCAGCTTTGACTCTACTTTACACCCCTGCCAACACGTCAATTCATCCCCTGACATTCAGCTTTGGCATTCTCGAAAACAGGAGTTAAACATCAATACTAAAACCCCACAAGCTGGAGAAAACCTGATCAAATCATTCAACAAAAGTGAATTGCACTACCCTTTAAAAATCCCTAACTCTATGATCATGGCTTTTTTGACTTTGATTCTTTAAATTATAATTTTAGTACTCTTCCATTAACAAATGATTTTTGAATTAACTTGTAATAATTGATAACTAAGTCATTACATAAGACAGACAACCTTGTCTTCAACCACGTCATGATAGCACATCAAGACTTCACAATTCAAGTCCTCAAACACACAAGCAAACCTGGTTGCCATTAACAACACACTTGCTGATCAGAATGGGAGGTCAGCTCAGGCAGTGTTGATGGTACTTTTCATGAATGTAGAAAGTAGTTTGATGAAAGTCGTCAGCTCATCAAGAAGAGAGTAATCCTCACTAACTGGTCGACATCTTTGAAGACAGTCACTAGACACCTGCAAATTAAAGGAACCAAATGAAGACTACGAACAGTCAAACACAACACACAAGACATAAAGGACGCAGTACCAACCAGATTCTCAAGTGGCACCCTGCTTTTGTTGGAAATCCCAACACTCGGGTTAACACCACAGCCCAGAAGTGCTGAAGTCACTCAGCTCAAATAAGCTAGGCGAAGCCTGAACTCCTTCAGAAGTAAATTAAATTTTCGCTCCTTTGGCACCAAAAGATGCATTCTTGTCAGCTTCACAGAGGTGCAATGGTGACAGTTTCCACAGTTTCAGTTTTCCATATGGCCGGGCCTGCCTGCTCCTCCCGTGCGCCATGTCCTGCGGGCAAGCAAAAAAGGGGCCGGGGACCTGCTGCCCTTCCCGGTTGCCCTGCTGCCCTTGCCTGCTACGTGGCGGCCCATGCCACAGGACAACCGCGAAGGCCAGTAGGCCCCATCGGTTTCCTGGTCTTGTAAGGCACGCTAGGACTTCATTTTTTCTCCATAATCTTCCCACATGATTTCCTCAGGCTGGTAAGCTGTGAGTTGTCCATATGGCCGGGCCCGCCTGCTCCTCCCGTGCGCATGGTGATTTCCTCAGCTCTGGTCTCCTGGCCTGTCCGGTCGCCCCCACACATGATTCCATCCCAACCTAAAACAAAAACATTGATAATTATATCAAATAGCAAGACAAATGAACTATTAATTAAGTAATTTGAGAAAACTCACCGGCATGAGGGTTAGACCTGACTTGACAGGTTTCAGAGACTGACGCGATTTAACACAGTTGTGTCTCGCTCCTTATCCTCTTTCCAGTCTTTTCAACAGAAATAATGGACCACTTACATCAGAAGATGTGGGATATTCTTCTCTATAAAAAGTGTCACAACTGAACACAAACAAACTGGATCTCCTGCTGCCTGTCCGGTCGCCCCCACACATGATACCACCGAACCTAAAACAAAAACATTGATAACTATATCAAATAGCAAGACAAATGAACTATTAATTAAGTTATTTGAGAAAACTCACCGGCATGAGGGTTAGACCTGACATGACAGGTTTCAGAGACTGATGCGATTTATCACAGTTGTGTCTCGCTACTTATCCTCTTTCCAGTCTTTTCAACAGAAATAATGGACCACTTCAACCAGAAGATGTGGGATATTCTTCTCTATAAAAAAGTGTCACAACTGAACACAAACAAACTGGATCTCCTGCTGCCTGTCCGGTCGCCCCCACACATGATACCACCGAACCTAAAACAAAAACATTGATAACTATATCAAATAGCAAGTGAAAAGCCGCCTGGATCGATGGCAACGCTTACCAGCCGGTCAATGTCTGCAGTTTCAATCTCACTGCTACTGCCAACTTCTTCCCACTGCGTGCCCACGCTCATGAATGAAGAGCAGCCGCATTGAGTTGCCTTGGAAACTTTGATCGGCTGTAAAAAGAGAATTACAAAACATTGTTTTTGGCGTTCTCCGAAAAGTGGTCTTACGGAGAAAGCAGTCCCACCTGTTCCTTCACCACGACCTCCACCTGACACCCCTTTTCAGCCCTTGATTTTGTCTGAAAAAAGAAATGGACGCCCATTCGGAAATCCAGACACCGACTGCTGACTTACTTAAAAGGTGATTCTTCAATTCACGAATTAAGTTATACCACGCGCCAAGCCTTGGCTAGGTATCGGGGAGCAATCGGAACCACGTCAAGGCCTTACCGTACTTTCAGCCTTCTTTGCATTTTTGGGAGGTGCCTCAGGTGCCTCCACATTGCTGGCACAACCCTCAGCCTGGTCCCTGAGGTTAGGAAAATCCTCCAAAATCCTGGCACCTTGCCTAGTAATTCTAGTCATGGTCACCTAAAAGTTACCAAAAAAGCATTCATGAGAGAGCAAGTGGGGAGAGGAGTCCCAATCCCCTGGGGCTATAAGGACGTCATTCAAATGCTAGCACCCCCCCCCCCCCTACCCACGCCCCACCCTCTCCCAGCTGTCGCCTTCACGAATTACACAAGGTAGGCGTACGCCAGACCGCGTCGTGGCGTAAAAGGCTTCGCTCACCGCGAACCACTGTTCCGCCCCTCCACGCCTGGCGTACACCTACCTTGCCTGCCGGCGGCTGTCACCGGGCGTGTGGGACCCTGCGGGGCTAATTAGTCAGTACGGCGCCCTGCGGGCGCCGGTCTTGAGGCGCGAGGGACGCTACGCTTCTAACCTAACCGCTGGACGTACCTACTCCCACAGTATTGTGAACTTCTCTACCGTACTCAATCGTGCTCAACTCTAACTTAACCTACCCTAGCCTACTCCAACCGTACCCTACTCTGACCTAGCCTACTCCAACTTCCCCTACTCCTTGTGGACTTCTCTACCGTACTCAATGCTGCTCAAACCTAACCTACCCTAGCCTAACCGGTTCCGGTCCAAGGAGGCCCTGCTTTGACAACTGGCACCATCAGCAGCACCTGGGGTTTTCTTCAGGGTTGTGATTGAGGTCCTGAGTGTATTTTAAGCGTTATCGGTTCCCACCTTTAAGTTCAAAATACTGCTTTTTTTCGCAGTTTTTCTTTTTGTTCCTGCTCCTGCTCAAGAATGCCCTGTTTTGGCCCCCAGCACCTGCAGCAGTACCTAAAGGTCAAATTTGGCATTTTGAATGGGGTCTTAGGGTGATTTAAGAGGGGGTCGGTCGCCATGTTTAAGTTTGATATTCTGCACGATTTAGAATTTGGCACCCCGTGCCAGTTCCTGCCCAAGAAGGCCCTGTTTTGACCCCTAGCACCTGCAGCAGCACCTGGGGTTGATTTCGGCATGTTGAATGGAGTCTTGGGGTGATTTTAGAGGGGGTCATTCGCCATGTTTAAGTTTCATACTCTGCACGATTTAGAATTTGGCCCCCGTTCCAGTTCCTTCCCAAGAAGGCCCTGTTTTGACCCCTAGCACCTGCAGCATCACCTGGGGTTAATTTCGGCATGTTGAATAGAGTCTTGGGGTGACTTGGCCATGTTGAAGTTTAAAATTCCGCACGATCTAAAAGTTTGCCCACATCTTCCAGTTTGTGCTCAAGAAGGCCCTGTTTTGCCAACCGGCACGTGCAGCAGCACCTGGGGTCCTTTTCGGCATTGTAATTGAAGTTTTGAGTGTATTTTAAGCGGGGTCGGTTCCGATCTTTAACCTCAAAATACAGCTTGTTAAGCAGTTTTTCTATTTGTTCCTGCTCCTGCCCAAGGAGGCCTTCTTTAGACCACAAGCACCTGCAGCAGCACCTGGGGTCGATTTCGCCATCTTGACTTGGGTCTTTGGGTGATTTTAGAAGGGGTCGGTCGCCATGTTAATGTTTGAAAATCGGCACGATTTAGAAGTTAGCCCTCCTGTTCTAGTTCTTGCACAAGAAGGCCCTGGTTTGTCAACCGGCACCTGCAGCAGCACCTGAGGTAGGATGCCCCCGAGGTGAGGTTGACTCCGGTATGATGCAAGGAGATTGTGGTCCAAATTTGAGCCCTCTACGATGAACCGTTCTCGAGAAATCGCGCGGACAGACAGACACGCACGCACACAGACAGACAAACAGACAAAACATTTTTGGGCCAGTGGGGTAAGGGCTTCGCTATCGCTCAGCCAATAAGAACTTAACCTGTGTCAGTAGAAAATGTTATGATTAACTGGGGAACTATCATAGCAGAGGGCATAGATCCAGATCAACTAAGGAGAGATCAAAGACTTGACAGTGATATGTCAATAATGGTTGCAGTGCAGGGAGGCAAACGCCCTGATTTCCAAGATATTGTTGGATACAGTAATAAAACTAGAACGTTGTGGCATCAGTTCAGATCTCTTGTTGTGAAGGATGGTTTGCTGTTCAGAAAGTTTGTGCATATCACCAGAGATCCTGAAAGAGATCAGTACCAGTTATTATTGCCGTCAAAACATGTACAGAATACTGTAAAGCACTACCATGAGCAGTTAGGGGAGGTTAACCATTTTGGAATACACAGTGGCACACATGCCAAGGTTTTTCTGGTGGCCAGGAATGCAAAATGACATTCAATGGCATCTTCATAATTGCAAAATATGTAATAGATTTAAAGGAGTGAAGAATAGTGTGAAACCACCTATAAAAATATTGCAGGATGTTGTCCTCCATGGTGTATGACACGTAGATTTAGCTGGACTATTTAGGGAAACCTCTGAAGGATATACTCACATCCTCATTGCAGTAAAAGCATTTTCTGGTTAGCCTGTAGTTGTACCACTGCGTGGTGAAAAAACACCAGAGGTGGCCAAAGCGTCAATTACCCATGTGTTCTCCGTCTTTGGTTCACCAATTTCTATGATGTCAGATCAAGGGATGAATGTGCAATCCGGATCAATGCGAGAAGCAGCTAAGTTGTATCAAATCAAGAAATTTAGAGCCCCAGTGAAACACCTAGAGGCCAATGGTAAGGCAAAGAGGTGGATCAGAACGTTCAGTTACAGTTAGCCATGTTGATAGGCGATAATCACATGGCCAAATTATTTGCCTTTCATTTCACAAGCATATCGTAGTCTTCCAAATGAGGTTACGAAGTGCTCTCCTTGTAAGAATTTGCCATGCAGTACAGAACTCCACGGCATTGGCAAATAGTCCACAGTCTGTTGCATTGCGTTGTTTTCTACACTGAGAACGCAAGATGGTGAATTTTTCTGCAGCTTTTGCATCTCCTTCACATGGCCTGTCACTTTGATGTGCCTCATCGAATCAAGGACAGTGAAAGTGGAAAGTGACTGATGCACTTTAAGCAGTCTAGTTGAAATGGGAATTATGAACACAATCACAATTTATGAAAAGCAGATTCAATTACCTTTCTCAATTTGACGTAATGGTGGGAGCCTGAGTGAAATATTTGTACATAACTCTCATCCTCTGAGCAGGCTGGATAAAAGTTAACACAAAGAACCTGCAAGAACGATTAATCACAGCCTAGGTCTCTTTATTTTCTTTGTTTGAAATTTGAGACAGGACAAGAGACAAAGGACAGGCGATGTTCTTTAATACGGCGTTGCCAGAGCTGACAAGTTAATTTTTGGGAGGCACGGGGGAGGGGGGTATTTATGATGTTATGAATACTTGCAAATAGCGAGTTGCCTAAACTTACGTATATTCGCAGGTACACCTGCGAAATGTTAAGAACCCTGGAATCAGCATGTATCTATTCCCTGGGTCTCCTCACAGGTGCCGCGTGGTGGACTTTTTCCAGGATGCCGTAGAGTTCCGTCGCCGGTGCCGTCGCCATGGTACGTCAGGCATGGCATTCCGCAGTCGCGGAACAGAACGACATGCGGTAGTACATTGAGGAGTGGTTGCGGTATCTTGATGGCGAGGACCACCAGCCTTTCCTACCCAGGATCCTCTTCAGGCTCACTGTGTCAAGGGTGCGATATCATTCAGAAGAATGGCGCAGTTTCTTGCTGCGTCACGCTAGAACTTAAATTTTCTTCGTTGGAACGACCTGCAAACTTTTTCGCCAGTGTGTTTCACCAGTAGTCGTTTGTCTGTATCTATGTTGTGCACCGAAATGATCACGGCCCAATAAAATCACTCTGGCGAAAGGAGGCCACCCCTTCGGCACTGCATGCATCACCATTCTCATGAAATGTACTCCTTCACGCTGTCAAGAATCAATACTTTGCACTCTTAATGTGTACCATGCTTTTATTCAATTATACTTTTGGAAGTGCTATCGCGGATAGAGCCTGGGTGCAATTGCAGTGGAAATGCATACTGATGGGTAGGTTCCCCTCCGCACTTACTCAACTAGGGGAATCAGAGCACACTAATATTTATTTCTAGTTCCTACACACCTCTGGCTCATTTCAAGGGGGGGGGGGGGTGCAAAATCCTCATCCAAAAGCACAATTTTGACCTTTGAAAAAGGAAGCTGCAATTGCTTTGAGAGCCTTTGCGGCCTCTTGGATTACGCCTGTCTTAATAGTTGCTGCATTTTAAAGCTGGGAACGTGTGTATCTAATTTCGAGCGTCAGCGGCACAGTACTCATAACATGTGGTCGTGCGTAAACTGCCAAGCAAATATAGCGCTTCCCGCGAGAGGGTAGATATTTCGAAAGAAAAAAGGCCACAAGAAATCCTAAGAGCGAAAAAGTTGTGGGATGATTTAATTATTTGGTATGCAGGCCACATCTGTCTCTCTCGACATGCTGACTTTCAAATTATTTTGATCGGCCAACCCCACACTCTCCTGTATTCACTCCCATCTGATCAAGAGGGTGGTTTTGGGGGTAAAGTAAAGTGGTTCCGACTGTACATCTGCCCTCTGGGGCCCGGCAGGCAAAATTTCGCACCAACCCAGTAACAATCGGCTGTTCAGAAATGTGATCCCAAAAATCTTCAACCCCTTCCATGAGGGTATTCACTCTCGACCAAACCGCAGCCGGCGCGCTAGGGTTAGGAACTGCGGTACGGATGGGCAAGAAGTGGTCTGATGTACTAAACATTTAAAATTGAACTCAACGGACCACCAACTCCCTGGACCTTGGCGGCACGGACACGCCTCTCCCTGCCGCCTTCATTTTGGCGCCCCTGCGCGACAAAAAGGGCTCAGAGGTAGCCACCCACGTCAGCCTCCGCATGGCTCGTCTTACGTGCAACAGACCACAGCTGTAACAGCCGCTGCGGACGTAGATGACCACTGCCTACCACGCGCAGAGCGATGCGCAGCAGTGAGACTTCGGATGCAGTCAGGTGTGCGGCTGTGGTCGCATTCGACCCAGTACGGTACGGACTACGGACTCCCGGAAGTCGTCCAAGGATAAGACCCGCTCTCCAGCCTCCATCGCGGTCAGCTTGTGCAGGACGAAGGCGATTACTATGATCACTTCCAGAATCTCTCTAATCTGCATTTTGCATTCATATTCACGATTCCTCCCCCCCCCCCCCCCCCCCCCCCCCATCCTCGGGACAGGAGGGGACGGGCTCTAGGTCTTTAACGTGTGCGGTTAATGGTTAGTTCCCAACACCAGGTTATTCCCACCACCAGATGTTAGCAAGTCTAATTGAAATGTGTAGTGTCGTGGTGCATGTAGTGTTGGTGTTGTCTAAACCTGGAAAGAGGTGACAAATCAGATTAGTGGTATGATCATTGGGAAACAGCAATAACAAGTCTCAGTACAAGTAACGTACGTGTTTTTCGAGCCTGTCCCGCTTGGTGCCACTGTTGATGCGCTTTGATTAAAATCACCTGGCCCCTGCAAACAGGAGAGAGACATTGTTGATGCCATGGCGTCACAAATGCAGTCATTACACACAATCACATGGATGGCAACAAACAGGCACAGAGCAGGGTTGAAAACAAGGTCTAAATAGCAGTGCCCACGTCGAGCGGGGAAGCATGGGAAAGGAAAGCAACAAGAGAGGGAAATTGAAGCCATTACATCACAATTTCAGTAAAAAAGGCACAAAGGTCAGGTCAAAGCAAGTTCTAAATTGAACAGTCACAAGAAAAACTTTGTAACCATTGTCTACAGTAACACATTCCTGAACACTACCCCAAGCAAGTCCAGGGAGTCGGGGGAGTTCCAGACGAACACAACCTCTGTCGGAAATAAACACAAGCTTGAGCTTCGCGAAGAGTGACATTTTAACAAATGTTTTTTGTCTATGAACGAGAATTTACTTTAGGGATAGGGTTTCACTACCACGTATAAACGTCATACAATCTATAACTTATGTTTCGTATTTGAGAAAACAGAAGCCGGGCAGCAATAACATCACACATCCCCGCTCGCCCATGAGCCCCATTTGGCTCGTCGGCCGTCGTCTCCATGCTGCCGAAGCGACGGCTCCGGCTACCCGGGAGCAGGGGGAGGATAGGGGACGGGATTCACCGGCCAAAGCGACGGTTTCACGTGTCGTTCATTAAAATTCCGAGAAGAGTCGGGGAAAGGAAAAACTTCACCTTCCACTAACATCCTGAGGGCACACGACAAGAGTGAAAATCGGCCTCGGCCTATGCCGAATAGCACCTCCCAAATCAACCTTTAACCTCCCCTCAATGAATAAACAAACTCACGTGGACGACGGAAAGCGCATGTACTATGGCAGATTTCAGCACCACGTCGTTAAATATTGCACCACCAATAACGAGACGTGATGGAAAATGATATCGTTTCTACAATTATTCGTCCTAATCCGAAAGACGTCAACTAACCAACTTTTCTAATAATGAAGCAAGCACCTCGGTGCGCGAAAAGCCACTAGACGCAGACACGCTGGTTAGACGCCACAGCATACAATCATACATTTACTTTCAACGACAGAAGCAAACCAAACAACATCAAATGTATCTACTCACCGAGGACTTGAGGGGGCGAATGACGGCCGGCCGACGCTGCTCCTCCGTCCGCCCCGGTCCGCCCCCGTCGGAGCCGAGGTCCAGCTTTCACTACCAGATGGCGCTGCAGCAGCACTACCGCCGCGAGTGCAGCGGGATTTTCGTTATATATCTAAACGTCCGCCAACGAATTGGGCGGGTGATTTTAAGAGACCATCATTGTGGCGAAAAACTTCTCGTGCATTTCATCCGCAGCAGTGTGGACGCATCTTGGACGCCCCTCCTTGCTGCTCCTTGCCAGAATGCTAGAACCTGCAGCTGCCAGATCTTCCCACTTCCTCAGATCGTTTGAAATGGATAATGTACCAAACTTGATGAGACTGGCTAATGGGAACCCCACAAAGTATGCCGGCTGTTCCGAATTTGCAGATGGTTGTTAAATATATTTATGTTTTATTTTATTTACTTTTTTGATCTACATCGTAGATATGTCATAAGTCTTTATAATATTCAGTTACATCAAACCAGCGTCAAAAGTCGGCGTCACGGGTCGGTCGTCATGGCTCACAGCGTCAGTGCTTGCACTTTCAAGTAGTTCTCAGTCCTGGATCTAGAAGTTCAAATCAATTAACTCCAGAAGGACACGGCGGGAAGGGATTGCCTGGGGAATACCTCCAGGGACTACAAACGATGACGAACCCTCCCTAACCTAAACACATCTCTAAAATAAGTTTCAAAACGCAAAATTTTGTTTGCTACGAGAGCCTGTTCGAATTATATCCGCAGTTACAGCACGGTTGAAGAAATAATCGAAATCAGAGACCCACTTGTTGCACTCTCGCCTAGCCTACTGGGTGCGACGGGGAGGCCGGGGAGGCTAGCTGTCTGGTGCCTCTCAAAGATTTCGATAACCTGACAAAGTAACCCGATGTGTAAGTCACAAACGCAGAAAACGCATTCATGCGGCAGTATTAAAATTTCGAGCGTTCTCCACTCATTTAAATGCCTTACTTACCTCGCAAGATTCGACACATTTTCGAAACTCCAAGTCCATCCGCTGGTTCCTGAAATGGCCACCACACGGCGGTAGCGTAAGTGAACCAAACGGCACTACAAACACTCCGGGAAACGACCCTAGTTAAGAAGACGTAGATCTTGATAGTGAACGGTAGAGAGAAATATGAAAACTGTTTGTAATTCCTTTGTTTTATTTTAAAACGCGTTAAAATTTTCGGAAATATCAGTGTTTTGTTGGCACTCTTTTCGTGTGCCTGTGGCGCACCCTTACAAACTGCGCGATTTTAGGGTATTCCCTTGTGGACATATTTTACTAGGAGTACTTTACATGCCACACTAATTTATTTGAATGCTTGGCAAAGAAAAAAAAAGAAGTGGTTGAAATCACGTCGATTCCACGTCTTTTCAACCATAAGTAGGTTTTTATCGTGTTTAAATGCATTTACGACAAAACTACTGAAATTCGGTGAAAACTTCGATTGTGGAATATTACTTGAAAATTGTTGAATATTCGACGTCAACCAAAAGTCGTCGGCTCCACGTTAATTCCACGTCTTTTCAACATACCCGTCGTAAATGGCCTCAGATGTAGCAACAGGTCACCCATTGTGTGAGTTACATGTATAAAAACTCAATGTAAAGGAAATTGGTGAAAAAAAGAATCGGTGAGAATTCGTTGATAAATAGTGGAACGTTCCACGTCCACCAAAAGTCGACGTATCCACGTGGATTCCACGTGGAATACACGTGACGCTTCTTGCTGGGTTTCATAAAGGTCAGCATCAGGTCTGACCTTTCGACCTTCTACTTGCTTGAGGAAAAGCTTGTTGGTATCACTGAGAATGAAGCTTCCAGCTGAAAGAAAGTCCAGTGTCAATGTTTAACGCAAGAGTATGTGGGTAAGGACAGATTATAAAAAACAGCTTTACCTGACATCTTTCTTATGTGTTGATTCACAAATTTTATTGCCTGTACTTTCTGCAGACTGATAAAATTTAGCAGAGTTAACAGAGTGAAAACTGCTACATTTCGTGTCCCCTTGGCATGCAGAAGTTCAGTGGCGTAATTAGGGCCGATGAAAAGGGGGGGATGCTTTACGTGTTGCCTACCTTCAGGGGCAAAGCTTTACGGGTTGCCGACATTCGGGGGCAAAGGTCCCCTTCGGGGACCCAAAGGGGGGGGGGGGGCGAGCGCCCCCATCGCCCTCCCCTTATTACGCGCCTGCTGAAGTTCAATGATTGTTTTGAGGCTCTGCACCACAGCATATTTGGATGTGCCCTAAAATAAGTACAGTTTACATTATACAATATGAACACAAGTTAATACGTATTGAAAGCTGATGGTAGTAGTACTAGTATCACTTAAAAACTTACTCGCATCACATCGTTTATGCCTGCAAAAATGCACACATCATCAGGGCACATTTTTACCTTTGCCAGAGCGCTTCGCAACACATCAAGCGTTAGTCCTGCTCGGCATAGAGGAGAATCTAGAAAAGATAAATCACACACGTGTTAGACACTGGTTTTCCTTGTTGAAAAGAAGAAAGAAAAAAACCTGATCCACATGGCTTTCTTACTTTTATTTGGTGCTTTGAGGTGCTTGGCCACCTGCATCATGTTAGAATCCTCCATTAGGGCAAATGTGTTCCATTCTGGGCACTAGCGGAAAGAAACAATAATCTTGTTAAGTTAACCACGGTTGCTATACAATATGATGGTAAAAATAGCTGCCGCGTAATTTAATAATGCCTACATCACAAGGCATATTCTTCCTCCCCACTCTTTCAAACATACTTTTCTTAGCTGGCTCGCTTTCTCCCACACTTTTTGAGCCCGAGCGGAGCGAGGAGCTCTCTGCATCGACCATTCTACTTTTTTTTATTTTTCTCCCCTCAGCAAGTGTCGTTGTTGCCACATTCTGCATTCAGTTTCATTCCACTACCGCTAGATGGGGCCACAGAAATGGGCGGAGCTATGCTGCGGTTCTACCAACTTTCAAAATTTATAGTTATTTTAAAAATATTAATTACCGTTGTTCCTCCATTATATTTAACATCTTTTTTATCATACGATGTAATTGAACCCTTGGTAACTAACTGCAAATTAACAGAATGTAGATCAGGTCAGCATGGCTGCTTAGTGTTTCAAAATGACATATTGGCATCGCACGGAGCGGGACGGAGTGGGCGGAGAATCTAAAACAATTGTACCAATATACTTTAAAAAAGAATTCCAGTTCATTTAAGGAAAGCAGACGTAGCCAATCTGCTAGAATCCACCATTGGGCATGTGATGACATCAAATCCGATTTATTTTAGAGTCGTTCCCTGTTCCATGAGGAGACCTATTGTCGCCAACTTGGATCCATATTCGCATTGGTCTGCGCTCTGGTTGGTGCCTCCCAACGCGACCGTGGCTTGTGATGGTCCGCCACGCAAACCCAAGTAACAATGTCGGTTCGGTCGCGCGGTCTAATACAGCGGTTCACCGTGCGGCGAGTCGCCGGTTCGAATGTCTGAACTTTCCGTTTTTCCTTTTTATTTTTTTTTCTAAACTTAAATTTCCAAATTGTGATCAACAAACTATTATCAACACTCATCGTTCAGTTCACGAGGGCGACTCAGTGCTGTAAGCGCTGGAATTTTTTCCTTCTCCACTCTGTTCTCTTCCTGCACAACTGCAGTCATTTTCAAGAATTCAGCAGCAGTTGCGGGGTTTTGAAAAACCAGGACTCTTGTCTGTAAAATAAATTTTGAGTGAGAACAAACATAAAGACGGCTTTAATTCGGCAGACAATTTATAGGGTTGTATCCCAAATTTTTTGCTTTTTGTCCTATAGAACCCCAGTTTTTTACTACTTGTCACATTTTTTTTATATGAATATGAGGGAAAAGGGTGATGTATCAAGATGATTTGAGCATTCCGACATGCAGGCGGGAGCGTGGAGTCGTTTGCTATCCTCCATGACTCCTTGAAGACCCCAATCACTAAGTGACATAAATGTAATCTATGAGCACGACTACCCCCTCATCTTCAGCCCTTCTGGCAATATGAAGATAACACAACGAAACTCTTCATTTATAGATACTTACATCCACTTTTTCAGCCATTGCTGCGCTAATAACTTGATGGTTTTAAAAAATTTGCTGCTCTGACAAGAAATCAAATTTGACGCCGACTGACGGTTTGACGTGGGAATTCAAAAACGACGCAGATGCCGCTGCTGTCGCTGCTGCCAACTATGAAACTTAAGATCTGGTACACCGTTCTTGGATGGGGGTGTTTCATCATGATTTCATAAACGTATAGTCCGTATTTTGATTGACCTGTAAGTGATTTAGGTTCATTTATAAGTTACACTCTAAATTATTTATTTTTAAAATTTAATATGAACAAATCTGTGAACGAAGAGACTTCACTGGGATGAATGCTGTAGCCGCTTTCGCAAGGCAGTGAGTCGATTCTCTAAATCTATACAAAGACTGTTTCCCAAAAATATTACTTTATTGGTTTTACTTTCGTTACCTTTGGAATCCCGGGATTTTCGAATGTGGTCATGATTTTTTCAAATATTTTCTTGTGTTGTGTCCTGCGGGAGTTGTAATAAAGTTCATAATCTCTGGTTTATAACTTACAGTGGTCTTGTTCACATAGGGCATTGTTTCTAAAGCAGTCGGTTTCAGTTCTACTATCAAGTTGAACTATCTGAGTAATTTTTTGCAGTTTTTTTTTAATTTTTAATTAAGAACGTTTGAAGCCTCAAATATTATACTCTTAAGAATTTGAGCTATCTTCAGAGCTAGTAGTAAATTTAAATTCCCGAATGCAATTCTAACCTCTCACATTTCCATAATAAGTACTGTTCATGGACTGATTGTAGTTTCTTTATGTTATTCAGACAACAACATGGCCTGTTTATTTGGTTGTATTGATGACTTCCAACGACTTCATAAGTTGATGTGGTTGGTGCAGGCTTCATAAAGAGTCAAGGTGTGATGATTTCATCTTTATCTGCAAGTAACTAAATCTAGGTATAAAGAAATGTCATTGCTCCCCTTAAACATCTTATTTATTCAAGAATAATGTAAAAGAAATAAAAAAAAAATTGGCTAGTTGCCTTCAGAGCTTATCACAAGAGCGAGTGAAATGAATGATTTGTTTCGCTAGCCTAACTTAGTCTAACTTAGTCTAAATTAGTCTAAATTAGTCTAACGTAGTCTAACGTAGTCTAACTGAGTCTGAGTCTAACTTATTCTAACTTATTCTATCTTAGCCTGGGTTTGTTTTGAGCAGCGTACTGTGTACACTTTAACATTTTGCCACAAATCAGTCATTAGTTTTGGTAGCTTAGCAGCTTTTAACTAAATGTAGCTTGGTCAAACTTAGCCTAGTACTCTGCATTGTATTGTGCACACTCTGCCGTTAGCCATTCATTCGCCTTGCGAAGAATGTTGCCCGGTTCCACCAACTTGGAGGAGGCATAAGATTTCTGGAACCATGTTTTTTGTTTTTGTGTTTTGAGTTTTTTTCTTTTTTTTTCATTTTCCTTTTTTGGGGATGGCGTCGATACGTCCATGCACGATTGGTCAAAATATATATTTCTGATTTTTTTAATTATTTTATTTTATTATTTTGGTGGTAACCGATACGTCCGTGCTCAGTTGATCATTTTTTTTATTTTATTTTTTTCCAAAATATTCTTATTTTACCGATTTTACGAGAAAGAAGGTGGGGGCGTTCCTTTACATTCATATTCACAGCACCAAGGGGAAACTGCCTGCGCATTACTGTGAGCGGGGAGCCGGGAAGGAAGGGGAATTTGAAGCAAATTCGGGGAATGCCGAAAGACTCCTGGGAATGCCGAAAGACTCCTGGGAATCGGGTTTCCTGACTCTCACAAGGTAGGGGGTGATCGACTGAACGATCACCTTCGTACCATTGACGAGTCCCTGCTCCAGGTTCAGGTTGCGTGTTATGAGGCATACCGCACCAACTTTTAATTTGAGGTTGTGAGGGGGCACCCCTTTGGCCGTGGCGAGGTGGAGGAGATCGTCGTCGTCGACGGGAAGATCGTCGTCGACGGGAAGACCGTCGTCCGTCTCCTTGTCCGCGCAGTCGTAACTGAGCATCTCGTGGACCGGACTATGCAGCATACCGACAACCAGCTCGTTGATTTCCTTGACGTTGGCATTGAGCGGGGCAAGAATGGCCCTCTTAGCGCATTCGTCTGGACGGGTAAGTATGTCCTGTGGATAGATGGTGTCTACCAGTTCCTGTACGCTCTGGACGGCTTCAACGCCCGGAAGCGCAACGAGGGCCGTCTGGTTACCGGCGCCGTCGTCGAAAGCGTCTTCGGGGGCTCTGCCGTCACCAATTTGAAGAAGAAAGTCGGCATACTGAGGGTCGCCGTGAGTGCGCTGCGGAGTTTTGAGCTCGAATGTTTTCATGTGTTCCCACAGGTGAGAGCTCTTGATGGAGGCGTCCCGGATCTGATTGGGATTGGAGGCACCTTCCACCACGGGGGGCGTCTGGCGAAAATCACCCGAGAAGATGAGGATCTTTCCACCAAACGGCAGTTGGTTCTGCATGAGGTCCTGGAGAGAGCGGTCCAATATTTCGATGAGGTGTTTATGCGCCATGGGCGCTTCATCGAATTCTATGACGGTGACCGCACGGATGAGGTCTGCCCTCTGAGTCCCGTTGGTGATTCCCCACGCGGCGACCCCCTCTTTGAGGTCGAGGGGGAGGCGGAACATGCGGAACATGCTGTAGGCGGTGGAGCCACCTTCCATGTTACCCGCCGCAATGCCAGACGAGGCGACGCTTTCCCTGTGCCCTGAAATGGGAGGTGATCACTTTGAGGACTGCTGTCTTGCCGTAGCCTCCCGGGGCCTTGAGGAAGATGACCCTGGGGTTCACCTCGGAGGGCGTTGGCTCGTCCGCCAGCATCCGGACATAGTCAAAGAGAGCCCTCTGCTCGGGATCCAGTCGGGGTTCCCACTCGTCGAGCAACCTTTGCTGGGTCTCGGCACTGTAATTGAGAAGTTCCCTTCCGAGCTCGGTGCTGTCATCTCGGACGTCTGGTAGGCCCTGAGAGACGAGTGTGGAGCCGTTACGCCTGAGAGAACGGTCGATTTGAAGAAGGGCTAGTTTGTACGCCTTCTCGCGATCATCGGGATGTCTCTCCAGGAAATCCTCACTAATTTTGTCTTTCATATCGTCCCACAGGACAGCAGCCGGGGCGCCGACATTGCACAGAAGGACGAAGAAATGACGGAGCGCGGGACCCATCATAAGGGTCGAAGCCTCCTCAAGGGACTCAAGGAACTCTCTCTCATTGTCGATGAGACCGAGGTGCCGCGCCGCTTGTTGGAAAGTAGTGAAATCGGGACCGCCCCTGGATCTTAAGTCTGCATAACCGCGGCACGGCAGAGCGGAAAGAAGAACGCGGAGATAGTAAAGCTCTCCTCTGTTAGGTTGCACCCAGAAAAGGCGTGTGACCTTCTCCTTTCTCTGTCTAGCAGTTATGTAGTGCTTCCCGTCAGGGTGGGGGTAGACTCTCACCTGCGATCTGGTCGGAAATTTGGTGTGGATGATAAAATTCTCATAAAAGTCCTGGTAAGTCAACTGGTCGAAGACGGCATCGCGAGGCCGATCGAAGTACAGGAGAAGTTTGGAGGTAGAAGCATCGAGGGCTTCTGCCTCCTGGCCAGGGCGGAACATGACCGACTGCTCCCCTTCCAGATGGACCGTGAGCATGTCTACAGTGGGTTCCGATACAGTCAGATCGTAATCCAGGAGCCGCCAGCAGGCGTCGCTAGCTCCGAGCATACGGCGTGTGGCGTATTCTTCTGGTTCATCCCGCTGTTCGTGGAGAGGAAGCACTTTGACGTTTTGCAATGCGGAACCTTTTGCCAAGTGCTTGAACAGGTACTTGATGACTTTCCTGGTGGAGGCTATTTCAAGATTGATATGAGAGTCATACTTGAGGAGAAGGGCGGGATTGTAACCTACCACAACTTCATCAGCAGCAACTCCAGAAGATACATCAGTGACAACTGAAGCCTCTGCATTTACAGTCATGTCACCTTTGACAAACACATCTTGACTGCGGGAAGTGCCAGACCTTTCTTGACTGTCCTGCATCTGAAATTCATAAAATAAAAATAGCTTTTTATATTATTGGGATTAAAATGCCTGCATTAAACTAGTAGTCCTCATCATTTTTACATTCAGAAAAACTGTCAGCTGTAGAAATATTTCTTGAGGTGTTTGAAGTCATAAGTGTTTCTTTAACTGACACATTTCTTGCGGTCTCAGCCTATACAGTTTGTGAAGAGTCACTCATAGAAAACGTAACTTGACTGCTAAAGGTAATATGCTGACTTTTCCCCTGCACCTAAAATTTATCAAAATCATCTGTCTATTAGCATTGTGAATGCAATTCTAACCTCTCATATTTCCATAATAAGTACTGTTCATGGACTGATTGTAGTTTCTTTATGTTATTCAGACAACAACATGGCCTGTTTATTTGGTTGTATTGATGACTTCCAACGACTTCATAAGTTGATGTGCAACCCAATTCCGTTGAGCCCCATCCGACCACACGCACATTCGCCTCGAGCGCTAACGCCCTCACGAACTTTATTCTCTCGCCGCAATTGGCGAAACAATCTGCCAAAGCAGATGTGGCAATAAGGTCACGCATACCAGACTGAATGAGAAAGAAACAAAAGATTTAGTAAAAATGCAATTTGATTTGAAAATACATTTTTGAGAACCATTCTTACCTTATTGCGGGCGAGAACCGTCTTCTCAGCAGCGGCCCTCTCCGCTGCTGAGCTCGAGTTCCCTCTGGGCGAGTGCTTAGCAATGAAGTGCTTAATAATAAGCGCCCGCCTACTAAATTTTGGACATTGGGGGCACCCGAACATGACCTGGGTCCCATTCCGAAATTCCCATTGCCTGCAGCATACAAACAGAACACTTTTCAATTTCAAATTCAAGGAGACGACAGTCATCCGTCCTTAAATCAACACCTACCCTTTACAAACTGCCACCCCGTGCAGGGCAGCAGTGACAACAGGTGATTGTGGCACCTCCGCCTCCAAACAGCGCACCCCCGCCTTCCGGCTCATGCGGCACTGCCTCTGGATGAAATCATCAGCACAGCTGTGCCTCGATCTCAAGTGCCTTGTGAAGGCCGTGTTGGCCACGGCTTTCATACAAATGGGACACAAGCTCTCTTTGCTGCAACTTAAAAATTCAAAGACAACATCAACACAAATAATATAGGAAAAATTCAGTGCACTGAATCTGGGACACGCAGTATCGCTGGCGGCAGCTCAAACGAATCTCGTGCGAAAGGCCTTCTTCAGTGCCTTCCAGGAGGGAACCTGGAGTCCCCAGGCCAGTTTGAACATACTGAGGCGCTGGCCGCACTCGTCGCCTACGCCTAGCTGCGATATCTGGTTCTCGAGATTTGCGCTCCCCAAAAATGATAAAAATTCATAAATCACGATCATTCCGATATGAACCGCTCCCTCAAAAGCATGTGACCTACCTCAAATTTGGTATCATTATTATCGCAAGAAGACGAGGATGTCAAATCACGTTATCATTTTTTAGTACGTTCAAATCTCAAATATTTGGCCGTCTGGAGTGGGTTGATGGATCCGGAACTAATGGGACCATCACCGCCGCATGCGCTGCAGCGGGGCCCACAATGACCCGGCCCAGACCGTCCCCCCGGCCCAGACCCACCCGACAGGCCTCTACCTGCTGTACGAGAGAGACGGTGTGCTCCAGGATCGTCTGTCTCTTTCTAATCATGAAGAAACTGGCAAAACATGCCCTCTTCGAGAGCACACCCTAGACGTACGAAATTTTCTAGATTTTTTCTAATCGCAGACTGTGATAGAGGAAAGATGGATCTAGTGCCTAACATAAATCGATACCTACATGCAATAGGCGCTCAGTTGCGGCTGTTGTTTTAAAAGGCACTCACTTGGGGCTGTTGTTTTAAGAGGCACTCAGTTGAGGCTGTGATTTCAAAAGGCTCTCACTTGTCGCTGTCGTTATGAAAGGCACTCAGTTGCGGCTGTTGATTCAAAAGGCACCCGTTACTGGCCGTTTAGAGCCACCGATAAGTGCCTTTTGAATCGGCAGCCGCAACTGGGTGCCTTTTATAACGGCAGCCACAAGTAAGCGCCTTTTGAAACCACAAACACAGCTGAGTTCCTGTTAAAACAACAGCCACAAGTGAGTGCCTTTTGAAACAACAGCCGCAACTGAGCGCCTATTGCATGTAGGTATCGAAATCTCATCCCCGAGAAATGCCTGGTGGCCCCGCAAACATCAATCAAAGTAAGGCTATGTCCATGGCGTTCCAGGAGGCAACCTGGAATCTCCAGGCCGGTTTGAACACCGTTAGGCACTAGCCGGACTCTTTACATACGCTCCCCAAAAAACCCGGTGGAGCTGCGACGTCTGGTTCTCGAGATTTGTGCTCTCGAATGAACCTCAAATTTCGCTCTTAGCGGGTCCCCGCTGCTACGGCCTTAACACAATAAGTGCGAGAGAGAACTCACATTTCGCTAACGAGAGTGACAGAGAAGGATGCAAAGCTCAGAAAACTGCTGACGCTGCAGGACACTGCGAAAACACCGCCACAGTGCATTGCCTCCGCGCGCGACATACGATACCCGGCACGCGACATGCTGACTTCATCGAAATATGACACATGCTCCTGGGCGGTAGGCAAGCCCGCAACCAGGGGGCCCGTATACTACTTGTGCTTTCCTCTTTGCCCTTGGATAAACAGTGAAAAAAAAGGAGAGAGGAGGTTATTCTACACCAATGAGTAAAGAAGGACACTACAGCATAGTTTACTTCCAATCGGACTGAGCATTCCATGAATCCAAGCAAGAAATAGATACATGTATCATTCACCAAAAGTGATATTACAATCAAAACTGTACATTGCCAGATCCTTATGAGCACAGATGAGATGGCTTATTACTTACTTCATGTTTGCTTTATCCCGTGCGTTCACATGCCCGGATTTGCTTTTTTGTAGAATGGGACGAATGGTGGACGGCTTAGCCTTAGATTAAAGAAGTAATTCCACATCATGCACATCATCAGGATGTACCTTGCGGTTCTCTGGAATTGCAGAGGCTTCCTCTTGAGTGCACTCATGATTTGAGTGCACACCCCTGAATGTTACAACCTGTAGCACTCCATTTGGATTGGCAGTATTCGGTTCGTCCTAGGAATCAGATGGAGAATGGCACTGCAGCCCAGTTTCCAAGTACTATAACAGAGGAGAAAATTTCACGAATGCCACTGTAAACAAGTTAAAAATCAGGTACTAATCTGGTGGAATGACTTACTTCTGCTTTACCCTCAGGCCTTCACCTGAACTAATCCTTTCTTTTCCACCAAATTTACATTGAAAGGTCACATTTTTGTAATGCAAGTCTGAAAATAATGGTTCGTGACCAGCAGCTAACCTTTTTTCGTTCTCCGGTTTTAATGGAAATGATATTTTTGTGACCCATTTGATGTGGTTCCTTTGCTCATATGCAGCTCGCAACTCTTGGAACTCTTCGAAAGTAGAAAACTCTTGACCAACAAAAAACCGAGGGGGATCCATTTTGCACATCTAGAAAGTGGAGAGTAACTTAAATGCACAGCAATGGAGCAGACAGTGGACAGCTAATATTTTAGACTTAATGTAACCGGATTTTTGGCACCTGAACACCTGAACGGTGCCGGTGTCAGGGTCTCCTGATGAGGTTATGCATGCTTTTGTGGCCAATTCGGCAGGCAAAAGAATTCTATCAGTGCGATCAATGTTAAGTCGTTGCTGGACATCCCATACAAACGCCAGACGTCACGTTTTAAATTCTTACAAAGATCTCAAAAGATTCAGAAGCTCCTTGTATGTAACCCACAATGAAGACTACATTGGTTTAAGAAAATACGGAATAACGGAATAAGAAAAGAAAACTGACGTCCATGTCCCGAATGGTGTACTGTTATTGTAACGTCTACCCTTCGAGGCTGGGTGTAGTCAGTGATAGAGGAAGGGAAGAAACAAGAGGTAGAATTCACACTTTGTTGCCGCCGAGTACTCACCGGTGTTGCCGCAGCGAGGGTGCACACACGTCTGCCGTCGTGTCTCCGGGCTGTCATAGGCGCGGCCTATGCCAGCCCGGGGTGCTGCTGATTCCAGCACATCGCGGGTTCCTCTTTGCGCAGCGCTAGCCCTAGCCCTCTCTCTCTCTTTCTCTGGCTAGGGCTTCTCTCTCTTTTCACTCCCGTGACAGTCCAATCACTTTTAATTTAACATCAACTCACTCGGGAAGTCCATTTGAGTTCAGCGGGGCGACAAGCCCCACAATGCGTCCAGTGCGTGCGTCGTACTCCGCTTTCGCAACGATCACCGTCGCGTCCTTACTGACGTAAACCGTGTCTCCTAGGTTTCCTTCACCTAAGTGTTCTCTTAGCTCCTGGAATCTGAGCTCGCCCTCGTCTGCAGGTTTAGCAGCGGCTTGTACAAGAAAGACCACGAGGCTGGAACTTGGCAAAGAACCCACCAGGTTTGCCTGCAGTGTCTCGTACATCTTAGGGCCGCCAATCACGTAGATGTACGCCGAAAAAAGTTTGAGACGGCGTTCATATCTAAAACAAAAGAGGAAGTCGCGACTAAGTAAAGTGCTCTCCGCTTTTACGACTTTTGTACGCTTAAGAAAAGCGCGTAACCAGAGGTGATATATAGGTGTAGGGTATGTGCAGAATGCAGCAAACAGAATGTGAGGTACACATAGACATCTTGCAGCCGGTGTTTGAAACTAAGCATACCAAACCTAGAGAGGGACACCTCCCAAAAGTGTTAAAATGTCACAGGGCATGTTCAGAATCCCGTTCCATTTGAATAACCATGAATTTTGGTACCTCAGTTTTTTTTCTACGACCACCGGAAGGGGTCGCGCAACCAGCCAAAAGTTTCCATGTTACGCCCTATCCGGGATTTAAAAGAAATCCCGATCCCACTCAAAAATTTTCTTTAGTAAACCACCCCATATTAACACCCATATGACGAAAATTTCGTCCGTTTTGCTTTATCTGGCACCGCACGCACGTCAGGCGAATTTTCTCGCGCCTTCAACTGCGAGCGGCGAGCGCCTGCGAATGCTGGGGTAGGCCAGCCCGCACAACAGGCCTGCATACCGAAGTCGTGGTTGCCTACCCAGCAGGCGCCATCTGTGCTGGCTAAATTAAGGTTTGCGCATGCGGCAATATCGCGGACGTTGGTGGGCGACGTAATAATCCTACGAGTTTAGTCCAGTAATTCTCATGCCTTGAATACGCGTATTGTTGCGCGTTAATACGCGATAATACGCAGTTATACGCGGTAATACGCGATAATACAGTTATTACGCGCCATACGCCTAGAGTGTACAGGGCAATGCGCGAGTGGTTACCCCCTCGTCGCCGACGGCCTCCCCCTTCCCCGACCACTCGAAGTTCAAATACTCGGTTCGGTGGATAGGAAAAATGCTTTTCTTGTCTGCTTGATTTTTGGCTGCGTTGACTGCACAATGTGAGCCGATCTGCGCCGGCAACACACCAAAACTCGTATGCACTACATTCTTGCACATAAGCTAACAATGGTATGCACAGTATACATAATTTTATTCAATGCTACGGATTAATTCTGTATGTATGCATAATGTGGCCAAAAATCAGGCGTGAGGTTGTCCATAATTAAATGTATAAAATTAGGCAGTTACGCATAAAACCATGCGTAATCTTACGTATGTGCGAAATATTACATAAAGGTTACTTAGTGTGAACATCGTGCAGTTTTAGGGTCACTTACCTTCGTCCATACTTGCTTCTGTCAGAATTTCTTTCAGCCGAGCGTACTAAAGCTCGCAAGAAATTTGTTGCTCCTTTGAGGGTGTCTCCAGTCGAGGAAGGCCTCGAAATAGGGCCTTAGAGAAGCCACGATGGTTTTGAAAAACCGCAGCAGCTGGCCGGAGGTCAAGAAACCCCGTCAACAGTCGCTGGTTCGCCCCGGCACCTTGTTCTCGACGGCGTTTCCTGCGTTCCGCCCAGCCGTATTTGGCGTCCTTCCATTTTGAGCCGACGTCTGATTTGGAGAGGTACATTGGCCCTCGTGTCCCTCCGCCCGGCGGACAGCAAGATCGAAGACGTCGTTCTTGTATTGTCATGTGACCCTTTCGGGAAAAGTGACACTATTTTTGTGTTATGTGTTTAGTCCATCCGTCGTGATGTGACGTCATGTGTATGGTTGGCGCCCCCATACATGGAGTTTGTGTATGTGTATGTGTGTGTGTGTGTGTGTGTGTGTGTGAAGAAAGTGCACTATCGAGCTGGATTACTCACTTTTGATTACAGTGTGGGGGCAAGGTGTCTCCAATCCGGTGAGTCTCTATCAAGGACTAGTAGTTAGGAGCTTTTGGCCAGTTATTGTTGGTACATCTATATGTGACATGGTTTGCAAATTGTGTATTATTATAATATCACACAAAACCAAATTACTCAAGTGTCTGAGTTTTATAAATATATTATAAACCTTATGGGTTGATGAAGACGGTATTAATTCTACTGTGCTGCGATTCACAGTCACCTCTGGAAAGGGATCAAATATTTAGTTATTGTTTTTTTCAAGTTATTCTTAATTTTGTGCTCTTTAGATCCAGATTGTGTTGTACTGTTTGGCTTTAACTATTTTAATTGGGCTGCGCTGTACCTTTTGGTTTGCCATTGCGTTTAAAGCTCTAAATAGTTTTACATCAGCCTCAAGTGTCTACACCGACAAAACCCTCTTGATATTTTCCGAACCGAGTTTGACATGCAGTTTATTTAGCATGTTGTATATTTTCACCGATTTTCACTTCAAAATATTTAGAATTATTTGTGTGTGTTTGTGATTAGGTTGCTTCCACCTCGTTTATTATTAATACCTAAATTCTGTGTCCCTGGATTTGACTTGTGATTGTGTCTTGACCTAGTCATACTTCTAATCAGTTTTTATACTCTGCAGCTTTGAGTATTTTTTGTTTTTTATACCCTGCAGCTTTGAGAATTGTTTGTTTTTCATACCCTGCCTTCAACTTGTAGTTATGCATGGTCGGTTATGGTTCAATTTTTATTGCTTAAATGTATAATATTCTTGGGTCTAGCCTGTTGCCCTATAAAAAAATGGAAGTCATTCATTATCTTCCCTTCCTCATTTCCAGTTTTAAAACTTTATCAGTATGTTAAATATGCTACACTGAGCTGCCAGGCAATGAAAAGAAGAGCTGGCCTACAAGATTTGTAGCTCCCGCACCCAATAGTCATGACAATAATTCGTTTGCAGTTTAAAGTCGGGTTTTAAATCCTAAATAAATTCCACGACGATACATCAATAATGTTTAAGATTTCGACCATACTTCTCAAATTTGGACCGAACTTCTGAACTTTCGACCAAATATTAGTTGATTTCTTGAAATTTCGTCCGAATTTGGAAAATTTCAACCAAATTTCTGAAATTCCAGTGAAATTTTGGTCAAATTTCTGAAATTCGTGGGAAATTTTGGTTGAAATTTTGGTTGAAATTCGGTTGACTTTCGGAAATTTCGGCTGATTTTCGAAAATTTCGGAGGAATTTCGGAAATTTCGAAAAGAATTTCGGAAATTTCGAAAAGAATTTCGGAAATTTCGAAAAGAATTTCGAAATTTTGTGAATTTTGACGGAATTTCGGGAATTTCAGTTGAAATTCGCCGAAATTCGTATTTTGAATTTCGGTGTAGGTTTTTTAAGGGACCTTTTTCCCCTCGGTTTGAATCCTTCAGCAAAGTCATACATTAAGAATTTTCCAACATGGCATACTGAAATAAAGCTACAGTTAGGCAAAACAATGATGTGATGCAACACTGAGTTTTCTGATTGGTTACATTAAAAAAAAAACAATACATGATTCATACTTGTTGAATAATATTTTTCAGAATCACACCTCTGAATGTAGCACAGGGATACACAATCCTTCACCCTCTCTCTAATCGTAACTATCATAGTCCCTTCATCAACATCTAACGGAACATAAGCAACTTTCTGGATAATATCTTCTTTTTTCCACTTTTCTAAATGACCAAGACGAGACACTTTAAAAATGTTTAGGACAGAACTAGGAACGGGAAATTGAAAATAGTCAGTTTTTGTTAAAAACTCCCTGCCAATGATGAGAGCACTTGAATTAGACTCGTTGATATGCTCAACAATCACTACCTGTCCAGAGGACATGGGAACACATGAAACTTTGGGTGTGTCTCTTGCCACACGAATGTTGGATCTGGCTATGTTACCAGCAGCATACTGTACCATAACAATCTAATGTGGGCCCATTTGTGTGAGCCTTGGACAGTTCTGGTTGAGCAGCAGCAGCTGACGAGGCATCATCAGGACTGTTCAATCACACGACACACAATTTGCTGCAACGTTCTCCCAGGAGCAACAAGAAGGCGTTTGAACTGTCCCAGCTGGTTCTCAAATTTGAAACAGCTGAAATCCTCTGGGTCCTCATGAACGATGCAATCTGCAGTAAGGTGAAGAAGGTGGTGCACATGCACTTTTGTATACTTCAAAAGAAGCATCCAGAAACCTGTAGCTGTGCTCCACAAATCTGACAAGCAAATCATGTGCATCTGAAATGTAATTAGAGCGCATCATGGAGTCCAACAGAATCCTCATAGCACGTGCAAGGAGAAGGTGGCACTCGCGCATTTCTTTATGCTTATGTTGCTTGTGTACTGGAGATCTATCATACAATAACTGTCTTCTCCATTCCGTTGCTCTGAAGAGCTTAAACTGGGAAAGAGGTCTCGGTTTCCTGGCAAAGTCAGATGGACAAAATCGGGACAAGAAGGTGCACAGCTTGTCAAGGATGTTATTTTCATGCAGCTTAAATTTTCCCGCCTTTCTTGTAAGTAGCTTGAGATCGAAAATTTCAGAAATTTAAATTTTTAAATTTCAGACGGAAATATTTCCGAAATAAATGGAAATTTATGGAAATTTTGGAAATATTAGGAAATTTTTATTTAATTGTTCGTGTTTTAATGATCGACGTGGATTCCAGACGCTTACAGTAAGTAATGAATCTATCTAATAAATTTATTATCCCATCATTTGCTTCGCCGCAACGAAACTGAACTATACTATAACTAATTCTATAGCAGGCGGAGCCGACGAATCGAGTGGCGTGGGGCGTGCACCAGTGAAAGTGCGGATTTTTACGGAGGATGCACCATTGGATTAATTGAAACGCTCCCGTTTGTTTGTCCGCTTTGCGCGTTGCTGTTCTTTTCAAAAGTAGACCCCCCCCCCCCCCCATAAATTATCTCTTCACTAAAAAAAGTTTTATCTTTTTTTACACCTCTTTCGACATCTAGCAGACCGCATCAGGAAACCAGAGTGGGTTGTGATGGAGCACAGAAGCACACGCTCGGTTTGAGAGGATCTGAACTTAAATTCGCTTTTGTTTCGTTTCCGTGACATGTTCAAAATTCGGAAAACACGGTGGAGAAGAGAAATTGCTGACTTCGGGTTTTCAACGTTTCGTTCCCTGGTTTTGCGTGCACTTTGCTTGGTCTAAATAAAGCGGAGCACGGACGGATTCTGTAGCAGACAATGTTCACGAAATGGAATCATTTGAACAGAACTGATTTAATGCGTACATGTTCAGATGGCTGTGAGAAAACTGCGTAAATCTTTTATTTCCATGCCTTACCCATCTTTTTAGGAGATTTTGAGCAAAAATTTCCATAAATTTCAAAAAGTAAAAATTTCCTGGAAATTTATGAATTTAAATTTCGGAAATTTTGGAAATATTTCCGGAAATTTTGGAAATAATGAAATCTATTTGAAATATTTCCGCCTTTCCATCTCTATAAGTAGCAAAGCATGTAATCTTCTTGATACTCCTAAATATACCATACCAAATGCATCACATCGAGTGGGATCTGCGAAATTATTTGGGTTCCAAGGCGAAGCAGAGGCGAGTATCCAATATGGTGGTGGTGGTCCTTGTGTCTTTGCTGTTCGAAGGATTTATCAGTTCTCAATTCACCTTTATGATCAGGATTATAAGTGATTCTTCTAAATTTCCATTCGCCTGGAGTGGTGCACCTAAAACATAATAAAATTGTCTATAGAAGCTGCTGTGGAATGGTACTCACCGATCAACAAAAATTAACTAACTGCAGTACGAAAGATATTAAAACAATGAAAATTCTGGCCCCCCTTGTTATCTACAAAAATAAACACAAATCTAAAAGATAACAAGACACTGATAAAATAAAGTAGTAAAAACAGTCTGTCTTACCTCTCACATGAATTGTAAGAGTTATGAGGTCTGACCAACTTCATCCATGCTCGAGCTGGAGCATCTGCATTGTAGCGACGAATGATGAACTTAAGTTTTATTCCATGATAAAAAAATACTATTACACTTCGTGAAATACTGGTAGGCCCGGAGTGTCACAAAACTGGATTTAGTGCAATATTCATATTTACTATTTTTTGTAATTAAGAATTTTATGATTAGCTGGTAGTTAATTTTTAATTACAAAGGGAACGTGAACGTGGATGACTTTAAGTTACAAAAATTGATATTTGTTGATTGAAGTGTGAAGGTTGTAGTGTTGGTGTATTGCTTGAAGAAGTGGGGTGAGTTTGTTGTCATGGGAACAGTTGTGTTTTCTGTGGCAGTAAACAATCTGTTTGTTAGTATCAGTTTTTGATTATCTGATTGTACGAGAGTGGATAAAATGAGCTATGTGAAGAGTCTTTTTGAAGGAAAGGTATTTATTTGTTTTATCTGAAAGTGAAAGTTTCTGTAGGTGTTATAATTTTGTTACATTTTAGCGAACTTGTGATGAAATGGACGGTGAAGTGGATGGGAAGAGAAGGAAGGGTGTTGTTATGTAGAAAAGGAGGTTTGTAAAGAAGAATATTTTCTTGTGAAATTTTTTTTCGGGATAAAACAACTTATTAAAAAAGTTTGTTCGTGTTTTTTTTTTTTTTTTTTTTTCAAATTCAGGAAGATCTTGTAGAAGGAGAAACTGGCGGTGGAGATGGTGCAAGTGTGATTGGAGCTAGTTGTTCAGCTGCTGTAAGTTCTGCAATGTAGAATGTGCTTTTGAGTTGTTTCTTAGGTGTTCTTTTAGTGGAAAATATGTTTGTATGTTATAAGAGTTTGACAAGTGATGAATCAACAAGAATGGTGGATGTGACTGGAAATACTGAAAATGCCACTGATTTGTTTGATGTAAGTTTTGTATTTGTTGTTTTTCATGTATTTGTTTTTTTGAATTGTTTTGATTCTGAATAATGTTTAATTTTTTCTGTTTTTTAGGAGCTCAACAATGTGACTTAACGCATCATTCGTTCTTGTGATGTGATGGACATCTTTGCCATCTATCAGTTGTGCGATTTGTATGCTATACCTATGAAGGGTCGAATGAATGACATAGCAATCGTTGGAGGTGTGAAGAAAGCTGGAAGTGACGATGAAGTTATTTATGTTTGGTTACCAACGAAACTTGTTGGTAATTTTGATTCAGCTAAAGTGAAAATGTTTAAAGGAAAGCTTGAGGCAGGTGGGGAGGCTTTTTGTTCTTACTTAGGGAAGTCATTTTTTGGTACTGGTAAATTCAGTTATGATATGAAGTGGGTGCGCAAGCCGTAAGTTTTTTAAGGTTTTTATCGCATGTTTTTGGTATTTAGTGCATGTTTTCGTGAGTGCTGAATAAAAACAATTTTGAACTTGTGTAGTGTTTTATTTGTTTTTGGTTGTGCATGAGTGTATTGTATGAAATTTGTTTTGGTTATGATTTTTGGGGTTAAGGTTTAAGTAGGTACATTTAGTTTTGGATTGGAAAAAAAAAATCAGAAAATTGCGAAGGTTATGGTACAGAGAACAAAGGGACGAAGGTATTCTGACGTTTGTGGATGATCATTACGAGTGTATGCATTCACAAATTGGTAGGATTGGTGTTGGGCTGCTGATACAGAAATATTTAATTTGGAATTAAAAAGGACGTGCATAAAATTGTAATTGTCCCGAGAAGGATGGAATATTATGAGAAAACCAGTGAATGACGTGTGATCGTCTCTTTTTGTAGTAGTTGTCAGTGTTTTGAATGTGATGTTTTGACTTGCCGTGAGAGGGCGCGGCACAGTGACGGTGTTTTGGTTTGCACCAGTTTGGACGGTCACATATTTTTTGTTTTTTGTTTTTGTTAAAAACATGTTTTTTGTGTGTTTCGTTTTGTTGGAATTGAGATTTTAAAAAAAATGTATTGAAGAGAGTAAATGATTAAAATTGTGAGTTGGAAAGTGTACTACTGGTCTAGTACAAGAGATACTCAAGCAATGGAGGTGAGGTAAATTGGATACATACTAGAACATACCCCTCCTGGAACTTACCCCCCGTATTTTTAATTTATTTTTCCGATTTTTGTCGCATTAATACGATTTATTCCAAAATTCCGTCCTTTATGATTTAACACTAGAAAGACGGAAGGGGTCATTTTGACCCTTTTTCATTTTCAAGCCAAATTTTTCATACTTTTTTTCAGAGCCTTGAACCCGACGATTTTTGACTTTTCCTAAAACGTCTTAAACTGCAATCCTTTAAAATTTCAGGCTCCCAGCTCAATTTTTGTGGTAGTTACAAAGCCTTTTACCTTCTTTGTCTGAAGGGGTCATTTTGACCCCAGCCACTAAACACGTTGTAATTTTTCACAGAATGCACTTTAATTGCCCCTTAACACTGCGTACTGGTCTATTAGTTCTGCGCAAGTCGAAGTGAATGGTTGGGGAAGGTGACGGAGACCACATAGACGCCTTATCGAGAAGGGAATACCTTCAGCGCGAGCGAAGCGACTGCGATCGTCTGACAAGCCTGATACGCCCTGTTTTGACCACTGGCACCAGCAGTAACACCTGAGGTCCATTTTTGAAATGTAACTGGGGTCCTAGGATTATATTAGTAGTGGTCGGTTTCTGTTTCAAGTTTGAAATACTGCACCTTTTAGCAGTTTGCCCTCCCGTTCCAGTTCCTGCCCAAGAAGGCCCTCATTTTGACCATTGGCACCTGCAGTAGCACCTGGGGTCGATTTTGAAAATGTAACTGGGATCCTAGGATAAAAGTAGCAGGGGTCAGTTCCCATGATCAAGTTTGAAATACTGCACCTTTTAGAAGTTTGCCCTCCCGTTCCAGTCCCTGCCCAAGAGGGCCCTACATTACCCACCGGCACCTGCAGCAGCACCTGGGGTCTTATTAGCATTGTAGCTTGGTTCTGCTTTTTTTTTTTTTTTTTTTTGGGGGGGGGGGGGGGGTCGTCATTGTGAAAAAGTTCGCATATCTCACGATGGCAAAGTTCGCATTTCGCACCGAAGTCCCGTTCCAGTTCCAGGCCCAGAAGGCCCTGTTTTGACCACGGGCACCTGCAGCAGGACCTAATGTCGATGTTGACAGTTTATCTTGGGTTTTGGGGTCATTTAAAGGGGAAGGGGGGGTCTATTCTTATAGAAAAAATTCGTACCTCGCCTACCTAGACATTTACACATGATATACGCTGATACGAGTGATATACGCTGTGCTGGTTGCCTACCTACAGCACAGCTCCCCTAGGCAGGAAAAGGTAATGTTAGGACTCACTGTCACTAAGCACTTTGAAATAAAACGAGAACATAATTTATGTGCCGTTTTCGGCGATGCGAAACACGTAGATCGACCAGGGGTCAAAATGACCCCTTCAGACAAAGATGGTAACCGGGAAAGTCAGGCTTTCTAGTGTTAATTTTCAGTCGTGATGCATGCTTGACAATTAACGGAGCCACTATTTCATACCGGCTACTAAGGTCAACATACATCTTCTCCATCCGCGCAAACTCTTCTGAAATCTGGAAAATAAATTACATCAAGTACCTTTAAACATCAGATGAAAACGTTATAGTGAATTTAACTAGCAACGTGATTTAAACTAAGCATTGAACTGTTTTTTAAATCTCTAATGATTCTTATTGTTACTAAACATGCTTTTTATTTTACTATTTCACCTTCATAACTTGCTTAAGCTTTATACTCATGGAGGACATCTGTACAAGTTGGCTTTTGAGCCATAATCCAATTTCTCCTTTCAACAAAAGTTGCATCAAGGGCTTGGCTAATTTCGTGTTTATTTCTGGAGTTAGGTATCACATCCCTCAGCCACGAATTCTGCAACAAATTTTCAAGTTTAAATTAATGTATATCGTTAAAATGTTAAACTAAATACAAAAATAAAACAGTCCGGTTCCAGTTCCTGGCCCAGAAGGTCCTGTTTTGACCACGCGGGCACCTGCAGCAGCACCTGATGTCGATGTTGACAGTTTATATTGGGATTTGGGGTCATTTATGGGGGGAGGGCAGTCTATTCTTTAAGAAAAATTCGTACCTCGCCTACCTAGACATTTAAAAATGATATACGCTGATACGAGTGATATACGCTGTGCTGGCTGCCTACCTACAGCACAGCTTCCCTAGGCAGGAAAATGTAAAGTTAGTACTCACTATCACCAATGCGAGTCAGAAGCACTTTGAAATAAAACGAGAACATAATTTATATGCCGTTTTCCGCGATGCGAAACACGTAGATCGACCAGGAGTCAAAATGACCCCTTCAGACAAGGTAACCGGGAAAGTCAGTCTTTCTGGTGTTAAATAAAAACCGTTATTATTGCACAGATTGCAAAGATATGAATGAAGTGCAAACAAGTTTTCATTGATCACCGGCGGCTTATATATGCCTGCTGGAAGCGGTTTGCAACGCGGCATGGCTGTGGGGGTGCGGGCGGTTTAGACTCAGGGAGCTGGATGTCCCCGAGGGCCCTGACGTCGACCGACTCGGCCTCGTCGTCCCGGCCTAGCACACAGAGGACGTCGTTTGCCCGACGTATCAAAGCCCGGACAGACCGCACGCGAGCCGTCTGAAGGCTGGGGATGCAAAGCTCGCATGTGGGCGGTGAGAGGCGGGTGGATACGGACGCGTAAAAGCCGCAGTGTCGGAACCGAACGCTTTTCCTTACCATTTTTTTTTTTCGTACGTACTTTTCATTTGCCCCCCCCCCCACGTACATTTTAGTACATAACCGCTGGACCCCCCCCTAAAAGCGTGTACGTAATTTATGAACGGCCCCTCCTCAGCACCATTGTCTTCTAAACGCAAGTCTAAATGGTCTTGAAGGTGACAGGTTTCCGGCTTAATATAAGGGTAATATCTTTGCGCCCCAGATATGTCCTTCATTGGATTTGAAGCCTCGAAATGGACTTTGTCAAATTTGTTCAGAAGGGCTCTTCCTTCACGGCTATCAATTTCACCAGTTCTGACAAGATATTCCTCGTAATTTTGTCCAAACTGTCATGGAGGACTTTTCAGATTTTTTTGGTGGCGAGTTTCTTGATGTGCTTCAAAAGAAAGTTAACGATGTGCTGTTTGTACCTAACCCTTCCAAAAAAATCTGTGAACAAAAACAATGGCAAGTTTGATTTGCTTAAGAATCCTTTTCCAAAGTTTTCTTCTGATTATTTACGAATGGCTCACTTTCAACGTAGTCCTATGTTGCACCTGAGACTTACACCATTTGTGAATCACGTAACAAAGTGTTTAAAACCAAAGATGGTCCTATTGTTAAAGATGTTAAAACTAGAGGTCAATTTATTCCTTTGCGTTATGTTCTAAAAAATTTGTTTGAGTTGCCTGGTGCACTTAAAGAAGTTTTGGAGTTTATGGAATCTCTGAAACTTTGGAGTGATGTATACTCTAACTGTTACCAGTGTAAAATTTGGCAAAAGAAAGTTTCCACTTGTAAAGCATCTGAAATAGTTATTCCTCTTAACTTTTATTATGATGATGTCCAATGTAATGATGCTCTGGGTCCTCACTCTGAAAAGCTTGGAGCAGGTTATGTCATTCCAGTTCTTCATCCATCTTGTTCATCAAAACTAGAGAATATTTTACTGGCTTTACTTATTAACACTACAAAGCCTGACTTTCCCGGTTACCATCTTTGTCTGAAGGGGTCATTTTGACCCCTGGTCGATCTACGTGTTTCGCATCGCCGAAAACGGCACATAAATTATGTTCTCGTTTTATTTCAAAGTGCTTAGTGACAGTGAGTCCTAACATTACCTTTTCCTGCCTAGGGGAGCTGTGCTGTAGGTAGGCAACCAGCACAGCGTATATCACTCGTATCAGCGTATATCAGTAGTAAATGTCCAGGTAGGCGAGGTACGAATTTTTTCTATAAGAATAGACCCCCCTTCCCCTTTAAATGACCCCAAAACCCAATTTAAACTGTCAACATCGACATTAGGTGCTGCTGCAGGTGCCCGTGGTCAAAACAGGGCCTTCTGGGCCTGGAACTGGAACGGGACTTCGGTGCGAAATGCGAACTTTGCCATCGTGAGAGATGCGAACTTTTTCACAATGACGACCCCCCCCCCCCAAAAAAAAAGCAGAACCAAGCTACAATGCTAATAAGACCCCAGGTGCTGCTGCAGGTGCCGGTGGGTAATGTAGGGCCCTCTTGGGCAGGGACTGGAACGGGAGGGCAAACTTCTAAAAGGTGCAGTATTTCAAACTTGATCATGGGAACTGACCCCTGCTACTTTTATCCTAGGATCCCAGTTACATTTTCAAAATCGACCCCAGGTGCTACTGCAGGTGCCAATGGTCAAAATGAGGGCCTTCTTGGGCAGGAACTGGAACGGGAGGGCAAACTGCTAAAAGGTGCAGTATTTCAAACTTGAAACAGAAACCGACCACTACTAATATAATCCTAGGACCCCAGTTACATTTCAAAAATGGACCTCAGGTGTTACTGCTGGTGCCAGTGGTCAAAACAGGGCGTATCAGGCTTGTCAGACGATCGCAGTCGCTTCGCTCGCGCTGAAGGTATTCCCTTCTCGATAAGGCGTCTATGTGGTCTCCGTCACCTTTCCCAACCATTCACTTCGACTTGCGCAGAACTAATAGACCAGTACGCAGTGTTAAGGGGCAATTAAAGTGCATTCTGTGAAAAATTACAACGTGTTTAGTGGCTGGGGTCAAAATGACCCCTTCAGACAAAGAAGGTAAAAGGCTTTGTAACTACCACAAAAATTGAGCTGGGAGCCTGAAATTTTAAAGGATTGCAGTTTAAGACGTTTTAGGAAAAGTCAAAAATCGTCGGGTTCAAGGCTCTGAAAAAAAGTATGAAAAATTTGGCTTGAAAATGAAAAAGGGTCAACATGACCCCTTCCGTCTTTCTAGTGTTAATGCTGATGATCGGAAGAGTGATGAACCTGGTAGAATAAGTTATTGGCTGAGCGATAGCGAAGCCCTTACCCCACTGGCCCAAAAATGTTTTGTCTGTTTGTCTGTCTGTGTGCGTGCGTGTCTGTCTGTCTGTCCGCGCGATTTCTCGAGAACGGTTCATCGTAGAGGGCTCAAATTTGGACCACAATCTCCTTGCATCATACCGGAGTCAACCTCACCTCGGGGGCACCCTACCTCAGGTGCTGCTGCAGGTGCCGGTTGACAAACCAGGGCCTTCTTGTGCAAGAACTGGAACAGGGGGCTAACTTCTAAATCGTGCCGATTTTCAAACATGAACATGGCGACCTACCCCTTCTAAAATCACCCAAAGACCCAATTTAAGATGGCGAAATCGACCCCAGGTGCTGCTGCAGGTGCTAGTGGTCAAAACGAGGCCTTCTTGGGCAGGAGCAGGAACAAATAGTAAAACTGCTAAACAAGCTGTATTTTGAGCTTAAAGATTGGAACCGACCCCGCTCAAAATACACTCAGAACTTCAATTACAATGCCGAAAAGGACCCCAGGTGCTGCTGCAGTTGCCGGTTGGCAAAACAGGGCCTTCTTGAGCACAAACTGGAAGATGTGGGCAAACTTTGAGATCGTGCGGAATTTTAAACTTCAACATGGCCAAGTCACCTCAAGATTCCATTCAACATGCCGAAATTAACCCCAGGTGATGCTGCAGGTGCTAGGGGTCAAAACAGGGCATTCCTGGGCAGGAACTGGAACGGGGGCCAAATTCTAAATCGTGCAGAATATCAAACTTAAACATGGCGAATGACCCCCTCTAAAATCACCCCAAGACTCCATTCAACATGCCGAAATCAACCCCAGGTGCTGCTGCAGGTGCTAGGGGTCGAAACAGGCCCTTCTTGGGCAGGAACTGGAACAAGGGGGCCAAATTCTAAATCGTGCAGAATATCAAACTTTAACATGGCGACCGACCCCCTCTTAAATCACCGTAAGACCCCATTCAAAATGCCAAATTTGACCTTTAGGTACTGCTGCAGGTGCTGGGGGCCAAAACAGGGCATTCTTGAGCAGGAGCAGGAACAAAAGGAAAAACTGCTAAAAAAAGCAGTATTTTGAACTTAAAGATGGGAACCGATAACGCTTAAAATACACTCAGGACCTCAATCACAATCCTGAAGAAAACCCCAGGTGCTGCTGATGGTGCCAGTTGTCAAAGCAGGGCCTCCTTGGACCGGAACAGGTTAGGCTAGGGTAGGTTAGGTTTGAGCAGCATTGAGTACGGTAGAGAGGTCCACAATGAGTAGCTGAAGTTGGAGTAGGTTAGGTCAGAGTAGGGTAGGTTAGTTTAGAGTAGGGTAGGCTAGGTTAGAGTAGGAAAGGGTAGGTTAGGAAGTCCACAATGAGTAGGGGAAGTTGGAGTAGGCTAGGTCAGAGTAGGGTAGGTTAGTTTAGAGTAGAGTAGGCTAGGTTAGAGTAGGGAAGGGTAGGTAAGGTTGGAGTAGGCTAGGGTAGGTTAAGTTAGAGTTGAGCACGATTAAGTACGGTAGAGAAGTTCACAATACTGTGGGAGTAGGTACGTCCAGCGGTTAGGTTAAAAGCGTAGCGTCCCACGCGCCTCAAGACCGGCGCCCGCAGGGCGCCGTACTGACTAATTAGCCCCGCAGGGTCCCACACGCCCGGTGACAGCCGCCGGCAGGCCAAGGTAGGTGTACGCCAGGCGTGGAGGGGCGGAACAGTGGTTCGCGGTGAGCGAAGCCTGTTACGCCACGCCACGACGCGGTCTGGCGTTCAATTATCGCCTACCTTGATAATGGAGTTTGGTCCTTCTGACAGCAGTAATAAGCCTTCTTGTATCAGAGATGATTTTCACTCTAAAAGCAAAATCAAGTTCATAGCATCTGAAATGTATTCCTTTATCCGTTTGGTGGGGGTTTTCGTAGGCGATCGAGTACCAGAAAATGATGAGTTTTGGAGACTGTATCGATTGCATAAAGAAATAACTGAATATTTGCAAGCACGAGCATTGCCCTCAGATCTGAAAGAGGAACTTGATGTACTGATTAAAGAAAATCATCAATTGTACCTGGATTTGACATAGTTCCGTAATACTATTTATTATGGAACCGTTTTTGAAAATGATGGTCCTTTCTGCCACTTCTCTTCAATGAGAGGTGAAGCCAAGCATAGGTTTTTCAGAAATTATGCTAGTTGGCGGAATACCAACGCCAATTTCCTGATCGGCACCATCCACACCAGGGTCGCGTTACCGAAGTGGCCAACCGGCTCCGGTAGCACGGCAGCTTCCGCGCTCCCCGAACAGACTGCATCAAGAACAGCTGGGGATGTTAATTTTCCGGAAACTTTCAAAGTTTCCGAAAAAAACCGGAAAAAAATGAAAAAAAAAACGGAAAAAAAGGAAATTTTGAAAAAAAAATAACGAGTCACTCTTTAATAAGGTCATGTGTAAGTGAAAAAATTGGTCAAAATTGCAAAAAAATAACAGAATTAAGGAGAGCAAGAGCAAAATAAGGTTGTTTTAATTAACTAAGAAGAAACAATGAGATCAGATCAGATCAGATACAAATTGAAGCCTAAGCCTACAATACAAAATACAATATAGTTGTTGAACAAGGAACAAGGTACACATTTGCGAAACAATTTGGAAACTAGCATTATTGTAATTATCAATCTATCTATTGCGGGCTGAGCGCCTAACTGAAGATGACCGTTCCTCCCGTCTCCTACACCCAGAAAAAGCCGTTCTTGTCTCAAGTGAATTGGCATTGCTTTAAGACGAAAATGCTCTTGACTGCAGCAAGAGCCATTCGCGCTTGTTTTAAGAGCATTTGCTTTAAATCAATGGTTTCTTGCTTTGACATTATGTAAAAGTTAACTTGGTAAATGGCATTGACACCCCTGTTTTTAAATCAAGAATTTTGCTCTTGCTGAGGTCAAGAGCACAGTGGAATCCGATCAAGCCCAAACTGGGCCTAGGTCAAGACGAAACAGTGGAAGGGAAATGCAAGTGGATGGTAGAAAACAGACACCCCCGCCTCACATACACACACGCCCCTGGCAGGCAGACAATAGGTCTGACAGGGGCGGTTTCAAGGTCGGCTAACGAAGATAACGAAGTTATTGGTATTGCCTACGTATAGGAGTGTTTTGTTTCTCCTGAGGGGGCGGAAACGGGACTGTCGCCCCCCCCCCCCCACCTCCCTCCCCCTCAGCCCAAAAAAGGAACCAAAACAAGAACACTTGTTATACAAATCACTAAGTCGTATCGCCTCCCCGTCGTCGGGGTGACACTTTGTCCCCTGAAGACACCGCAGTCCAAAATTATTTTGCGTTATTGTGTATAGGCCAAATAGCCAACGCACTTGAATGTTAACACTTCTCGGATCTGGAAATAAAATCCCAGTTACGGTATAAAATTCTTCTGTGTATTTGGTTGCGAGGATAAAAAATTTCAACAAAAATGTATAACGAAGCTCTATTTATTTGCTCATAGAGAGTGCCTCAGAGACACACATTTTTTCCCATCTAAGGGGCTTGTCCTACACCATAGGGGGATGTGGTACAACAACTCATTGTGTTTCACACAGGCAATATCATCACTGTCGTCAACTATATATGCACATACATGTGAGCGATAATGCATAGTAGTTTTCAGCTTCAACACAAAAGTAACAAAAGATTTATCATGAACAATATATAAAATTTCACCAAATGTGGGAAACAAATCACCTACTTTCGTAACAACATACATACCAAC
This sequence comes from Odontothrips loti, assembly GCA_038380765.1. Lineage (NCBI taxonomy): Eukaryota > Metazoa > Arthropoda > Insecta > Thysanoptera > Thripidae > Odontothrips > Odontothrips loti. The sequence goes on along the minus strand of CM076245.1, from coordinate 2,301,195 downwards.
TTTGTACATGGTTCCAAAAATATAAATACTATTGGCTACATTTACTTCATACATAGGGTTCACATCAAAAAATTCATAGAATGATTGAAAATGGCTTAAAGACTGCAGTTTACAAAATTTGGACTTCACAAGTTTTTCAGATACAGTATCAAATTTCATTAAACGATTACATAAGGTGAGTTGATACTTCACAGACACAGAGAATGAAAATCTATTCTAGAATTACATGCTTTGGCATACATTTTACCTATACGGTGTGTTCTTTCAGAAGTTAAAGTTAAAGGAAAATGACACAATAAAGTTAGTCTCACACAATAATACAAAACAATCTTACAATTTAAATAAAGAAACACCATGCAAACAGCACTACTAACCGACTTTTCATTGGTACTATCTAAATTGGAAAAGGACGTGGAAGCCACAGCAACTTCCGCATCTCTGTTAGCTGCACCACCACTGTTCTGTGCCTGGACACCACCACTGTTCCGTGCCTGGACACCACCACTGATCTGTGCCTGAATAAACAAATTAAACAAACATCAACATCGACTATTCATAAAGTTCCTTACATTTAATAACAAAGAATACAAAATACAGAATAACGAACAGGCAAAAAGTGATGCCTAAAAATTCAAATAAACTGAATGCAATACGAGCATTTTTCTCAGTTAACAAATTTTTTTAAAAAAAGAGAGGGAGGTTACAACTGTTGTAAACTGTGATAGATCAATGTGTCCAGACTTCTGAACTTGAAATCAAACCCCCCAAAATTTGCAGAACATTGCTGACTACCCAGAGATTATAGAAAATATAGCTATAAAATGTAAATTGATTACATAAATCCTTCTCCCACAGAGCTCACCTGGCATATTCTAATAAGTTTGTATAAATGGCCATAATAAAATCTTGATATGCACTGGGATGATACACGAGATTTAGTTTAATGATAAACATTCAAAATTTTAACAAGAAACTACAATCCCATCAGGTAATAGTTAAACTACAATGCAAAATTAATGAAAGTGTTTCAGTTTCAACGCATTTAAGACCATAAGCTACATCTCTACATAATGTAGTTACACAATACATGCATAATAAATAACAATAAATTCCCACTAGAAGTTACCACACGCGGTTCTCCAGCCTTGCCAGCACACTCAAAACTCACCTGTTTGAATTCACGAACACGCTTTAACAAAAGCAGCAGCTGCTCGCCAGGAAAATTGGTGACCATAGACACAGTCGAAACATCTATCTCCAGAAGTGCCTCCAAGGAAAATCTCTTCTCTGAAATTAAAAACAAAACTGAGTTACTTGAAGTTCAAAACGGACCAAACAATGAATGCTACAGTTCAGACGGCGCAGAGCTTCCGCTTCGGAGCCTCGTTGGAAACCTCTATAACTCCCCTGAGGCCAGAAAGCCGCCCCCCCCCCCCTTATTTTACCTAAAACGGGAAAAACGGCATCCGAAACAAAAGGCCAATAGGGTATACCTTCGAATCAAGCAACGGAAGTAGAGCTCAAATAACTACGGCACTCCCTTCTTCCGTTTTTAGATAGGCTATTCGGCTGAATCCCAGACGGAAGTAGGAAGAAGGCAAGAAGTACTAATAGGTGAGTGAGGGGGGAGGGGGGGACTGTGTCCGTTTCCGTCAACACGTCCCCCCTCGCCCATCCTTTTATACTTCTTGCCTTCTTCATACTTCCGTTCTGGGGTTCAGCGGAATACCCTATTATCCATTGTACCCTAGTGTGACAGGAAAGGCTATTGCGAAGACGCATACGAAACGGAAGCAATGGCGCGATGAACACTGAGACGCCCCTCGACTTCAGAGGGGAAATGACCGCCCTCCCTGTCGGTGAACATACGTTTTTACTCCTTTCAGAGCAGGTACTCTATTGCCGATGTCTAAAGCAGCCGAGAGGACAGACGGACCGAAGATTCGAAGAAACGTTGCGGCAACAACAAACGGGGGCCGATACGCATTTCGTTCATAACACCAACCCGCACTCCGGACAAAGTGATATTGAAAATAGCGATGCATCTACACTACACGTCCTTACCTCTGCACGCTGCAATCAAATGTGGCAGACCCCAGTCTGCCAGAGCTTCTTCCAGGAGAGCTTCATCCATGGTTGTTGTTGTCGCTTCGACGGACTGTGGCGGAATGAGAACGGAAAAGGCGAGGCGAGGCGACGGGCGGAGTCAAGCGCGCAGCTGGCTCGTTCGGTTCGGCTCGGCTCGGCAGCGAAGGCCCGGACTGGCCAAGCCGCCCGACCTGGCGTCGTGCGAGCCTCGGCCGGGCTCAACGCCGGACAGGAACGCGCTCGTCTCGTCTCATCCGCCAAACTAATTCTTTTGAAGCGAAATTTTGGCAGGCGGTCACGTACGTAGCCGAGATAGAACAGCGCGGCAGGGCGCCGCGCAGCAATGGTAATGCCGGTGCCGGGTCGCTTCCTGGCCTGCGCTATGTTTTTCTAATGAACTTTAGATACCGGGGATGTCAAGAGCAAATGCTCTTGAATCAAAAGTAATGATCTTGGATCAAGAGCATTGGTCAAGAGCAAGTATCAAGCTCAGCTCTGCTCTTGCCACAAGAACGGCTTTCCGCGCCCTCCTCTGGGTTCGGAATCCTCCTGGTTCTCGCCCTCTTCTGGAGTACGGCGAGGCACGCTGCTCAGATACTGTTCAAAGTAATTGTCAATTTCAGCCACAGTGAAATAAGGAGCAACGCCGGCGCTGGTGGCTTTGGCTTCACTTGCTGACCGGCCCAGCGCAGTTTTGCAGGCCACCAGCTTTTAGACCCTGTCGTTCTTCAGCCTGTTTCGGGTCTTGCTGTGGATGAAGTTGCGCACACTCCAGTTTCGCTCGCACTCAGCGGACGTTGGGGGCAGGGACAGCAGTCGGCCAGCTATGGGTGCAAGCGCTTCGCCACTGCAGACACCGTTCCACCACACACTGGGGGCCATGCGACTTGCCGCCTGCCAGATGGAATCACGGGCCCGTTTTGGTGCGTTATTGCCCCAAGCAGGCAATGACGCGACCTTCGTCAAGGCCCAGGTGTGTACACAACCTCCCAATAAAGTCCAAAATGTCCACAATGTCATCTGGGTGAAGCATGTTCTCCTTCTCTTTATATCGGGGGTCCAACAAAAAGCACACTTTGTGTATAGTCTTCATGGTAAACTCTTCCCGTTCAGCCAAGTAAGTCTTAACAAGCTGCCTGTGTTGTCGCTCATGTTAGACAGAAGGGCACTACAATACTTATGTTGTAAATAGAAAACATCAGACAGCCGAGCTCGGTTAGATTCAATCAATGTGATGCATGCATGCAAGGGCTTAAGCATATTAAGACAAATTTTAGGTTTTTCCCAAAACCTTAAGTCTAGGGCTAACGCTCTCACATTATGCTTAAAATCTACTCCCTCACTCACAACTGTTTCCTGGACCACACTTTTGTTTTTGCACAAACTATCTAACATAATTACTCCCCCTCCCCATCTAGTTTTACAGGAGGGCAATTTTAAGCTAGTTGTACGATTTCCAAATTTCTCCTTTTGTTTGTTTCTGAACACAGATTCATGTACCCATTTCTGATAGCTTTGATAATGGCCCTGGCAGCTAACATAATACGAGTAATGGCTGGGATAGACACTAGATCCTTAAAATGCAAATTCAACAAACTGGACCACAAACCCACTTTCCAATCTACTTGCAATTTCAAATATCTTTGTTGCAGGAAATGAATGGATAGTCTCAACAGAAGCCCTGCAACGTAGAGAGCATGTGAAAGAACACATATAACAGCTAACAACAATTCAGTTCGCAGACATCAAACACTTACTGCGAGTTGCTGTACATATTTTCTGCACGAATGAGGTCAATAAAAACACACAGCACTTGGAAGGGATCTTTATTTTTATGTAGTCATACAAGATGAAATGCCTACAACCAAACATTTGAGATAAAAATATTTGTAAGCAGTTTCAGGACTAAACACTTCAACATTCAAACTAACCATGCCATCACCAAAGATGCTGGATCAGCAACCCCCTTTTGACAAATGCTGTCATACAGCCTGAACAGGGCACAGGCAATGCACTGTAAAAGTGATCTGCAGTGCTGCCTGTGTTCACCATACCCCACTAAAAAGTCCACAAAGTGGGATGTACGAAGTAGAGCCTTTTAACAGAAATAAGATTTTGAAAGAATCTGAAACAATAAGAAAAATAAAGAGCTGTAGTACTTGCCTGGACAGCAACAATCACATGGGTTGCTCCATGACGGTTTGCTAAACCACCGTACATTACGGTTCTCTCCATTGTACCTGTTCCAAAAGTGCAAAATTAATTTATTTCTCCCAGGTTATAAAAGTGTAAGTTCTTAAATTTTTTTTAGAGCATGTCATGACATTGAGAGAAGTTCTAGGGGAGGGGACAGAAATGTCTTGGCAAACTGCATTAATCATATTATTACATTAATTTCCAGAAGAAAAATCACAGTCCTTCTGAAACACTTTCAAAATAGAAAACTACGTTAAGAATGACTGACATTCAGTCATGACAACGTTTAAATGGTCTAAACAGGGAATCTCGTGAGCACGTGTAGGGGTTATGTTACACCTCACGACTTTGGCATTCACATTTCTCACTTATCTCGACATGACATGAAATGCCCCCCCCCCCCCCCCAGTCCCCCCAAAAAATAATACTCACTTTTAAACTTTTCACCTCACATCAACGCATTAACTCTTCGTATCGTTCTTACTTCTAACGCACGAACATGTCACGAACGATACAAACACAAAGAGCCGGTGAAACGCTGACGCCGCGTAGATTTTTCATACCCGACCGCCGCCCCCCAGCGCCAGTCCCCGCCCACTCCGCAGACCCTCCTACACCCACCACAGCGGTTGCCAGCCGCAGCAGTACTGGTTCCGGTTTTGTACTTCTTTACTTCTTCTCCCCGACCCAGCGGAACACCCTTTGTAATACGAAGTTGCGCTTCGCAGCCTACGAAGAACGGCTTTGTAGGCTAAGAAGTCAGCCTTCGTAATACAAAGACATGCTTTGCAATACGAAAGTGCCGTGTTCTTTGAAGATCTACGAAGAGTTCGCTTCGTAGGAATTTAAGAGTGAAAGAAGTACGTATATGACACGCTTGTAGTACTCCCTGAATCTTTGCCTTATCCAGAAACGTTCTGTTCCATTAGATTCAATTCTAGGGCACACATATAACTGACTCTTTTTGAATAGTCACCTTGATCCCAGTATGTTTTAAACAGGTCGTCACCAATATCATCAGTAATAATATTCTTGCACTTTCGTCTCTTAATGTACGGGCCTTCCCTCTTAGACATCCACAAATTTTCCCTTGGAGGATACATACTCAGCACCTATGACGTGTAGCTTTTCTGTCAGCTTTCACCTTTTTCTTCGTGATTTTGTCAGTCTTATCTTCATTTCTACCTTCATTCTCGCCCAGGAAGCTGTTTTGAGAACCGCCTTGCGAGATTTTCCAAGTACTGTCACAATTCGTCAGTTCCTCTCCCTCTTCCCCCAAAATATTAAGTTGTCACACAAAATGGATTTGTTATTACAGCAACTCAATGCATCTCAAGTTCCAAGAACAGCAGAATTAAAAATATTACATGAAATTTCGATCCTTCTTCAATACAAAATGCTGTCAGTGACAGATACAAGTACAGTGAATGGCCCATGCATGAGATTTAATATACTAACTTAAGATAATCGTGAATTATTCTGCTTTCAAAATCCTACTCAGCCATCAGCACTCAACAGTAGTGTTACGAAGAGCAGACGTATTTAATTCACCTATTTCATACCATGGGCTTCATAACCCTTTCCTTTGATTACATTCCTAGACATCATCTGTGTACCGTGTCGGCCCTGGTGGCTAGTAGCATAACTACCATTATAAGGTGCTGTCATATAGCGGCTAGACACAGCATTGCTCCATCCGCACCACCTTTCACTCCGCCATCTTCTCTAGGCCTAAAAGCAGGCACCGCTCACAGAGCAGTGCCATTCCGTACGACGCTCTCCTGGAGTCAATACACGGCTAAACCCAACTCCCCGACTATCTTATTCCGCCTACTCTACTTAACAGTACAGTTGAGGGAATGCGAAAAATGTTAAACGAACATGTGCTGTATTTTATATTCCATATAAAAACAGATTACAAACATTCTACAATTTACAACAATGCATAAGAACTTACACCCCAAAATGTACCACAGTACTTGCAAGATACCCTCCAGGCTAGAAAAAGTAATTCGTTACACTAATTAATCCAAATCTAATAACTGTAATAAATGTTTCACTTTCTTGATACACAACAAACAAAATTCAACGAAGTGAGGATCAAAACGTAAGATTTGTTTTTCAAATTAATCTCAACATCATAAATCACAAAACTGCTGTCAACTCTTTTTCACGAGATGAAAAAGTGAACAACAGGAGCTGATTTTTAAATCTTAATTTTTGAACACCAAATGAGAAACGTAAGACTTCGATACCAATGATGTAACAATTTTTGAGAAGTGCTTCCAACGCCTCGGGGAGAATCGAATAGAGGAAATGAACATTCTCAAATCCGATAATGTTATTGAAGCCCTGTCCATCATAACGTAAACATCCGTTCCTAAGGTTCTATCCCCAGAATTGGTATGAACCCAGTGATTGTTTTATACCACGCCGGCACAGCTTCAAGTGCAGAGCAATCAAGAGTGTTCGTTGATGCTCCTGGTTCTGTAAGTCAGTTGTAAAGTCTGGGCACCTCATGATCCTCCAGTTAACTGGTTACTTCGGAGGGGAAATTATACATTAAAGCGAAATGGTGTCTGAAAGGCAAAACGCACATCAGAGAGCATTTTGGCCAAATGAACACACACGCCGTAAATCGGATATACCGGATCAAGCTCTATGCGACCATTCCGATGCTTCTCTGCGCCCTCGCAATATCCGTCGATGGTCAGTATCTCTGCCTACAATCAGCAGTGCCTTGATGTGCTTGCAGGAAAGAGCACTTAAGCTGCCACGTTCCTTTATTCGGGTGGACGTGGCCGATGCTGTTTCTAATGCTTAAATATGGAAACTGTGGCAGAATGTCAGCAACCGTCTCGTGAAGCAGCACCTTCTTCATTGGTGTAAGCTGGAAAACCTAGAATATTTTCAAGAATTTTGGCAGTATTCTTGTTCTCGCCTCTGCCGAAACTGCTGATGGTAATGCTGGTGCACGGGACAAAATGTATTTGCTGTCGACGGTCAGCCAGTCGGAGACTGTGGAAGAAGACTTCGACAGGAAGCCGGTGCGGGATGGCCCTCAAGGTGATTATGCAGAAATGGCCGAAAGTAGTGGTGAAGAAACTCCTCCGAGTGCTATGGCATGGCTACAAACGGTTTTCTTGAAGTATGAAGAAGAATCCGAGGAAGTCAGGGGAGAAATCAACACCTACCACTGTCCGGGGCGTTGGCTCGAAAAATGCAAAAGAAATGCAGCTATTTCTTGTTGTGGTCAGCGGTCTCGAGAAAATCATTCAAATCTCCAATCCTTCGAGGCACGTCTGCACACTGCGTGAAAGACATTGGGTACCTAAAGTTTAAAGTGTTCCAGAATGAAACGTTGCCTTTTCATCTATTTATGGGCACGCATATTTATTCAATAAGTGGTCATACGACTTTGTCGCCAGTGAACATCCTGCAGAGCCGAGCTGAAGGGCTTGCTCAGGTTTCTACAGAAACTGACCAAGTGGACAAGAGGGAAATTTTCAGAGGACGGGGTGACACCGAGAAGAAACGCTCGAGGTACCTCGAAAATCACCCTGAGATGGAATTTGAAAAAAGAAACAGTTAGTGGCAGGTAGCACATCAGGCCCCAGTGGGGACAAGAAGATAAAGAAGACGCACTCCTCAGAAATAGAAACCTGACACGGTTCTGCAAGATCGAAAAAGAAAGTAAGGTGCAAATGGCCAACACTTGTTCAAGTCCTCACATTTGGAATGATAAAGTTACTCACGATATCTGCGGTACACCGATGCCGGTAAAATACCGCGATACCGTAATACCGGGCCGGTAGAATACCGCGATACCAAAATACTGGCCGGTAGAATATCGCGATACAGTGGCGGTAAAATGCCGGCATTACAACATACCGCGAGACGATGCAGCACCGAAAGTGCTGTGCTGTGATAGCGGTAAATCCTGACGGGAATGGAGTATGTGCGGAATGGAGCCGCCATGCCGCAGCCGTCCTGTGGCTCCAGCCGGCTCTAGCTTCAGCACAGGCCCATCCATATTCGAAAATAAGCACTAACAAGGAAATTTTTAATTTCGTGGTCCGTAAGGGTAAAGCAAGGTCTTTTATCTAGTACTTGTACTCGAATTCACATTGAAGCCCCACAGACAACTGTAAAATGTGTTGCGATGCGGCGCCGGTAATAAATGGTAAGTGATTGAATCGAAATTGAAGACAGGCATGATGCATGACGCCTCCTCACCCGCAGCCGCTCAACCGCTCCGTTTCCTTGGTCTACGGCGGAAGGGGCGAGATAGACCTGGGCGATATATCGATAATTATCGCGATAAGTTTACTTATCGGGGGGCCGATATTGAATTTGCCGAAATATCGAGTTATCGCGATATCGCATTTATCGCGATATAGCATTTATCGCGATATAGCATTTACCACGATATCACATTTATCGCGATATTGCAATTAACGCGATCCGATAGCACTGGGATCGTCAATGCGTCGCACACGAGGACGTGACCGGCCGGGCCGGTACCGGAACGGCAGCAACAACACACGCACAACCACGGCTCGTCGCTCGGATGACAGGACAGACAGGCGACAAGCGTGCGCTGCGCCCTTCCGTCCGTCCGCCCGCCGCCGCGCCGCCCGCAACGCCAAGCTGAGGAACAGGCAGAGGCGGGGCAGGGCAGCGGCAGCCAGCAGGCTTGTGCTTGCTCGGATTTGTTTGAGTTTGGGTTAGTGTTGCTGTGGCGTGCCGTGTCGCTGGCCACCGCCTCGCCCTCGCCTGCTCTCGCTGGTGCGCCCCTTTCGCCAGTCGTCGTTTCGTTTATGGTGCGTCCGTCCCGCCTGCCCGCCCAGTCGAGGTGTCTACGCGACGTGAATACAAGCCATACAACCATGGCCACGGCCAGCAACGTCTGGGACTATTTCCTGAATTTATCGAGAGAGAATGGCAAATGTAAGGAGTGTCAGGTGACTAAACCAAGGAATGGGAACACCTCGAACCTTCGGAGTCACCTCAAATCGAGGCATCCCTTACTGTTCCTGGAGCTTCGTAAAAGGGAGAAGGGAGTGACCTCGCCGTCGACGGTCAATGAAGATGCTGACAGTGCTAGTGAAGTTGAAGAAACAGGATCAACGTCGGCAGCTTCTACTTCTTCTACGCCTTGCCCGTCACCCACTCCAACTCAGTAAGTAAAAAAGAGAACAAGCGGCGCAAAACGAAAGTTGTCATCGCTCAATACGCAGGAATGAAAATTCGATTCTACGGTTAATAGACGATTCCGTAGCAGCTGCACCACCTAAATCATGTATTGCCGATCGGTTGTTTTGTTTCATCTGCTTGACACGTGGCAAAAGCAAAGGGGCATTCTTTTCCCGGGCACCGGATTGCCTAAAATAAAGTGCTCGCGTGTTTGCACCTGGGGTCATTGCGTTTGTTTACTTTCGTGGGATAATCGCGTCGCGGTTCCGGTTTGAATGCAATAAAATACCCTATTCCGTTACGACTGGTGTGCTAACGTTCCCATGCGCAGTATTGCAGGAGACGGGAATAGAGTATTCCAATGTATCGAAACCGGAACCCGGGCGTTTGGATCAAAGAGAACGATGCCTGGCATATATTATGTTTCATTTTCGATAGTTCGATAAAAATGTGACTGGATGATAGATAGTGGGATCACCATCTTGTGGTTGTTAGAAAAATGTAAGAATGTTTTTCTTTTATTTGTACTTATTTCAGAATTCTTTTTTTGTAGTTAGGTAACGCCTTTGTGGAATTTCTTTGTTTCAGATTTTTAAATATTGTGAGATGTAGTGTTGTTGTTGCCATGGAACTGTTTTGAAGGTCCAGTTTCGTTTGGTTTGAACATTTTATAATTTTGCATTTTTAATTCCATTTGTACTTTTGGTTTAAGGAAATGTCTGATCGAAAGAAGAATAGTTCTGATGATAGTTCATCCGATACTGTTAATAAAAGAAGACTTTCATTTGAGGTAATTTGAATGTTGCAGTACGTTTTTAAATTGTGGTAAAATATATTAAATTTTTTTCCTTATGGTATGAAGCGAACTCAAAATTTGGAGGGAGTGGAAACGGACCATTCTGCATCAAGTTTAGACATTGTAGCAGAAGCAGTGTCTTCAGTCTTATCCTCTGCCTCTGAAGTTGTGGATGTTGGTATTGAGGAAAGATTTTTGTCAACAGAATCATCTATTTCATTAGAGGTTTGTTTTATTGTGAAAAACTTACTGTCATATTATGTTGGATTACAGATTTTGCTCTGTTTGCAGTCGGTTGTTGGTTGGTTGTTATAGTGAGTCCAGGAACATCGTCAGAAGCAGTTCAGGCTTCTGTTGAGGTTTGTTTTATTATTGTTTTGGATACATACGTAAATGGAAAATGGTGCAAATTTTTTTTTCCTGTTTTTGCAGAATATCATTGATTCCAATGTAGTGACCCCTCGTGTTGTAACACCACCTACAGTTTGGGATCAAGGCTCTCCTGAGGTTGGTTTATTTAATGACAGGTGCATATTTAGGGATGGAATGTCATTGCCAATTTGTTTACTTTGTTTTGTTTAAGAATGGTGGTGGTGACTTTGACCCTGATGTGTACTTTGATGCATAGTTTAACTTTTATTGTCAAGGGCGTTGTTGGTGTTGTTATGGAACTGTGCTGACCGCAAAACTTGTCTGAAAACTAAATTTTTGTACCCATTTTCCAGACTAAATTCTAAAGTCTCCCTCATCATTTTTGTTCTTGATAATAACAGTTCAATACTAATCTCATATTACATACAATTACTCAAATTATAAAATGTCTGGCCAGAAAAGGAAACACTCCGGGGCTGGTGAAACCAATAGCAAGAAGATAAAAGTTTCTTATGAGGTACTGTTGTTTACATTTTTTTATTTCCTTCATTGAAGGATACAGATTTTATCTATATTTTTTCTGTTTTTTTGGTAAATTTCATAGGAAAAAGACATCGATCCACTCAGTGCCACACCGTTCTCCATCAGGAATTTTCGGAAGGTGCTTCATCTGGCCAGGTTTGTTCTTTGGGTCTGTGAGTAGCAATTATAAAGGGGAATGTGATCGTGATAATTTTGGTGTGTATGAAGGTCTTTCAACATTCCAGTTCAAAAAGTCCAGCTCTTGAACAACGTGCAGAAGAACCAGCAGCTCATCTACAGGAGAGAGCAGTTCTGCAAAGGTTCTGCAAAGGGGGGCAATGGTCCCCAGTATAAACAAGGTAGGCGTACGCCAGACCGCGTCGTGGCGTAACAGGCTTCGCTCACCGCGAACCACTGTTCCGCCCCTCCACGCCTGGCGTACACCTACCTTGCCTGCCGGCGGCTGTCACCGGGCGAGTGGGACCCTGCGGAGCTAATCAGTCAGTACTGCGCCCTGCGGGCGCCGGTCTTGAGGCGCGAGGGACGCTACGCTTCTAACCTAACCCCTGGACGTACCTACTCCCACAGTATTGTGAACTTCTCTACCGTACTTAATCGTGCTTAACTCTAACTTAACTTACCCTAGCCTTCTCCAACCTTACCTACCCTTCCCTACTCTAACCTAGCCTACCCTACTCTAAACTAACCTACACTACTCTGATGTAGCCTACTCCAACTTCCCCTACTCATTGTGGACTTCCTAACCTACCCTTTCCTACTCTAACCTAGCCTACCCTACTCTAAACTAACCTACCCTACTAGGGATTTAAAGGCCGGTAATAATACCGGTAAGATTCGGTAAGTTACCGTTACTTACGGTAATATTACCCGACCTCGAAAAAAGTGGTATTTTTCGGTAATATTCAGACTTGCCAAACTCTGAAAATTAGCTGTGCTTCCTGTTCAAAGTAGTGAAAAGTGTATTTTTTGGTCCTTGCCGTCACTGCAAAGGCTTAATCTACTCTAAAACGCATCCTTCATTATTATTTTTGCATGTTCAAGCAATTATCTGACTTCTCGCCCGAAGACAACCGTAGCCATACACAATCCTTAATTCTGACACAAACCTATATTTCAAGTGATGAAACGCGTCTGAAGTGTTCTAGCACATCAAGAATTGCCAGGATTGACTACTGTTACGTGGAAAAACGTAGAAACAGACACTATTTTAACAAATACCCGCTGTAAATCTATCTTTCTCATTATTACCAAAAATACCCGTAACTTACGAATCTTTCCGTATCTTACCGTAAGATTGAATCTTACCGGTATTTTTAAATCCCTGTACCCTACTCTGACCTAGCCTACTCCAACTTCAGCTACTGTGGACTTCTCTACCGTACTCAATGCTGCTCAAACCTAACCTACCCTAGCCTAACCGGTTCCGGTCCAAGGAGGCCCGCCTTTGACAACTGGCACCATCAGCAGCACCTGGGGTCTTCTTCAGGATTGTGATTGAGGTCCTGAGTGTATTTTAAGCGTTATCGGTTCCCATCTTTAAGTTCAAAATACTGCTTTTTTTAGAAGTTTTTCATTTTGTTCCTGCTCCTGCTCAAGAATGCCCTGGTTTGGCCCCCAGCACCTGCAGCAGTACCTAAAGGTCAAATTTGGCATTTTGAATGGGGTCTTAGGGTGATTTAAGAGTAGGGTGTGCCATACTTCATTTATTTCGAAATTCGGTGTACGCGTTACCTCAATCGAGGCCATTTTTCATGCTGATTCCGAGGAAAAAAGGTAAAAAAATTTGGAGACCGTTTAGGGGGTCCGACTCGCCTCGGTTGGGGGCCTAAATGCCCCTCTACAGGGCAAAAAATTAATGTTGTCAAAAAAATTTGAAAAAAAATTCCCTATTTCAAACCGACGAAAATAAGGCCCTTAAGACTGAAATTTCAAGGAAAACGTCGTATATCTTACGGTTTCAAAGATATCGGCATTGAAAATGCAATAATCGATTTTTTCACTTTTAATGCCGATATCTTTGAAACCGTAAATGATACGACGTTTTCCTTGAAATTTCAGTCCTTTAGTGACTTACTTTCGTCGATTTGAGATAGGGAATTTTTTTCAAAATTTTTTGACAACATTAATTTTTCGCCTTGTAGAGGGGCATTAAGGCCCCCAACCGAGGCGAGTCGGACCCCTAAACGGTCTCCAAATTTTTTTACCTTTTTTCCTCGGAATCAGCATGAAAAATGGCCTCGATTGAGGTAACGCGTACACCGAATTTCGAAAAAAATGAAGTATGGCACACCCTATTTAAGAGGGGGTCGGTCGCCATATTAAAGTTTGACATTCTGCACGATTTAGAATTTAGCACCCCGTTCCAGTTCCTGCCCAAGAAGGCCCTGTTTTGACCCCTAGCACCTGCAGCATCACCTGGGGTTGATTTCGGCATGTTGAATGGAGTCTTGGGGTGATTTTAGAGGAGGTCATTCGCCATGTTTAAGTTTGATATTCTGCACGATTTAGAATTTGGCCCCCGTTCCAGTTCCTGCCCAAGAAGGTCCTGTTTTGACCCCTGGCACCTGCAGCATCACCTGGGGTTAATTTCGGCATGTTGAATGGAGTCTTGGGTGACTTTAGACGAAGGCGGTGGCCATGTTGAAGTTTAAAATTCTGCACGATTTAAAAGTTTGCCCACATCTTCTAGTTTGTGCTCAAGAAGGCACTGTTTTGCCAACCGGCACCTGCAGCAGCACCTGGGGTCCTTTTCGGCATTGTATTTGAAGTTCTGAGTGTATTTTAAGCGGGGTCGGTTCCGATCTTTTACCTCAAAATACAGCTTGTTTAGCAGTTTTTCTATTTGTTCCTGCTCCTGCCCAAGAAGGCCTTGTTTTGACCACTAGCACCGGCAGCAGCACCTGGGGTCGACTTCGCCATCTTTACTCGGGTCTTTGGGTGATTTTAGAAGGGGTCGCTCGCCATGTCCAAGTTTGAAAATCGGCACGATTTAGAAGTTAGCCCTCCCGTTCCAGTTCCTGCACAAGAAGGCCTTGTTTTGACCACTAGCACCGGCAGCAGCACCTGGGGTCGACTTCGCCATCTTTACTCGGGTCTTTGGGTGATTTTAGAAGAGGTCAGTCGCCATGTTCAAGTTTGATATACGGTTTGTTTAGAAGTTTGCCCTCCTGTTCCAGTTCCTGCACAAGAAGGCCCAGTTTTGCCAACCCGCACCTGCAGCAGCACCTGGGGTCGTTTTTGGCATTGTAATTGAAGTTCTGAGTGTATTTTGAGCGGGGTCGGTTCCGATCTTTAAGCTCAAAATACAGCTTGTTTAGCAGTTTTACTATTTGTTCCTGCTCCTGCCCAAGAAGGCCTTGTTTTGACCACTAGCACCTGCAGCAGCACCTGGGGTCGATTTCGCCATCTTGACTTGGGTCTTTGGGTGATTTTAGAAGGGGTAGGTCGCCATGTTCATGTTTGAAAATCGGCACGATTTAGAAGTTAGCCCCCCTGTTCCAGTTCTTGCACAAGAAGGCCCTGGTTTGTCAACCGGCACCTGCAGCAGCACTTGAGGTAGGATGCCCCCGAGGTGAGGTTGACTCCGGTATGATGCAAGGAGATTGTGGTCCAAATTTGAGCCCTCTACGATGAACCGTTCTCGAGAAATCGCGCGGACAGACAGACAGACACGCAGACAAACAGACAAAACATTTTTGGGCCAGTGGGGTAAGGGCTTCGCTATCGCTCAGCCAATAAAGGAAAATTTGTCCAAAAGCCTAGAGATTTATCGGCATTTCCGCCTTCACATCTCCGCAACCCGTCAAGTTCTTCGTCTTTATTTTATGGAAAATCGTTGCAAAAAGGGTTTCTTTACCGTAAATAGAATAGATTTCTCTCAGAATACAGTCTGTTATATCGAGCTTGTTGATCGCTTCCCCCGCACATTACCTGGACAGTCCTTCTCATTAATAACATAAGTTCCTCATTACATCGTTTCGAGATATAAAACACTTTAAGAATTTGCCCAAAAAAATTCTCCCTCGCTTCGCTCGCGAATATTTCCATTACCATCCATACAAGGTAGGCAACCATGCGCACTTTTGGGGATTTTTTTTACCTAACTGCACCGATTGCCCACTGCGCCCATCAACATTTCGAAAGTGATGAAAAAAAAAAAACGCCTCTAACGATAGGTCTCCAATTGTTAGGAGTTTTGTTTTCCTTCCTGTCAGGTTTCGTTCAATCTTAGATGAAGACTTGCAGGAACTGAATAAGCAGGCATTGAGTGCTGATGGTCATCTTGTCTATCATGGGAAAGTGGGGCGTGCTGATATGGTTGAGTTAGTGTGAAGTGAAGTTGTGGTTGGTGTGATCAGTGTTTATTGCTCATTAAGATCTTGCCAGTTTATGTGACATCTTCTGAAACCTGGCAAGAGGAAAAAGAAAAAACTTTACCATTGGAGTCAATTTCGGGTAAATATTTCTTTGTTGGATAAACAATCAATTTCCATTAAGTAATATTAATCATAATATGACACAAAAGCTGTATTTCTCTTAATGATAGGTTTGTCGTCTAGACAATCGAGCATGACTCTAAGCAGCCATGTGTAGAAATCGTGACGTTGCCCATTTTGCAGTATAAAACCATATCGATCTGGCACTATGCTGCCTGGCCTTCAGCAGCACACTGTCATTTTCGATCTCTGCTTTGGCGAGACGTAGGTGTCTCCTAGTTTTATTTCATACGTGTACGCCGCACGCCGCGAACACGACGCACACGGGGGACGAAGACGGGCACGGTGGCCGCTGCAGCGCGACGCGACCTAACCCCGGGGCGGCGACACAGCCCAGGCCGGGCAGCTCGTGGGGAACCCAGGTGACAGCGACGACTCACGGCACGGCGTACCCTAGCCAACGCGTTACCCCGACCACGGCGGTGGACTTGGTGAGCACTCCCGGCGCGATGCCGTGCGGCACGGACACGTTCCCACGAACACACAGCGTGAATCATCGGACGGGTACACGCCGACCATGTGGATGACGGACTACAGGACCAGTGGCTGGAAAACACAGCAGCGCGACCGAAACACCGTGCCAGCGGCCGGAGCAGCACGGCGTGGCGCGACGCGAATTTTCAGAACTCACCGGTGAACCGGCCACGCGTTCCCACGCACGCCCACTGTCCAAAACTGAACGGACGACGCCTACGAACCCTAACCAAGCACTCGCGAACCACGGCACGACATACACGTGGATAACGGTTACGAAATCGCGACACCATGGCACGACACACTCATGTCTAACAGACGCACTGACTCTACACAGGAAAAAAAATTAAATCCCTATTTAAATAGGAAGCAGATGATACCAACTCTAAATGTCGTCCAGTTTCTTAAGGGTTTAGGAAGGTTTAAAATAAAGTTGAAATGAAAGCAGAATTTATCGTTTGTTGTATTATGAGGGAGAGCCGAAGATATTTGAAAGAGAAGAACATCTCCTGAGGCAAATTTGGTAACCGGATAGTTTATTTTCGGTTTCGGTAGAGGCCCTTGGCCAAGCGAGCGAAGGCGAGGCCATAGCTGAGTGCAGGCGGAGCCGAGTAGGCGGCGTTCTGGACAACAATGCTACCCGAGCAGTGCGCGACAATCTCGCGGGGTATGCGCGACACCAACACCGACGGCAGGGCAGAACGCGGCCCCCCCGTGCGGTATACTTCTGCGTGCTCGCCTCCTGCCTCTGCATGAGAGTACAAGCCGCTGATACATTATCTTTATATTATTGTTATTATTATCTATATATTACTGTTATTATTATTATAGTTGATGATAGATGTATCATCTGCTAAAAATAGTACTCACAGGTAGAATCGAAGCGACGGCCTGCGACGTCTCGGAGTCGGAGTCACTCAGTACCAGGTCCTGGGACCACTCGAAGTCCAAAGAGTCCATGTTGATGCGCCCCGTGCAGGCCAAGACGCGTCGACTGTGGCGTGTGTAGCGACGAAGTGACCGAGTCTCCAACGCGCCGCTACCCTTCCAGCTCGGGCGGGCGGTAGGAGAAGGGCTGTGATTGGTTCCTCATTTCCGAAAATTTCATTTCAATTAATTTCGGTTCAATAGGACAAAATTAACGTTTCCGAAGAGAAAACATGTGACGCCCTCTTATATTCTACCTTGTCCTCACTTCTTTCGAATTAACTTCTGTCTTCTGTTATAATACGCCCAACTCCCGCGGGGGAGGAGGGAGGGAGGGTTCTCGTTTCCGAACAAACGCTTCATTTGTTTGGAGAGTTTTTTTTTACCGTGTTCATAAAACAAAATACCGGCACCATATTTTAAAACACCGTCATTTTTAAAATTTGTTTCTCTTTCTTCTTTTCTTCAGATGTCGTCTCCTCTTTGCGTATTTCGTCAAAACACTAGGAGCCGGCTGGACCCGGCCCGGCTGGGCCCTGCCGAGACTGCAGCGGCCGGGCCGTGGCCGGCTCGGCTCCCCTCAGGGTTGGCGCGGGGGAGGTGGGTAGGGGGAGGAGTCGGGCTGCCTGGGGAATGACTGCCGTGTCGACAGTATTGCCTACACGGCAGGCGCTACGGCGCTGCTAAGCAGCGTATGGGTCTATGCGTGCTCATACAGGCGTAGGATCGAACCGTTTGAAAACACGGAGATGCTTAAGTTAGTACTCACGACAAGGAGGGGGTCACTTCACAAGGACGGCATGAACAAAATGTCGGATTGGTTCGCTGGCACGAACTTAATCCGAATTTCAGTCATGCCGTCTAAACTTAGGTTACGCCCCAAACCACAAGGGAGGGGTAAGAAAGGTACTCACAAAAGGTCAGATTGCGTCCGCTGAAGCGAACATAATCTGAATTTCGTGAAAACCTTCCTGAAGTACCGCCCCCTCAAAGAGAGGGGGAAAGGGGACAGGTTAAGTTAGGCTTAGGTTACGCCTCCGTCCGAGCGCAACATCGGGTAACGTTAAGTTAACCGCCGCTACAATGGGGGACCAACGCAGGTTAGGTTAAGACAGGTTCAGAACCGCCAAGACCGAGTGCAACAATGGGGGACCAAGATGGTGGACCGCAACAATGAAGGACCCTAACTACTATCAGCTATTGGCTGACGTTGAGGTCAGCCCATCACGGGCCGCTTATGTAAACTGTATCTGGCGCGGTAATAAAACTAACCTGCACGGGGGCCTCGCTCGCATTCGGCAGGCTCTCCTCACTCTAACCACACGCAATTTTGTAACGAAGTCTGCCGAAATACATACTCTCTGAAGTAAACTGGGTTTTTTTTGTAAGAAAGATCATTTCAACTTCCGACCTCTACGGATCATCACTCAACAGCCGTTCAGAGAAAGGATCTTTCTCTATAAGCACCAGGATGTTAAATTTGTACTATGTCAAAAATGATGTGAGGGAATGCTTATCGGGATATAATTAACATAATATTGAAGATGTTCAATCTAGATCAGAAAGTGACAATGAAGTGCCAACAACTCATAATTCTATTGAAGGTTCTGTTATTTCTCAGTATCATCCGTTACATCAACATGGAGGTGTATCTCTTGGACAACATTCTATAGATACAGAACATGATTGGGGTGCGTGGGATTGTGAAGAAGATAATGGTTTAAAATCAACATCTTTGGCAACTGAACCTTTCCGGTCGCACCGTTTGTCCGAATCCTAAAGTACTTCCTCAAAACATGTGGAACTCAGATAAGTTAGTTACCTGAGTTCTTATTACAGTCTATTAATAGTCGATTTGAAAGAAGTCAAGTTCATGTAAGTATAAAGATTTCTGAAAACATGCCAAATTATGTTGTTCTACATCCATGTGCTCTGTAATGTTATGTGTGTATGGGAATTGGAATGAAGGAGACGTTCTGAGGATCGTGATTTATTGCGAGTGCACTCTAGCAAGGTTCACAACAGACTGAGGCCAGGAGGCCTCCTTGGTAACCGGCTCGGGAAGTCTCTACAGTGTTTAGAATAAGAGTACGAGAGAGTATGGTCGGAGTGAGTCCTTAGGAAGATGGCGGCTTGCATGCCAGTGACCAGAATGGGTTATGTTTACTTTTTAATTGCATAGGACCATAACATCACTCCCTCCTAAAAAGAAAAGTAAACTTCCCGGCCTTACAATAATTGACTTTTATACTGCATTTTCTTTGAAGTTCTAGAAGTTCTAGAAGTGTAGACCTGTGAAAACCCTAAGTACCAGACTCCCACCTACAACGG
The DNA here is from genome assembly GCA_038380765.1 of Odontothrips loti. NCBI lineage: Eukaryota > Metazoa > Arthropoda > Insecta > Thysanoptera > Thripidae > Odontothrips > Odontothrips loti. Next base: position 2,281,776 of record CM076245.1, on the reverse strand, counting down.
CTTGTCTAAGGCGTCCAACCCTTGACAGGGAATCCAGTACTATTCTACACCTCAATACTTCAGCGTATTGTCAACAACATTTTCTCTTCGGGCCCACTTCCACCACAGTGTGGGTGTAGCCTTTCAGATACTCTGTCGAGACGTGAGGGGTAGGATCAACTAAGAAAAGGGTTAGTATTCCTGGAATGGAGATGATTTCACCTGAAACACACAACACACATCTCCCACAGTATTTACTTTTACCAGCGCCTACCCAATCCTTGGGGTGGCTTGTCCTCATCCCTCTAACTATTATAGGGAATGCCTCGATGCCATCCTAGTCCAAATTTTAATCTAAGCCTACCTAATGGCATCACTACTAATCTCTTACTGCTAAGGATCCCTAGCACCAGTTTTCATTTAACTTAACTTTTAAAACTGCTCAAATGCTTGTGGACTGCAGTAGTTGGACCTCTGGGACACCATCGTCTCAGTAGTCGGTGGTACCGACTTCTGCGTAGTTGCTAAAGTTTTCTAAAAGGGAAGTGTTTGGAATTGGGAGAATGGGAACTGGGACGTTGGTGATCTTGCACTTGATTGCATTCTCTTCGAGTCTGCTGTTGCAGGTTTACTCTCAAAATGAAAGTCGTTACTAGTTTTTCAATATCATGAACAATATATTTTTATTTTACACAAGTTTAGCTCGCCCAGTAAGTAGTGCGGCAAGAGGATGGTGTAGGGTAGACCGTGTGGTCCTCCCGACCATCCGGCATCATCCTGAACAGCCAGTTGTAGAAACTAGGCCGTTGGTGATTTTTCACTTCAAGGCCCAACCTTTTTGGTACGACATCTCCAGCTACCCAGATTGTCACACAATACTGAGACCTCCGGTACGGTGAGGGCCGTTAGTTTCTGGAGGATCTTCCTTGCAATCAGGCATGACTGTGAAGAGCCATGTATAAAATTTCGGCCTCTGTTTATTTCTTACCACCAACGCATAGCGTTGTGGTCTGCTGGCTCCTTGGTCCCAACATGAGACCACGTACAGCGAGCGCCTCTCCGGAGGGGGACCGCCATCTCCGGCCTTCACCTCAGTCACGTCCACTCGTGTGATGATGTTACTAAGGGGAAGTCCCCATTCATTTTCAGGATCCATTTTGTCAATTGGTTTCTCCTTTTCCTTCTTTTCACCGACTTGAAAGTTTGGATTTAAAACTTGCTGTTCAGGTTTGGACGGTGAGTGGACTATGATTTGTTGTCCTCCGTTGTTCTTGACAACCGTTTCTTAGGTTGAGAGTTGTTTGCTTTAGCTTTCGTACTCGGTCAGCTTATCCGCGTTCGAGTTCGTAGTTCAGTTGTTTTTCGCGCCATACGGCAAAAAGGGGTTACCACCTTCCGCATGGGAATGGGAGTTGGCGGGGAGCTTTGCTCTAGGTAGGGGTCCGTGGTCTATTGGGAGCTGGGTTCAAACTTCTTTGAAGAAGAGTTCCCAGATGTTAGTCAAACGACAGATTTTATCAAATCAGTCATCACTGGAATAATTGATCCATGACTGGGAGTTGAACCGGCTACATTCCTCACCCGACGCGACACTCCTACCAACCAGGCCACAGGTGGTTGTGAGGAACGAAGTGACGTCTTTCCTTCTTGAAGCACCGAGGCCGTCTCCAGTATTTATTTTGACTTGATCAGTTTGAGTTTTTCTGACTCCAGTGGTCGTTTAGCTTCTCTCGTTTCCGATTGGTCGGGTATGTTAGCGTCGGTACGCGGAGTGTTGGTGTATCAAAAGTGGTGAGTAATATTTCTCCTTTACTGATTGCTTTCCTTTTCCATAAACAGTCAAGTTCAATTAAATAATAATTGTCTCTCTTCCTTCCTTCGAAAAAGGTATTGTGTGTGACCATTTGTTTTGTTTTAGGTTTAACAAGTACTTCAGCACAGAGTGAGGTTGGTCCCCAAACAGGCTCATTGAGTACTGCAGTTAGGTTATCGGACAGGCCAATTGGTTCAGTGTTCAATATTTCAAAAGAGGATTTCAGGTATCAACAGTAACACAGGTTTGTGGTTAAGGCTTTTATTAATTTTTACTCTTAACCTTAAAAGGAAAAATCATGGCATTAAGGCAATGGGGCAATTAGCACTTAGCAGTCACCGGTGCTAGTAGTCCTCTAGGAACGGGAACGGCTTCGGGGGTTCGGGCAGAAAGGCAGCCGCCTCTCTCGCAGCCTGTAGTTCTAGCGGCAGCTTCTCACCTTTCTTGGGTGTTTTCAGGTAGAGTCGCTGCTGGGCCGCTGTTGCTGCAGCCTTCATCTGCCGTTTGGAGGGCCTCTTGCAGTCCTCGATCGTGTGGCCTCTACCACCGCAGTTCCAGCACCGTAGTTTGGCTGGTGGCTTTGGGGCTGCTGTGACAGTTGTCTCGACTGCCACTATCGCTGCCTCTGGCGGTGGTTTCTTGGGCGCTCCGTCGAGGTCTAGATCAGCTTCTGAGACTTCTAGCTGCAAGATGTCCTCATCCGGCAAATTACTGGAGGGCTGTTCTGCTTCTACCATATCAACCCACGACATGTTGGTGAGTCTTGACTGCTGGACAAAACTCATCATTTCTAAGGCGTCGTCAATTTCGGCGACCTCACGACTGATTTCTTCTTTGTCCATTTCTTGATCAATCGGTTTATCCAAGAAATCAAATTGAAGAGTTTGCCGGGCTTCAATTCCCTCTGCAGTCTGCTCACTCATTTGCCTTCTTAGCCGCTGAGCCCTATCGCGTTCCTTTTGGCGTTGATCCGCTTGCCACTTTGCCTTTGCCTTTTCTGCCGATTGCAGAAGTTTCCTTTTCATTTCGTTTTTACCTGAGTCCATTTTTCCTATGTCTCAGTTTCTCTTTTTGGTTCCTGTTGTTGCAGGAATCCAGGGTGACGGCGCTACCCTCAACAGTGCCACTTGTGCACGGGGTAATGGCGGCCGCCAGGCTATACCCCTTGCTTGGGCGCCATCTTGACGCGGGGTAGCCACTTGTCGATGGTCGGGAGTATTGATGGGAGATGGTCTTAAACGATTTCTACCACCTCCACATCGACCCAGTTCAGCCAGGCGCCGACATGGTCCGTTTTTGGATTTGTTGGGTATGGTGCCAAACGGTCCATGTGGACAAACTGGGACTTCTGGGTGTTGTCGTCCTTTATTAAGGCGTTGCAATCGTTAGCAATTGCGGTTACTGTATATGGGCCAGTCCATATTTTCAGTAACGCCTTAGACTGTCCCTTTTTCCGGGCGTCGTTGAAAAGGTAGACTTGATCTCCTGGTTTGAATGGTGCAAGACTGGCAGTTAAGTCATACTGCTTTTTCATTTTTCTTGCAGCTGCTCCATTCATTGTGCGGACTTGGTCATGAATTTCCCGAAGGATGTCACGGACCTGATACGGGTAGGCTTCCATGTCTGGTTGGAAAGGTGGAGCCTCCCTTTCTCCGCACAAAGGTGTCCTCATTGGGGCACCAAACAGGATCTCATAGGGTGAAAATCCATGGACAGAGCTCGGCAAATTTCTGTAAGCCTGGGTTATGAAAGGTAGCCATTTAACCCAATCATTGCCAGCTGTATTACATAACCGCTTGAGCTGTGTCTTGAGCGTTCGGACCCACCTTTCTGCTTTGCCATTTGCAGAAGGATGTCTGGCAGTCGTCCGTCGCTTCTTTACATGGTAAAGGTCCAAGATGGTGTTATAAAGGTCTGAATCGAAAATCTTAGCCCTGTCTGTCATGACAGAGATAGGAGAGCCAAACACTGAGAAAACATGTGTTATCAGCTGCTCTGCGATTTCCTCACCCTTTTGAGTTTTCAAAGGTAGGGCAACAGGCCAACCTGAGAATGCTTCGATGGCGACCAATATAAATTTATACCCTGAATCTGTTACAGGCATTGGTCCGGCTGTGTCAATGTGCCATCTGCCATGAAGAACACCTTCTCGGAACAACTTCAGGGGTACCCTGGTTTTACCCTTTAGAGGACCTTTATGGCGCCTGCAATCCTCGCAGTCGTTAAGGATTTGGGCGACGTCCTCTCTCATTCCAGGCCACCAGAAGAATCGTCGTAAGTACAGGAGTGACTTGGTATGTCCAAAATGGTTGGTAGCTCCCAACTGTTCATGGTACATTTTAACCGTTGCCTCTCTATGTTTCCTGGGAAGGATGAGGCGTAGGGTTTCCTTTTCCAAGTCTCCTGTCTCATGATGAATTCTTTTCCACAGGAGTCCACATTCCATTTTCAGAGACTTGAATAGATGCCACAGCGTTCTGGTGTGATTGCTGTACTCTATTATCTCCTGGAAATGGGGTCTTTCCCCGTCTTCCACAGCTACAAGGATTGGCATGATGTCCTCATCTAGCCTTTGATCCTTGGCCTTTTGGACAGTGGAAACTCCTTCCGGCACGATAGTCACCCAGTTTAAGAAAACTTCCTCGGACCTGGCAGAGATGGTTTTTCTGTTTTCTACCTGGCACGAGTTGCATCTTGCGACACAGCGTTTCCATTTGGCTGGTGCTTCTGCCGGGTGAAAGTGGAACATGGTGACTGTCATGTTGGTGTTTCCGAAAACTTCGTTAAGCAACTTGACTAAGGTTGCTGGCTCTATTTTATCAAGCCCACACGAAAATTCAGGTAGACACCACTCTTCGATTTTATTTTCCAGGAGCCACTCCTTTAGGGTTTGGAGGGCTTCTTGGACTCCTTTGGCTGTTGGCTTATGAAAATGCCTTTCCTTTGTAATGACATTGACTATGGTTCTATGACCCCTTTCAATTGCCACTATTCCAGGACATGTCCGCTCTTTCCTGCGGAACTCCGCTTGTAGGCCAAAGTGTTGGTCTAAGTGGAGTGCTAAGCCTCTCCCAAACTGACCGTCCCGACTGACTGCGTGGACCAATGGCCAGTTGGTGGGGCTTTGTAAAATGGAAGCGTCCTGGTGTAACAGCTGGAATCCACTGGAAGATCGAATTCTACTGGCCTCTGCATCTCGTGCCTCCAAGGTGCAACACTTCTTGCAGTCTGGATTGCACGGTCTGTCTGGACGCCGACTCAGAGCGTCCGCATGGCCAATACTGGTTCCTTTTTGGTAGACTACCTGGAACTTGTAAGGTGAGAGTCTTTCTAACCACCTTGCCAGCATGCCCGATGGGTTTTTGAAATTCTTTAACCATTGCAGGGCGGCGTGATCGGACTTAACTTGGAACGGAGCTCCAGCCAAGTAGAGATGGAAAGCTCTAATCGCTTCCACCAGGGCCAGCAGTTCCCTGTGCGTCACACAGTAGTTCCGTTGGGCTTGGGTCAGGATTTTCGACCAGTATGCGATCGTGACGTCCTTTCCGTCCTGCTCTTGAGAGAGGACTGCCCCTAGTCCGGTCAGACTGGCATCTGTGGTCAGAGTGAAGGGCCCCTTTTCTAGGTTTGGGGTGCCCAGGATGGGTGCAGAGGTGAGTAGCTGTTTGATCTTATGGAATGCTTCGTCACATTCTGTTGACCATTCAAAGCTGACTTCATTCCTCAGCAGTCGGAAGATTGGGGTGGCTGTAGTCGCCAGATGTGGTACGTATTTGGCATAATATTGTACCAACCCCATCCATGATCTTACTTCAGCCTTATTTTGAGGTTGGGGCCAATGGGTGATTTTGTCAACCTTTTTGCTGTCGGTCTTGACACCAGCGGCCGACAGCTTGTGTCCCAGGAAAGACACTTCAGGTTGGAACAGATCACATTTCTTGGCTTTTAGTAACCAACCTCCGGCTCTGCACCTATTAAACAGTGCCGTTAACCGTTGCAGCATCATCTGGAAGTCCTCTCCGGCAATGCATACGTCATCGATGTAAACGGCCACTGCATCTCCGAGGTCATTTTCTGGGGTAGGCTCCTCTGCTCTGGTGATAAGCCTGTCCGCACATTGCTGGAAGGCTCCAGGGGCCGCAGAGAGCCCAAAACCCAGCCTGGTGTACTCGTACTGTCTGCTTGGCAGACCCAGGTCCTCTGGAAGGATTACTGCCGTTTTCGGCACATCGTCAGGGTGTACCGTTAGGTGATGGTACCCATGGGCCAGGTCGAAAGAATGGTACATTTTCCGGCCTCCCAAGTGCTGGAGCAACTCCTGTGTTCTAGGTATGGGAGCTGCAGGGACCCTCGTAATGGCATTGAGAGCCCTGTAGTCCACACAGACACGGACCTCTCCAGTCTTTTTGGGTACACAGAGGATGGGTGAGGCCCAGGCTGATTGGCTTGGCCTGATCGTTCCCATCTTCAGGTATTTCAGGAAAGTTTCTCGTACTTCCTGTCTATAGTGAAGTGGAACTGGACGTGCGTTCATTTTGATAGGTGGATGGTCACCTGTATCAATTCTGAACTGGAGCCATGGACAAGTACCAAAGGTGTTGTTGTCTGGGGCAAACACGCTTTCTTAGCACTTGCCTCAATTCCTCTCTCTGGCCGTCACTGAGCTGTTTGCTGCGACTGATCAGGTCCTCTAAGTCAAGGGGTAAGTTTTGATTTTGGGGCAAGGGTGGTTTTCGTGGCTTGGGGTCCCATTCTACCCCGCAGAAAGGTTTCACGACATGTTCAGTAGTGGCGCTGAATGCGTGTCCTTCCTGTTCCTCTTCCCCCTCGGGAAAGTAGCCACAGCCCCTGTTGTCAAAATTCGTGGGGTCAATCCAGAGTATTCCAGGGGGTGTAAGAGGTATACTTCTCCTATCACCGCACACTTTGGAATTGACTGACAGGTGTCTCCGATGTTAACTAGAGTCACTGTCATAGGTGCATTAATGCATGGCACCACCCCTGATTGGGCGATTACACTGGGAGACAGTTTAGTTATCAGATTTTCTGATATTGGGTTCGAAACAAACAGCCCCAATTGGACTGGTCCAATGTTAAAGCCTCTGGTTGATGTTTGTTGCTGGCTTTGTTTTTCTTCACCAGCTGGCGAGTCCTGTGGCGCACCGAGAGAAACAACCCGTGTGGACAGTACGGGCGCCTCCCCCATTGATGCACCTAGTCCTCCTCCAGACTGCGTGGCGCTAGACACTTCTAGCTCATCAGCATTGACATCTGCATCCAGATTTGTTTTGAGCTCTCGCTCAACATTAGGCGTTAACAAAACCTTGGTATTTGACCTTACCACATAGTAGAGTTTACCACTATTAAAGTCTCCCAAGTGTTTGGATGGGCCCTGTTGGAAAGGGACCACTAGATCTGCCCCTAACCGCATCTCTCTTTTTCGCCAGGAAATCACTGCATCGAAGTAATCAAGGAAATTATATCCCAGTAGATCTTCTTCGATGTCTGCCTCGTAAATCGGGTATTTGAAGGTCATTCCCTGGATAATGACCTCCGTCCAGGCAGGACCGTATAGACGTGTCCTGTGCGAAGTGGCACTCTTCAGGCGCAACTTGGCAACTGGTAAGTCCTTTCGACGGTGTTTGAAAACTGTGATGGTGGCCCTGTGTCCACCACAGCCCGCGTCGTTTGTCCGACCACCTGACACTCAATGATGGGGGCATCGGCTACTCCATCATTTTCCTGACAGGCGCTACAGGGTGCCTCCAGGGCGTCAGGGGTGGACTGGACTTCTTCGTGAAAGCAGCGTTGGGTAGTGGTGTTAACTGCCCGTTTACTGCTTTTAGGTCCGGACTCTGGAGGCGAAACTGCAGATGCACTGTGTACCTTACCAGCCTCCATGGGTAAGATACTTAGGCGTTTCCCTGGTTGGAATTGCCATTTCCAGTGTTCGAATTTCCTCCATTATTTGGGACGAAGGGAATTATTGCATTCCCTCTACCAGGTCCGGATCCTCCGGCGTTGTTATTGCTGTTGTTGCCGTTGTTATTGGCGTTGCCCGCAAAGTGGTAGTACGCCAGGGCAGCTTGGAGCGCCTCGGGAGGGAAGTACATCCCCTGCCCGCCGTGGGAGTAGCCACGGCCGCCCCGGTTGCCGCCCCTGTTGGCGTTTCCGCCCCCACGAGCGCTCTGGAAGATTCCAGCCTGCTCATCACGGAGTCTGAATCGACAATCGGTAAGGAAGTGCCCGATGTGATTGCAGTAGTGACACCGCTGCTCCTGTTGTTGCTGACCGCTTTTGTTGCGGCAGTCGGCCACGCGGTGGCCTTGCTTCCCACAACCGAAGCAGGTGACTCCGGCCTCAGAGCCGCCGCGTCCGCCTCCACGGCCTCCGCGGGCTCCTCTGCTACCACGACCGCCACGGCTGCCCCTGCCGCCGGTCTGAGTTCCACTGGACTGGGGGTCAGTGGTCGCAACCGTCAGGGTCGGGGCCTCGGCCACAACCGTCTCCGCCGTCGCTTCTGCCACTGCCAACCGTGCCCTCTTAGTGGGGCGCTGCTGGAGGATGTGCCTATTGTAGTGATTTAAGGCATCATCAAGGGTGGTGGACGCTGACAGATCCACTGTCTGCGTTAACCCTTTGGCGAAAGCTGTCACCAAGGACTCCTGTACGTCCTCCTCGTGGTGATTTGCCATGTACTCTCGGCCGACCCGTTCCACTTCCATGGCAAATTGGCGGGGTGTCTGATTTTCTTGTTGTTGCAGGGCGTCGAACTCCACCCTGCGCTCGGCCAAGGACTTCCTGACTATGAACGTCCTGGCCAGAACGTCGTCCAGGTTGACAAAGGTCAACTCCTTATCCTGGCGCACCAAGATTTGGACGACCGTCAGCGCGGTGCCCTTCAACGCCTTCAGGAGGCTGTCCCTCTTTTCGTTATCTGTCCAGGATCCTGACATGACCCTGAACTGAGCGCGATAGAGGGAATAGCACGTCGACCCGTCGTACTGGGGAGCCGTCGTGTTCCTGGGGTGTGAGTGTTGTTGGGCCAGCATTTGTGCAAGAAGTTGCATCTGCTGCTGTTGCCCTGCTGCCATTGCTGCGGTGTGCTCGCGGGTGGCGGCCGCTTGCTCCTGGGCGGCTGCGCGTGCCGCTGCTGCTGCCGCGTGGGCGGCCATCATGGCGACCGCCGGAGGCACGACATTGTCATGCTCCATGTCGACGTCGTCATTGTCGTCGGAGTTGTCGCCGTCGTTGGCGTCCTCCACGAGCCACTGTTGGCCGCGCGCCATCCCACGGCCTCGGCCTCGATGTCCGCCACGGACTCGTACACCTCGGCCTCGGCCACGCCCCCGGCCCCTTATGACAATGTCGGGACCTACCCCAGCGTCGACCATGTCGACCACGTTGACCAGGAAGGGCGCTGCTGCTGCTTCCTCTGGTGCTCCCTCAATGTGGGGATCTACCTCCATTTGCCACTGAGCCATTTTAGTTGGGCTTGTTGTGGAGGAGGGTGTTGGGTGTGAGGGAGTGTATTTATTGGCTGTGAAATAAAACCTTGAACCTTTTAAGAATTTAACTCGTCAATTCCAACACAGCTTACAGGCCTACTGGCACAGCAAACAGGTTTATTTAGAATGTGACGCCTTTACGATTTAACTGGGGCACAGCGCAAGCACAGGCCTATTTCCAGAAAATTAGGTTGGGGCACAATGCAAGCACAGGCCTATTTCCAACAATTTAACCTTAGCACACCAAACAGCACAGCGAACACAGGCGTATTGTCCGTAGACCGCACAGCGAACACAGGCTTGCGTTTAGCGGAGTCCGAGTGAATTTCCTATTCTACACTCCTTTTTCTCAGTTCACCTTTCGTTCGCAACCTCAATCCTTCTTCCCCTCGCAAAGAAACCTTTGGGCTACCGGTTAAACCGCTGTCACCAATTGTTATGTGTGTATGGGAATTGGAATGGAGGAGACGTTCTGAGGATCGTGATTTATTGCGAGTGCACTCTAGCAAGGTTCACAACAGACTGAGGCCAGGAGGCCTCCTTGGTAACCGGCTCGGGAAGTCTCTACAGTGTTTAGAATAAGAGTACGAGAGAGTATGGTCGGAGTGAGTCCTTAGGAAGATGGCGGCTTGCATGCCAGTGACCAGAATGGGTTATGTTTACTTTTTAATTGCATAGGACCATAACAGTAAATTTACAACCATTTCTCTTCAAACATTTCTTCAAATAACGTCTTTCTCTGTTAAAGCACTTTCTCCTCTCTTTCATCATGACTTAAACGCTTCTTGAAATTTTTCATGTGGTCTTACTGTTTTTCTGTTATGTTTGCTTTTTTATCCACTGACAACTTTCTTCTCCAATTTTCTTGTCTCATTAGGTTCCTCTTATGTTCAGCACCCTGAAATAAATTTGATTACTTTTAGAAAAGCATACTTTATTTCATCAATTTTTAGAAATGAGAGTAATACCAAAGATGTTCAACATGAAACATTCACTACAACACAAAAAAATAATACACACAATACTATACCCTCCGAGCAGTTTCACATACTAGAAGGTTGACATGTGCAATAGTAAATCACTATTTCTTTCGCTTTTTTCTCTTCTGGGCTAAATCGTTCTCCCTATTTTCTTCTTGTCCTTCTCAGATAAACTTTCACGCCTCTTTCGCTGTCGGAGCCGTGCTAATATAGTTTTTCTTTCAACCTGTGTAAGTGTATATGAAATGTCTAAAAACTTAAAAAATTTACATACTGAACGTATTCTATATCAGAAACAACTGCAGCCTAACAAATATAAGTGAGCATGTACTCTTTTTTTAATAATGATGCGGTTATGAGTCTAAACAAGCTGGCCCGTCCCTTCCGTCAACCTCGGTGCCAGTTCCGCTCCGCTCCACCGGCACCTCGGTTCGACAGGGGGACTTGGCCAGCTTGGCCTGCCGGCGGCGTTTGCGGGGGCCTTCGGCCCCCGCCTCAAGTCTCCCTAGAGGTGCCCGATAGCAGATGTATTTGTTACGATTTAAATCGTTAACCTGAGCCCGTCCCTGTGCGCGCCGCGATGGTAATGGTGTGCGCGCGGCGGCCAACCCTAACCTCAAAAAGCAAGAACAGACAAATTTTCATTTATCAAAAATGCGATAAAAATCGAAAATTGTTGCCACCGTACGTGATTCTACGTAAGAAAAGGAGTTTATCCTCCAAATTTGAAGTTTTTCTGTGAACGATAAGTCGGCGTACACACTAGCGAACGAACGAACATCCGGCATAAGACTATAAGCCCGGCTCCTGCCGTTTCTAAAGAAACGTGTCGGGACGGGCTAAAAAGAATAATTATTAATACCTTTGTGAATTCAATGTCAAATGCCAGACCTATTCGCCCATTGTAAACAAAAATTAAGCCTGACTTTGCTTCACATTTCTTATTGTACTGTTACATAGAGCAGCATTACTAAAGAGATAAAACATGTCGATACCTACATGCAAAAGGCACTCAGTTGCGGCTGTCATTTTAAAAGGCGCTCAGTTGTGGCTGCTGATTCAAAAGGCACTCACTTGTGGCTGTCATTTGCAGAGGCGCTCAGTTGTATGTGCTGGTATAAGAGGAGCCCACGTTAGACTTGCAAATAAAACAGGCACTCACTTTTCGATGACAAATAAGAAAGGCGACCATGTACGATTTGTTTGTTGTAAAGCCACTCACTTTGTGTAGGGGTAGAACACCCTCAGAAATCCAGAAGCAGGGTAGGTTACCCTTTTTTCGCCCGTCTTAGAGCCAATGAAGCAGGCAAAAGACCAGGGCCGCAGAGTGCGTGAGGAGGTTGACCCTGCGTCCACGCTGCGTGCCCGCATTGGCACACCGCGTGCAGAGCCGGAGAGTGGGAGTGGGGGGTGAGGGGGTCTCAGCGGTCGGTACTGGACACAGCTTGTGGCTCAAGCACGCACGACCGGGCGGGGGGGGGGGGGGGGGCATTCCACGCCACGTGAAGGCCGTGGGCCAGCGGGCGTTGGGTTCCGGCCGTCAGGAACCGGCCGCCGTGGCACGGGGTGAAATTTTGCTGAAGAGATGCAAATTGCTGCAAATCTAGTAAACGAAGAACTGACCGCACATCCTAAGAAATTACTTCGATTATTCATTATGAAGGACATATCATCGCGGACATCGTATTTTTCAAAAAACCTTGGCGAGTCAAACAGAAACGCTTTTTTATTGGAAATAACTCAACAGGTTGTAATATACGCTAAAATCATCTGAAAGTGTCATCGAGTAGTATTCAGAGGTAACTCGAAGACGCATACGCATAGCATCGCGATGAATACGACGACATCCTCCCGTTTTCGGAATCTCTGTACTTCCCTGTCCGCGCGCTTCTTCCCTCCACAACTCCCCGCCACATCCGAAGGGCCAGCGGGCAGTCTCGGGCAGGCCGCGCTGCCGGGCCGGGCGGCTAGGCCCGAGGCAGGCGCGAGCCCTCGCACACACAGCAGAGGCATACGTCAGCGGTGCGATATGACAGACGGATTGGCAGACGGAGCCGGACGACATGCGGACACGGAACGCAGGACGCAGCGATACCACTACCCAGCTCCTCCCGGGCCAGGCACAGCCGAGAGGGAGGGGGGGGGGGGCAGCTCCCTGATTTACCAGCCATAGCGTGGCCAGGAGAACTAGCGCGGGACCAACAGCGGCCGACAGGGACAGAATTGTGCCTGCTGACGCATCTTTTGATTTCTCACAGTAGACTCGGGGTCCTTTTTAATAGGAAAGTTCATAGTTATCCTTTACGCCCGCGTCAATGAATTCGGAATTGCAAATCGGTACGGTGGCATATGGCCCCATACGGACGCTTTGGATAGGCAATCCGAATTCACCTAGGTTGGCGTAGCAGGACAGGGCTAAAGGCAACAGGTCTGTTCAGACTGAGAGGGATATGCTGCTATGCGTTGCTCACCGTTTTCGAAAAAAAGGGGAGGGGGGAGGTAACGCCTCTCTACTTGACTAGCTCAAACGAACAAGGAAATCCTACGACGCCCCCCCCCCTCCCCTCCGCCCATTCCAAATACATGCACACACACCAACGAGAAAGCTCCTCTGCTACAGTATCGCGTGGTCGTAAAATTGGCCCCTCTCTTTTCTCTCGCGCACTCACCCACTCTCCATATACCTTCCGTTGGCTGCCACTGGGCACAGAACGCCAGACACGGTGACATCATGCAGAGGGGAAGGGCGAGAAGAGGGGGGGGGGGGGCAACGGGAGGACTCGTGGACCGCGTACCGCACACCTCCGCCGCATGCTCTTGCCCCGGCAGCCGTGGTCTTTTACCGACATAGATGAAGAAACGCAGCGCAGTTACTCTGAAGGAAAAATTGAATCCGGTCTCTAAATTCGTGGCCTGCTGCATACAAGAAATTAAATTACAAAGATGCAGATGCAGGAGGCGCAACCACCACGAGAGTCCCTAGGGAAACAGCAGTAGGGTGATATGGATTTAACGGCGCCACCAGAGAGGCACGGAGCTCGAGGCAAAGACATCTCATTTCATGGCCATTGCTTTGCCCGAAGGCCTTTCGGTCAACTCAGCCTCATACATAACAAGAGAAACAAGTGCAGAATTCAATATGAAACGGGTGTAGTTTTTAAACGTCACACGTGAATTTATCGATGCAAACAGTTCCTGTTTTCAGGGTGCTAGAGGATTCGGCTGTCCGCGATACCCGCGCACAAAAACAGCGGCAGTTAACAGCGACAGCGGAGGCTGCTGACAGCCACGCCAGGATAGACGGTTGAGAATCTTTTCGAATAGGCTCCGCTTTATTTGATGCACTGCTTGCAGCTTGCCATTGCCATCACGTTCGAACGTCCCAACGCTGCCGCCCGGCAGGCACGATTTTAAACTCAGCGCCTCCTCAGTCTGCACGGCGTGGCGTGGAGTGGCGCCCCCCGCTCGGTCTTGCCTGCCTGAGCCACAATCTGTGTCCGGTACCGACCGCCCAAACCCCCTCACTCCCCACTCCCCTCTCCCGTTCTGCGCGCGGTGTGCGAAATGAGAGCACGCAGCATTGACGCACGGTCAACCTCCTCATGCACTTTGCGGACCTGGTCTCTTTCCTTCTTCATTCGCTCTCAGACGGACAAGGAAAGCCTAACCTACCCTGTTCCTGAATTTCTGAGGGTGTCCTACCCCTACAGAAAGTGAGTGAGTATGAACGAACAATTCATACGTGATCGCCTTGCTTACTTGCTATCGAAACGTGAGTGCCTGTTTTATTTGCAAGTCTAACGTGGGCTCCTCTTAAACCAGCACATCCAACTGAGCGCCTCTTAAAACGACAGCCACAAGTGAGTGCCTTTTGAATCGGCAGCCACAACTGAGCGCCTTTTAAAATGACAGTCTCAACTGAGTTCCTTTTGCATGAAGGTATCGATGTGTTGTGAGTGAATGTGGAAGTGAATCCGAATGTGTCGTCATTCGTGTGTTCGTCATTTGTTTCCGTTCTTCATTTGTCTCTGATGAATGTTTGTATGAATGAATGTCTATGGGCAACATAACCCTTTGCATTTTTAATTTTTGGGGAGGATTTCTTGGCGGGTGAGGATAAGCTGCAGCAGGCGAGAAAGTTCGGCGAAAATTAACACCTCTGCCTGTCGGTTAGCATAATGAGATGGGTAGAGAAAATAGTTATTTGTACGGTTATTACCATAACTATAAATTGTGTGATTCCATTGTAGGGAGTGAACTGTAAGTCAGCAGAAAGTGATGGAGGCGTGTGTCCACATCAGGATGTGCTCTTTTGAACTGAAATTCAGCGAAGTACTCCGCCATGTACTCCCTCTTGCGCCCAAAAACTGGAACAGCCCTTCTTGCATCCCTCCAAGATCTTTCAATATTTTGGGTATGTGCTCCAGTCTTTGGGTCTACAAAATTGTACGAGTGATTAACAGTGAAGTGTTTGAAGCCTTTCTCATACACACCCTTGTACCCCTTCCAGGAATCACTTAGGACTGTTGTGCCAGGTCTGATCCATTTCATTATTAATGGCAAGAGAGTTTTTGCATCTCTGCGCATCACTGGCATTCACCAAAAGCATTTTGGTGAACCCCTTTCAACCCCACCGAAGATCCATTGGCCTTGTTTGATCACTTTTCCATTTACTCGGTGATCTTTTCTAAATTTGGCCTCATCAACTTCTGCCACTTTGCCAGGCCCACCAAGTTTCCATTGGTTGGTTAAAGAATATTGCAGACACACCTTTTAGAGGAATGACACCAAAGAATAATATGAAAATTTTTCAGAAAAGTTTTCGGTTGTAATGACTATCATTATGACATCCACGGAAAAAAATGGGTTAGCTCTGGTAGCTGAGAATTTTCTACGGTAGCTAACGTCTCAGCTAATTCTGACATAGCCGAAATGTTAAGCTTCAGGGGCAAATAATGTTTCTGCTACAGCTAAGCCTTAGCTGCGACTGCTCAGCGTTAGCTGGTGCAGTTGATCCCTGGTTTCCCTGTTCGAGATCACGCGTTGGCTGATATAGCTGAGCCTTAGCTGGCATAGCTAAACCTAAGCTGCTTCAGCAAATATATCGTCTAGAAGAGCTAAAATTGCAGCTATGTCAAAATTAGCAGAAGTATTAGCTACCACAACTAAATCATTTTTTTCAGTGTCATCTTTTGTATACAGTACCTTCCGGAATACCGACGACCAATTGACAATAGTTTAAGTGGCAATTTGAAGTTCCCTCTTGATGAAAGCTTGCCGTGGTGGATTTAGTATTGGCCACATTGCTGCAAATTGGATAATTTTTTCCATGTGACCTCCCTTCAACCTGGGACAGCTTGAAGTGACATCTTTGGCTGCCGTGCCGTCTCTGGCAGCGCCAGAACCCATCCGGAGAGAGTGAGCACGGATTGGAGCATGTCCCGCAGTTCATACTAGCCTGCAAGTTGGTTAAAAAGCTCTGAAGAGAGGGCTGGGCTCCACCCTTCCGGCAACATTGGTGCCTTCCCTTGGCACCTTGCGGACGGAGGAGGAGCTGATCGAGCTGCTGGAGACTGTCGAGGTCCCTGAGCCTGCCCCGCCTTTCCCGCCTGCCTCACGGTCTAAGCGTCCTCGCACCCCGGACTCCATCCCCTCCGCTTCACCCCCATCTACCCCAGGTGTGTAGCTAGGGCTCCCCTCCGCCTCTCCCCCCCCCCCCCCCCCCCGCCCCCATTGTTTCATCACGACCGCGTCTACAGATCCCGCACCGTTCGGCCGCGTGGTCCCCCTGGTGGCCAGGCCTGGCACCAGCACCAGCCCCGTGGCCAGCACCAGCACCAGTCGGCCTGCTCCAGTCCTGTTCAGCCCCGTGGCCAGCACCAGTCGGCCTGCTCAAGTCCAGTTCCAGACACCTCGGACCGCGCGGGGCGCGCCAACCACCAGCACCCCGTTGAGCAGCCGTCGGCCGGCCGCAACGTACTCCCTCCCCCACCCACCCCAGGCCAGGCGCGGATCCAGGGGGGGGTGCCACGGGGAAAGTGCCCCCTCCCCTTCGGGCCTATCGGCGCCCGCAGGGCGCCTGAAAGGTAGGCAACCTGCGAAGCCTCTCCGCCTGTAAGTAGGCAAAAAGTGGTACTTTGCCCCTCCCTTGGGCCGCTCCTGGATCCGCGCCTGCCCCAGGCACCTACACTGCGCGCCAGTCGCCGCCACCGGCTGGTTCGCCCTTCGCGGGGTTCTCCCCCGCGTGGGTCTGCGTGGTGTGCACGCTGTCTGGGGCCAAGATGCAGTGCGGCAGGTGTGGCCGGTCTCTGCATGCAAGGTGCGCGCAGGGCGGCATGTGCGCCGTGTGCAGCCGGGGGCCGCTGGTCGAGGAACGACAGGCGACAGCGCGGAACAACCTGCTCAGGCAAGCTGACAAAATGCTTGCCATGTCGCGGAAGTCTTTCCCCCCAGCGAAGGTCGGTGACACCGTCTACATAACGGTGCCGGACGTGGATCGCGCCAGAGGGAACCCCAAGAACGTCGTGTGTGTCGTCGTTGAGGTCACGCCCGACGGCCTCTACCGGGTCGGCAACAGCGACGGCACCCTCAACCACCTGCTGGCGCGAAACCAGTTCACGACGGCCCCGCTGCGCATCCTCGATTCGGACACGGTGTCCGACATCCCGGCCTCCCTGCGACACCTAGCGCGACTTTGAGGCGTGCTGGGAACGCAAGGCTTCCAGAAGTGCAACTGCACCACGCGTTGCATGAACAACAGATGCAACTGCCGCCGGTCGGGGGTGAAGTGCAATTCAAAGTGCCACTCTGGCACTGCTTGCACTAACAAGTGATAATAAGTACTAAATTCTCGGTCAAAAAGCGCTTCATTTCTGCCAACACTCAATGCTGCCAACATTAGCCACCACATACACATGCTGTCAACATTCACCGGACCGCTCGCCTATCAATTGACGACATTCCCCGGACCGCTTTGGAGAATGACGTCAGTAACCTAAATTGGGCGGTTAATGTTGTCATTTTAGCCGTTTGGCAACATTAGCCGGCGAATGTCGCCACAAACAGTAAATTGACGACATTAACCGGCTAATGACGACATTCCCCGGTTGACGACATTAACCGCAACATATACAAAATCAGGTATACTGTTTTGTTTTTTCTGTACGCAAAATCAGGTTTTCTGTTCTGTTTTTTCTGTATACAAAATCAGGTGTTCTGTTTTGTTTTTACTAGGAACGGTGGTGAGAATATCAGTTTAGAAAATGAAAATGCACATACTGGTATAAGTTTGTGTAGTCTCACAAACTCCAACAATTTTGGTTTCTGACTGCATAGATTTGTTGTGGACAAAATAGTGTTCCTACAGCCCTGGCACTGATCCATTATAAGTATGACACTGATACAAAAAGACTATGATCTTAGATATTTGCAACAATAGAACTTGCAGAACTATTTCTAAGGTCTCATTCCTGTTACTAAGAGAACTCCATTGTCACTTTTTATGTGGAAGCAAAAATTTATCTTCTTTCTTATTAGTATTTTCTTTTGAAACTTGAAAATGTACGAATACTGTTGGTTACAGAAGCCAAAATTAAAAGTGCCAATGAAGGTAAAGCAGTACAATCTTTGAATGAGTTTACAGCTGGTGAAGCTTGTAAGTTTGGGACATCTTTGCTTCTTTCCGAATTGATGTCCTTTGGAAAACTACATTAAAGATATTATTAATTTTCAAGTGTGAAGTTCATGTCAACTTTTGTGATTGTCAGGAAAAATTATTGTTTTGCTTCTTGGTTACAGTAGCTATCCCAGTGAAATCAACACCAAATGTGCCAGAGGTAAGGATTGCAATTCTTTCAGGATAGGTGATTTCTCTTGCACAAGGAATTGAAATTATTTTAGGAAGAGGATTTGTGGGGTCAGCGAGGATCAAGGTACTTTGTTGCCCTGGATCAAGGTACTGCAACAAGTAAGAAAGTGTGGCGAAAATTACTACCTCCGCCTGCAGGCCCACCAAGCTTGCTTTGGTTGCTCAAAGCACATTGTAAGCACACCTTTTAGAGAAATGACACCAGTGAATATCAAGAAAACTTCTCTGTTGCTATGACTGTGAGGTAACAAAGTATCATAATCACATCAACTTTTCTATGCCGTACCTTCCTGGGTAATGATGACTACTTGACAATAGTTTTGGTGCCACTCAAGTTCCCTTTGATGAAGGTACAGTAGTACAATCCATGGTCTAATTATGTTAATGTTTGTTATTGTTTGTCCTGTGTTTTTTTCAGTTGCATGTAGTGAAACCAATCTTTTGTTGCAATTCTTTCATGATTTTCTTTCTTGAAGCTTTTCCTGTGACATTTTTTGAGACACTGAGGATCGTTGGAACTGAACAAACAGTTGCTTGTGTGTTGTGGATCTGAAGACTGGTGTTGACTTCCTTGGTATTAGTGTTTTATTATTCATAACCACTCATGAGTGGTTTTGGTCGTCATTTACTATAAGCTCTTGTGTCATTGAACAAGGGGGAATTATGTTCTTGGGTCCAATTTATTTATTTACAGTCATGCATGTATTTTTTATGCAGAATACTCCATTTGTGTTGCATCAGTACTTGTATAAAATGTTTAATGCTGTTGCAGTTGCGATTGGTCTTTATATTCAAAATCAGTTGCTCTGTTTAGTTTTTTCTAGGAACGGTGCTAAGAATGTGATAGCTATCAGTTTGGAAAATGAAAACATACATACTTGTGCTAGTTTGTGTTGTCTGACAAACTCTATTAATTTTTGTTTGTCATTGCATAGACTTGTTGACAAAATTGTGTTGCAGCAACCCTGGGACTGATCCATTGCTGTGAGTATTGAGTACTTTCATTTCAGAAACTTGCAACAGAACCATTTGTAAGGTTTCATGGTGCCATGTGCTACTGAGAAAACTCCATTGTTTCATTTCATGTGGAAGCTAAACTCTATCTTCTTTGTTATTAGTTTTAAAATTTATTTGCTTTTTAAACTTGAAAATATGTGGATGCTGTTAGAATGTATAGATGCTGTTGCACCAAACTTTCTCACTTGTTGCGGTACCTTGATCCAGGGCAATAAAGTACCTTGATCCTAGCTGGCCCTACAAATCCTCCTTCTAAAGAAAATTCAATTCCTTATGCAACAGAAACCACTTATGGGTGGTTGAAAATTTTGTAAGACACAAAAAACATAACAAGAAACCAAGTACCTACTTACAAATTCACCGAAAGCAATCAGCAGCAGTCTTTAGTTGTGAGGGCTGAAGCCCAACACGAACATCTTCTGTTTCTCCACAAGATTCTGATGAAAAAGTTTCACGATCCTCAGTGTCTCAGGAAATGTCACATGTCACTTTTTGCTTCTGTAACCAACGGCATCTATACATTCTAACAGCATCCATACATTCTAACAGCAGGTGACAGGAGGGAAATTCCGACATCTGGAGAAGATGCCAAAGCTGCAAAACAAAAAGGAAAAGGATAGGGCAGATAGTATTAAAATCATCAAAAAAGAGTACATTAGATAAATCTCGAAATAAATCGGGCACATGGCATCATTAAAGAGAGGGCCAGAGGTTAGTAATTGATAAAAGATAAGAAATGCAGAGGGGACAATCAAAATTTATTCCACTTTCTCACGTTCTATTCACAATGCCTCCTCCACAAGCCACTAACGAGTTGAATAGTGTAACTACATTAAGACTTACTAGACAAGTAACTGAATAAGACAATTTCAGTTTCTTTAAAAGAATTGAACACTTTCCTGCTACTTAAATAGTTATTTTTCCCCGCAGGCAATACTTTGATCCAAAAAGACAAGTGCGTTGATCCAAATTTAAAGTACCGTGATCCACAGCAGAAAAAGACATCTGTGGCAGTGTCAACCCATCCGGATAGAGCGAGCACGGATTCGAGCATGTCCTGCAGTTCATACTAGCCTGCAAGTTGGTTAAAAACCTCTGTTGGTCATTATTTTCAAAATCAGGTGTTCTGTTTTGCTTTTTGAAGGCAAAGTATGTAAATATCTTTATGTACTGCTGACTGCATCCAATGCATTTGTAAGAAGAGTCTAATTTTGTTACATCTTGTCATGAAACCAATCTTTGATTGCAATTCTTTCAGGATAGTCTTTCTCACAAAGCTTTTCCGGTGGCATTCGCTAAGACACTCAGGTTCATTGGTACTGAACAAACGGCTGCTTGTGTGTTGTGAATCTGAAGACAGCTGCTGACAGTGCACTTGTAAGTGTGTTCATAGTTAGTTTTTCTCATGCTTTTGGGTATTAGTGTGACATTATTCACAACCAAACAAACGATCTTATTTTTTTTGGGACAAATATGCACTTAATTGTCATGTCTTTTTTTACATTATGGAAAATATACAGTGTTTAATCTTATCTTTTCAGGTTGTTATCGACAAAACTCTCCAACTCAATCTTTATTTGCGATTGTTTCAGGATTGTCTGTAAAGACCTGCAAGAAGAGCAGGATAGGGTGGAAAGGACTGGATCATTATACTTTACTACCCCGGATCACTAAATTTTTACAATTTCATAGGTGGAGCTGCTGTATGTCACCCCTGATAGTGCGGGAAATGTAGCTAAAACACGCTGCAAATCTGTCTACAAGCAAGCCACTTGGCACACGTGTTCCTAGGACCCAAATGGTCGATTTGGCCCGAAGCCCATCTCAAAATTTCCCTTAGGACTCGAGAGAGGGGGCTTTTAACGTTAAAAGTGTTCAAAATGTTCAAAAAATTCGAAATCGTCCTAGACAGGAGAACTTGGTGTCTACTTACCATGAATCGAGGTCGGCGAACACGATGCCAATGTCAGATTTCAGTTTGGGCCACCGGAAGTACCGGAAATCGCCGCCATATTGGAAAATTTTACGAAATTCCGCAGTTTTAGATCAAATAGTCCACTAGGCCAAGTGAGGTGTCGATTCCAAGGTTTTCGGGGTCGGAGAGTCCAAAAGTGACAAAAGATTTCGGTTTCCTCCACCGGAAGTACCGGAAATCGCCAATATGGCGCGTAAAGGAGCCGAAGTTCAAACAGTACTCTCTGCAATCATCGAGCTTGGTGCTGTTTGCATGGTTTCCGGGGTCGGAGAGTACGCCTGTGAGGCCGCCAATGATACTGCACAACCGGAAGTACTCAAAACTACAGTGAGGGTACAAAGAAATATACAAATACTGTTTTATTCCCCGAAATGGAAAACCACAAAGTTTGATGTCGTATATTGAGTACTTGGGCGTTAAACTAAGCGGTCGCCACGTTAACCATTCAGTGGACTGTCACCATCCGAGCTCTTGATCAGCTTGTTGCCACGCACCGTACTGGCTCCGTCCGGCGCTCGCTCGCTGACGCGCCGTGCAGTTCCGAGAATCCGGCCGGCCAGGTTGTAGTTGGTTGTAGTGACTTGCCGCTAGCTTCGAAGTGTTTTGAGTGTGAGTGATATTTGTGATCTGTGCATCGACTCGTCGATTTCTTCTGTCGTCTGCGTCTCAGTTATGTGGTGAGTACCTGATACGCTACGGTGATAAGGCTAGGGTATCTGATCTTCCTTTTCTTTTCCGTGGATGCACTGCTTTTACCTTTTACTGACAGTCTGCTTTAACATTCTGATAGGGTATTTCAGAGCTGGCTTCGACTGGAAGCCAGAAGAACAAAACAGGAAGTGTATGGCACCCGTGGGAGCTGGAGCCCCTCCTTTTCATTCCGCGCTGGCCACTTCCGCTTTTTTTTGTTTATTTTTTTTTGTTTCTGAGCGAAGTTAGCAGTGAAGTACCCTATTGTTTCTTCCGATACTGTCTGGAACTTGGTGAAATACTATGTCTTTTCTTTACGCCTTGTCTGTCAGGTATTGGGCATGTCACAGCAAAAGGCAGCTGTGTTTGCCTCTGTTTCTTCCTTGGGACGTGCTACTCCTGAACCGCAGTTCAAATGGGACTATTGCTGCCTTTGTCAGAGTGGGAACAAGAAGGATTTGGTGTGTTCTGCGAAAAATCTCATAGAAGCTCGCAGAAACGCGGGTTACGTTACACTAGCTTCTTCTCTGCAAAAACTCCAGGATTATGAGAACACGTTTCCCTCTGGGAAGAAACTTTCCTTTTTCAATGGTGGTGAAGGCATTGCTGATTTTCTGCAACAAAACAAAGCAAAGTGGCACAAACAATGCCAGCGTGATTATTCTTCACCCAAACTTGACAAGCTTTTAAGTTCTTTAGAAAAGAAAATTTTAACTCACCCAAATGACGCTGCTCCGGCGAGTTCCAGTAGTACTCCGCCCCAACGGCCTGCCACTCGTTCCTCATGCAGTCCAATAGGAATGACAGATTTTAAATGCTTCATATGCTCTGGACCTAAAACATGGAAGCACCCTTTGAGACAGTGTACCACTAAAGAAATGAGTGATAAAGTCAAGAAGGTTGCGGCGGTCCTTTGTGATGCAAGAATAACGGGCTTGCTAGAAGTTGGAGGGGATCTTATTGCTATGGAAGCGAAATATCATGTCAATTGTGTACTTCAATTGTACTATCGATATGGACGCTTAACAAATTCTGATGACCACAGTAACGAAAAGGATATATGCGATAGTACTGCATTTGGAGACCTTGTTATGTACATAGAAAATAAATTATCGCTCAACAGTCAGTACATTTTTAAAATGGGGAGCCTAGTGACAGTGCTTCATGACCAAAAAGCAGAACTTAATAGAACACAGCAATTTGAAGTGAAAAAAGACCATAATACTCGACTCCGAGAAAAAATATTGGATTATTCCCCCAACCTCATTGCTGAGAAGTGGGGTAAGGAGTATGTACTGAGAAGTCGGACTGCCAATCTTATGTACAACATGTCTGGAGAAGATCAGGACGATGACATCCTTGGATTTTATAGATTTGTTAAACAGCTAAGGAAGTCTATTTCTGAAGTGCAAACTTCGTTTCAGGGTACCTTTTCCAGGAATTGTGAACTGGATTCTGTCCTTGGGCCACTGCTTGCGGCTGTAAATTACCTAGTGAACGAAACCTCTTCTATCCCTTCTTGTGGTGCAGAAAATCCAGTGGTATCCATTTCCCAGCCTATAGTACTTAACTACCACAAGTCTCCTCCGAAAGGGCAGGCAGTTGTTCACCGCCATCGGCATCTTGAAACTCCGCTCCCTTTGTATATTGGTCTGGCATGCTACGGTCGTCACAGAGACAAAGGCATAATTGAGGAATTACACAAGAAAGGGCTGTGTTGCTGCATTTCGCGTCACTGAGGTGACTTCACAGTCACATGTCATTGGCGGCCTCACAGGCGAACTCTCCGACCCCGGAAACCATGAAAACGACACCAAGCTCGATGATTGTAGAGAATACCGTTTGAACTTGGGCCCCTTTAGGCGCCATATTGGCGATTTCCGGTACTTCCGGTGGAAAAAACCGAAATCTTTTGTCACTTTTGGACTCTCCGACCCCGAAAACTTTGGAATCGACACCTCACTTGGCCTAGTGGACTATTTGATCTAAAACTGCGGAATTTCGTAAAATTTTCCAATAAGGCGGCGATTTCCGGTACTTCCGGTGGCCCAAACTGAAATCTGACATTGACATCGTGTTCGCCGACCTCGATTTATGGTAAGTAGACACCAAGTTCACCTGTCTAGGACGATTTCGAATTTTTTGAACATTTTGAACACTTTTAACGTTAACCCCCCCCCCCTCGAGTCCTAAGGGAAATTTTGAGATGGGCTTCGGGCCAAATCGACCATTTGGGTCCTAGGAACACGTGTACCAAGTGGCTTGCTTGTAGACAGATTTGCAACGTAGTAGGGGCTTTGGCGTCTACATTTCCGGCACTATGAGGCTTTGATGAATGTCAGTAAACTGAATTCTTGTTTCAGAGAGATTTACAGCAAGAAACGTCTCTTCCAAAAGAAACAGACACAATTCAAAATTGTTCATGAGCTCGGAATGAAGAAACATCAGTCAGAAGCACCAATACTAAAGTAGTTCATTATTGGATTGCATTTCATGCTCACAAAACATAGACGAAATAATTGAAATCCGTTTTTGGTCCTTTGAGTTCAGATGGTTTTCGACTTCTATTAACGAGAGCGGAAGGCGATCTGCGCTGTGTGACCCTACCAAATGGTCGTGACACATCGTCAGCGAGAGCTATGCCTCCAAATTTTTGACGTCAGCTCGTGTCTGACGCCGTGGCGGAGATACTCTTTGCTGCGGTTCCCCTCGTACTGGATCCGCTTTTGTGGTTCTTCGTAACTTCTTATTTCCGGTTCGGCCCTTCTCCGGAATACACTATTCGTCATTGATCAGTTCCACAACAAGTTTAAAACCTATTTACACCTATGTTAGGTTGCCTTTATTGGGCTGCAGCCCCAAAAACATATCATGTTTGTCCCCTATTTCAGAGAATGAAGAGAAATTAGTGAAAGCCATGGATTCGAAGAGATATTGTAACCAACTCACAAGGAAGTTAACATCATTTGATGAACCCAAATGAAAAGTTCCAAATACTGATACTTCAGGCGAGGAACATAAAAAGGTTTGTCTAAAATAAGCAATTATCAGTGAGGACTAATTGTCTCTTATATTTTAAGCCTTTATCTCACTTAATTCTCGGTATGATTTAGAAAAAAGGCAAGAAAAGTAAGAAAAAGCGTGTGGGCCTGAATCAAAGTACTCAAATACACAACACGTCAGACCTAAGAGATTCTATACAGAAGCGATTCTCCCAGGAACTGAGTCAGACGGGTGATGATGAAGGAGACTCATTAGACTTGGAAAGGGGAGTATCTTACAAGGTATGTTTTCCTGTATACATTCTCTCTCTCTCTCTCTTGTATTGTAGTTTTCATTGCCCTTAACAATATTTGTTTTGTTTGGTGTTACAAGGGATCAGAGTCAAACCAGGCTGTGCAAAGAAGTAGGAAGGATCCTGTGCCTAAAACTTTCAAAACTGTTGACTCAGTTGAATCTACAAATGAGCGAAAACAAGTTAACAAGGAAAAGGATGGTGAAGTAGACTTGACTTCAGACAAAAAAGCACCTTGCCACCAGGTATAAATTGTCTGTTCTAGATTTCCATTCTCCTGTTGTCCCTATCTATATCTTGTGTGACCAGGGATCGGAGTCAAAGCAAGTGGAGAAAAGAAGTAACAAGGATCCCGCTTCTGAAACTTGTGAAATTGTTGACGTGAATGAATCTTCTAATGAGCGATTGTCGAAACACTTACGAAAAACTACTTCAGAAAAAGGAAAGACTTCCCACCAGGTATAGGCCTTATCTTATTATGTTCTGTATTTCCATTTTCATGTTACCCGTGTCTATATTTATTTCTTGTGTGATCAGGGACCAGAGTCTAAGCAAGTAGTGAAAAGCAGAAGTAAGAGGGATTCCGTTTCTGAGACTTGTAAAGGTATTAACTTAAATGAATCTTCAAATGAGCGTTGCTCCAAGCAACACAAGAAAAAGGATGGAAGTGCAGGTAACTTGACTCTGGAGAAAGGAGCGCCTTCTAACCAGGTATGCTCCTTGAGATAAAGATTGACATATTATTGTGAACAATGAGGAAAATTTAAAATTATATTCCGTAGTTGTTAAATATTAAGTCTGTTTTTCTTTTCTTTTTTTGCATACATACATACATGCAATCATTTTATCTCATGGTCCGTGTCTTATATTTTAGATTTCCGTTCTTTTGTTTGCATTTATGTTTATTTCTTGTCTGTCTAGGGATCGGAGTCGAAGCAAGCAGTGAAAAGCAAGTAACGACTTGAACTTCATCGCATCGCAAGCAGTCAGCACCTCAGGTTAAGATTCTGACTACAAGTACCGAACCGAATAGATACGTCCACTAGTGGAACTTCACGCCAAAGTTTAACTTTATAACGAAAAATAAAACAATGATTTAAGCTTTCTGAGCTTTCAAATGCTTTCTTAACAGGAAAATTCGAATCCATACAACTACCAACCATGCAGGAGGAAGGAAAGGATACTTCATTTGACAAATCAAGGAAGACCGGCTTCACAACCAAGATTTTAGTGTCATTTTCGAAGCGCTTCTGTCGGTTCAGATGGCAGGGGTTTAAGCGCGAAAATTACGTAGGTTCAAACGTGATCACCAAACTTTCCCATTCTCACTCGATTTGCACTCGACTCCCACTGTTAACGTTTTTTCTTAGCTTAGATTTGTCTCCTTCCTTGTTGTCACATCCTCCCCCTGAGGCGGTCGACAGGCTTGGGCGCGAGGAGCCGAGTCCCGAGCGCCTGTCGCGGGGGCCGAAGAAAAGCCGAGGCTGGAGAGCCGAGCAAGGCGCACCACCGCCTGCGCGAAAAGCGCGGCGCGTTTCGCGACGCGTCGAGCCTGGCTGTGTGGCCAGGGGCTCCGCGTGTGTGTGAGTGCGCCCCGCCCAACCGCGTGGAGAGGGAGGAAGGCGCGGCGGCTTTGTTTTGATGGCAAGTTTATGGTGCCCATGGCTCCTCAAAAGTGACAGACTGCCGTTGAAAGTTTTGTCTCCTTTTTGTGTCGAAGCCATTGTCAGGCGTCCTGAGCTAGTCGCTCCCTTTTGCCAACAGGAAATCTGTTCAGCTTGGTGAGTGTCAACTCCTGGAGTGTAAATATAAAGAGAAAATTTACTCTGTACTGTGTTTCCTTGTCTGGGCTTGAAAGGCCACTTAAGAATTTTAACTAGATGCATTTTAGTCATTTTGACTCACCTGTCTGAGAGAACAACATTTGGTCTGTTGAATTTGTATGAAAACTTGGCAAAGACTTTTAATTTCTTTAGGCCTGTTCGCCTTGGCAAAACTTTTCCGTTCCTTGAGCCTTGGTTGGTCGTTAAACGTGCCAGGGTAGGGATCAAACTACTGCTAACTACATGGAGATTTAGTTGCTTTGGTTAGAAGATCTCTATTTTAGAACCAGCAAAAAAAAGGAACATTATGAACATCGCGTGGATGTGAACAGGGAACTAGGAACAGGGAACAAGAACTCTCACGTAGTCGAGAACATTATAAACACTATGTAGATGCTGAACAGGCACACGGAACAAGCTCTTCACTTCACTGTGTTCCTTTTAACTGAAACTGAGTTAATCACTGAAGTGGATAAGCTCCACCTCGTCCGACATGGAGGACGAGGCCGCCAGTGAAAGAGTTCCGGCTGAAGAGGATCCTAGCAACTCCTCCTCTAGTCGTCCTGCAGTCGACGCCGAAGGAGAGGGCGAGGGTGGGAGTGCCACCCGCCGTGGAGACGGGCCGGTCGGCTGTCCGGCCCTGAAGGGCAGGTCCTTGGGGTCCTCTAGCCGGGCCCTCCAGCCAGGCCCGCTGAGCTGCGTTCTCTCTCTTCTCTTTACGTTGGCGTTCCCTCTGCCCTCCTCGACGTCGACGGGGCAGGGGACACTCTTCGGCGCGGTGGCCAGGGGTGCGGCAGCGCGGGCACCGGGTTGCCCCGCCTCCCCCCGGAGAGGGGCACTGCATTGCCGTGTGCCCCTGGCCGCGGCAGTGATCACAGGTGATGATGGCCGCGGGGGCGTTTGCCCCGAGCCGGTTGTGGACATTCCCGGCCGGCACGAAGTTGCCGGTCGCCCTCCCCTGCCGTGACGGTGGTGCTGGAGGCGGCGAGGCGGGGGAGGCCACTCCCGGTTGGCCCTGAACTGGGGCCCCTGCCGGCCTTGAAAGTTCCTGCCATGTGGTGGGCCTCGGGCCGGAGGAGCCGGCGGCGGGCCTCGGGCTTGGGGCTGAGCCGGCTGGAAGTCTACGTCCATGGGCTGGGCGTGTCGTGGGGCAGGGGAAGGAGCCGCCTGCTCGGGGAGCGGCATAGGGGGCGGGGGCTGGCCCCTCCTGCGGGCAATGAAGGAGGCGCTTCCCGTTCGGGAGCACCCTCACTCGAATGTCGGGCCCCGCGAAGAGAGCCCGTCGAGGTGCAGCGGGGGCTGGGGCCCCGGCGCCGGGGGCTGTGGCTGTTACGTGCTAATAATTAAAATACGAAAGATGGTGGACACAACTGGTCTGGTCCAAAACGCGGCATAGCTCAGAGGCCAGGTAGAGTGGCGAGGGTGTACTATGAATTTATTTGAAGGGCGCCAAGGATGAATCTTTTTATAACACAACCAATAAAATAGATTTTGAGTTTATTTAAACTTTATACTAGTGAGGCAACTAGAAACGTTCAGAAGGAAACATGACATGAAACAATGTTGAACGCGACAAGTTTACGAGAAGCTGTTACATAATAAATATCAAAGCCATAAGTTCACATATAGAACAGAACACAAAAACGGTATAGTAATAAATCCCAAATGATATTGGACACTATACAACTTCCAGATAGAAAAACAAATAACACATAAAGGCAATGATACCGTTGAATAAATCTTGAAGTACTGCATACAGTGATGGGCCTGGAGACTCCAAGGTCATGCTTGACAGCATCAGAAATTAAATCCATGATCAGGAAAAGGGCAAGAAGACAAAACCCATAATAAATCTGGACTAGTATATAACTAGCTACAACCAGAATAAACCCTGAAAAGCAAAAGAGAATAGTTCCGGTCAAGGCTAATAAATACTAAACCCATGGCAAAGGGAAACCGCATGGCAAAATGCTCACCGAGGTTAAGAGGATGGTAGGAGGAGAGCATGTTCTCTCGGGTGATGTTCGCGGAGCCCTGACGGGGGTCGGGTCGGCCGGCCGCCGACGCCAACCCACCGCCAGGGGAGGGGTAGGGAGGTGAGGAGGGCTAGCCCGAGACAGGTGGCGGCCTCTCACGGAGAACCGGCGCACCACGCAGTCTGCGGCCTCCACGGCTCTGGACACACGAGTAGGAGGGGTTGCCTGCGTCCAGGCGCCCCCTGACCCCGTACCACAGCTGGCTAAGGCCATGGCACGAGGTCTCCCCCAAAGGTGTAACCAGAACCGTAACATGGGGCCGGCGCGGTCACCCGGCTTTGCAGCCGCTCCAGCACGGTGCCGTCCATCTGGACTTCTTGCAGGAAGGCAACGTGCGGAACGTGCGGGGGAAAGGCCTGCCACTCCATGGCCCATGTGACAGTTTGGCAGTTCTAAGCACGACTGAGGCTCGAGGGCTGGTGCCTCTGTCCCTTGGCGTGCGCCGCGCCGTGCCGGGCCAGACGCATTGTTGCGACCCGAGACGCGTTATCGCCAGGCGGAGGAACGCGGCGGGGCGTTGTCCCGCGCGAGGGGAAAGGGTCAAGGGTGGGGGGATGCCTTCGCGCGCAGAGTAGCGCAGGGCCACCGGGGCGGGCCCGCGCGGCTCGGGGCCGCACTGCTGAGTGCACTACTCGCGCGTGGAATGGGTGGCCTACCCTTACGGCGCTACTGGTCCGTAACTCCCAGCTTCACTGTGGAAGAAAAGGAAAGTATAGTTCAAAGACACCATTTCCTTTGCAGTCATCCACTATGGGGACAATGAGGCGAACATGACATTCGTCATACTTACAAAGAGGATTAAGACAGTGCCTACCGCACATAATTGAGTTTTCTTATGCTTTGGTCGCACAGAGTTCTTGTGATTGCGTACGGCACCGCTAAGTCTGGTGCGTAGAAAATGCTGTGAAGTCATTTTGATTTGTTTGTTATTTTCAGCTATGAGATAGGCACTACCCGGGTAAAACGAATCAATGGAACAGTGCTTGCATGTGATAAATTACAAGTGCAAGTTGTTTGTGTGACATGCAATTTAATTTTGCTTATGTGATGTCAAATTGAATTCTTGTTTCTATAAACATTTTAAGTTTATTCTTATGTTCATTCGTATGTATCTGCACTGTGTTCATTTGAGCCTTGGACTTGTAGTGAATAAATGCAAACAATGACTGAATTTCAATTGTATGTATGTGTTTATTTATTTATCATTATTCTTTTTTAGGAGCTCCTCCATTACTGACATACGACGATTTACTTCCTCGATGGCGCGCAGTGCCAGCTCCCCCATACTCGGCCTTTGGGGCAAGCAGAGCAGCCGGCTGGGACAAACAAAAAAATTCATGAAATTATGCTTAAAATGTGCAATAATGTGACGTACGCGACGGACTGTCCCGGGTATAGTGAGTGGGTCGATTGGCATTTCGCTCCACTCTATGGAGCGCCGCGGCAATGCTGACTGTGAAGCAATTGGCATTGTGAGTCCTGACATTGAGAATAGTTTGTCGATGGTTCTGAAGCCATGAGGGAGTTCGAATGTAACTACTGCCAGAGAGAGGGGTGTAACGGGCAATATTCAAGTCGAGCGCCAGCACGTCAGAAATGACCCATGCACTCCCGGGCTTATTGAGATGCGTGGAGCTATGGACCGTTTCTGTGATGGCTAGCCCCACGTCCTGGTCAATGTCATCGGCCCTTAGCAGTGTGTGGGTGTTGCTGTGCGGGGCCATCTGGTCCCGCTCGACCTCGACGGTCCCGTCCTCGGCTGCCGGCTTTTCACGGGACACTTCGACGGCGGCAGACAGCCTCCATTTCACACCCTGTTCAGTCGAGTTCATGCGTTCTGAAATTTTATCAACTATTTTTTGTTTGAACTCAATAAGACATGCACTGAGGTCTCTATGTCCTTCGACAGGTATCGTGAATATGGAGGCATGGCCCTTCAACGCAAACCTGCTGGTCCACTGAGCCGACGAAGGGCCTGGGCGCGGGGCCTCTCGATTGACTTCTGGCACCTCTCCCCCTTCTACCAGCGCCGATTCTCTCCCCTCACCCCCTCTTGCACCCTTTGCTCGGCGGGCTCCCCTTCCTCACCACCTCCCTCCTGCACCGCGGGGTCGTCGTCAGCCTCCATGGCCTCCCCCGCCGCAGGGCCGGGGTCGGGCCGCTCGACGCCCTCTGCAAGGCCCAGCAGCCGAAGATGTTCTCTTCGGCCCTGGCAATCCCGAATGTGGGCGGTGCGGGCATGCTTGGTGTTAAATTCTTGCCTGCAGTCGATGCACGTGTACACCCGGGGCCCGTCCGGATGGGCCGCCTTGCAGGTAGCAGTATGCCGCTTGTAGGAGCTGCTGTCCCGGAATGCCCGAGCGCACAAGTCACACAGCCGCTCATCCTCGTGGAGACAGTCGTAATGCTCAATCAGTTTGTCACACGCACACGGCACTAAATTTCACTATGTCACACGCACACACTGCACTATACACTGTAATCCACAACGGCGCAGCACTCGCACTTGACACGCGTGCACCCACGCACACACGCACACACACGGGTTCGAGAGCACAACACCCTGAGTGCGAGTCGATCGACGCGGCCACTGCAGACGTCTTCACGCCACGAAAACAAACTCCGAACTGAGCGTAGAGCGAACGCTGGACAAGCACAAACAACACTCGATGGTCAGCGCCGACAAGGGTGCAAGATGCAACGACGTATGACATTCATACATGACCACACACACACCACCAAATCCCCGCGCATTTCCGTACCAACATCAGCACCTGCGTCGTTAACCCTTTCCTCTTCCCTCCAACGTCCAATACAGACAGGATCGAACTTGCATGTGTGCAATGAATCACCGCTGCCGTACCGACGCAGCGTTCAACGAGCGTGACGAATCTCGGGGACCGTCGGCGGGGTGGGGAAAGGAGTCCGGGGTGCGGTGGGTGAGGGGTTGCGCGGTCAGTGGAGGGGGGAAGGGGTGGAGCAGTGGAGGGTGGTCAAGAGTGGACGCGTGCGGCGAGGGAGAGAGATAGATAGCTGGATAGAGAGAGAGGGAGTGTGTGTGTGTGTGTGTGTGTGTGTGTGGACCAACAGCCACGTATCTCACCCATGGTCTCGAAAGTATCGACTCAGCGCCACAATAGGCAGGTCGGAGGTTCGAAACCGCCCGAGTCACACTTTATTTTTACTTTCACCGATTCCTTTCACTGCACTTACGCCCTAGGAATGATTTAAGATTTTATTGTACTTACGCCCTTGCTTCACGAGGCCTTAGATATGAACTTATGCCCCTGTGGAAGTTAGGTTCATCCATTCACTGCACCATCAGGTCCAAAACCGCATTCAGGCCACATCTGCACTTACGCCCCTCCACGCCCCATACCCATTGCGCCTACGTATGGCTTACATGCACTTAGGCCCCACCTTTCACTGGCGTGAAAGGAGTGGATGGTGGGATGCTCGAGCCACCCCTCTGGCTCCGGCTCCCCTCCCCTCCCGAACCGAGCGGACACATCGAACCGGTTTCCCAATACAACACTTCGTGTGTGCGGACACGCGGACAGGACGGACAAATACAACAATACAACTGTGCTGGTAGCCTCCTATTTATACACACAGTTCGCTGGCACGAACTAATCCGAATTTCACGAATACCTTGCTAACGTACCGCCCCTCACACAGTGGCGTACTTAGGGCCGATGAAAGGGGGGGGGGTGCTTTACATGTTGCCTACTTTCAGGGGCAAACCTTAACGGGTTGCTTACATTCGGGGGCAAAGGTCCCCTTCGGGGACCCAAAAGGGGGGGGGGGGAAGCAATCGCCCCCATCGCCCCCCCCCCCCCCCCCCCCCCCCCCTAAGTACGCGCCTGCCCTCACAAGAAAGCGGGGATGGGGGACCTGGGGCATAGGAGACCTGGGGGAAAAAATGAACTTAGGTTGGGGTTACACCCCTAAAAGAGGGTGACATTAGGAAATAAACTTAGGTTGGGGTTACACCCCCAAAAGAGAGTGACATTAGGGAATAAACATAGGTTGAGGTTGGGTTGGGCATAGGTTGGGTTAGGCTTAGGTTGGGTTGGGCTTAGGTTACACACCTGTCCGAATGTCCGGTATAACAAGCCCTGACACGTCATGTCCGAATGTCCGGACAAGATGGCGGACGTCCGAATGGGGCACCCTTGCTGCTATGCAGGCCCCGTCTGAGATTGGTCTCTAACTCTGCATCACGCACAAGCTGCAAAATTTTAATGGTGAGATCTGCATTAACACCGGGGGCAGAGCTCTCATGCGAGCCGCCATAGAAAGGCGGAAGAGGTCGTGCTGGTCCGACTTGTTGGAACGCAGCTCTTCAGCAATGCATCATACACCATACACCTCCTCTCTTCTGCTAGAGACCTGGTTGCAGGGTCCAGCTGGACGCCTTCCCCCTGGGAGGTGGCGGCTGCCTCAGCCCTATCAGCATCTTGCTGCACACGCTGCGCCCTGACCTGCTCCACCATTCTTTGGCGAATATTTTCCCGACGAGCCTCCCTGGCTTTAGCAGCATTGACACGTCGCTGCTGTTGCAGCTCTCTTGCAGGCTGAGAATTCTAAATCAGACAAGCGTAATTGCACTATTAAATATTCCTAAAACATCATTCATTGCACCGTTTTCAGATTTCATTTTGGGCAAGTAAGAAAATAAATATACCTCATCTGTTTCAGATTCTGGTGACAACACAATCTGCTGCATTTCAGCCACATCTGACGCATCTGATGCCATACAGGATGCGACAGAGCGAGCTTTTTTTTTTTTTTTTAGCTTTCCCTGGTTTAGGACATGCCCTCCTCTCCTCTGGTATTGGTGACAACTGCAGGGATTTCAGATTGTAATAAGTTTGGTGAGCATCATTAAGTGACTTAACATGGACTGCAAAATCTTCACAAAATTACATACTCTAGTTTGGAAGTGTCATGGAGGGACAGGGATATTTTCAATGGACTGCAAGGCTGTCTTCTTCCGCAGGTTTGCGATGGCCTCTTGGTCCCGCCTTTCTTCCTCCTTCCTCTCCCATTCTGCAGCAATCGCAGCACTGCAATTCACCACTGCAAAAACAGAAACAAGGACCAGTAAATACATTTGTTGCATTTTGACCTGTGCCGACTCTGTACTGTCCTGCAATAATTAATGAAGAAATCGAGCAAAACTTACTTTCATGTCTGAGATTAAGCTGGTCTGAGAGGCGCTGATCCTCCTGCTCCATGGACATCTTCATAGCCGTCAACTGACTAGCAGCATCGCTCTCATCACCATATTCTTCCTCATCAACATTCAGAGCACCGTACTGAGTGACCTCTAGCTCCTCATCGTCGTGTCGCCCTCTAGCTCCTCATCGTCGTGTCGCCCTCTTAAAAAATGCAGGTGCTTTTCGTGCACATAGCCTTAACAATGGCTTGCAGGGGTACACGCCGTAGTGTTTTAAGTGTTGAAGTCGTTGAGATACCGACTGCAGCAGCAGCACCTGGGGCCGATTTCGGCATCTTGACTGAGGTCTTAGGGTGATTTAAGAGGGGGTCGGTCGCCATGTTTAAGTTTGATATTCTGCACGATTTAGAAGTGTGCCATCCCGTTCCAGTTCCTGCCCAAGAAGGCCCTGTTTTGACCACTAGCACCTGCAGCAGCACCTTGGGTCCATTTCGGCATCTTGACTGGGGTCTTTAGGTGGTTTTACAAGGGGTCGGTCGCCATGTTTAAGTTTGAAATTCTGCGCGATTTAGAAGTTTACCCTCCCGTTCCAGTTCCTGCCAAAGAAGGCCCTGTTTTGCAAACCGGCACCTGCAGCAGCACCTGAGGTCGGTTTTGGCATGTTGTGTTGGGTTTCTTGGACTATTAAAGTGGGGGTCCATTCACACGAAAAAGTTCGTATCTTGCACCGTCCTATCGAAATATGGACGGTAATCGTTGCGTGCGTCAGTAGCGTAATTGCGTCGTTAATTATTTTATAAAATCTAAGACCAATTGTAAAAATTATCTTAAAAACTATTATGTCTACGGTGCCCCCGAGCTGAGGTTGACTCCGGTATGATGCAAGAAGATTGTGGTCCAAATTTGAGCCCTCTACTATGAAGTGTTCTCGAGAAATCGCGCGGACACACACACACAAACAGACAAAACATTTTTGGGCCAGTGGGGTAAGGGCTTCGCTTTCGCTCAGCCAATTAACATTTGTTCCTTGCATTTCTTACGTTTCTTTTGGATCATCCGGCATGGCTGGGGATTTATCTGCTAGTCTGTCATTTTTATTTTCCTTTTTGTTATTGTTGTAGTATATATTGCTGCTAAACGACTTCTGAATAGACCTCTTCAGTAGACTCTGAAATTTAGAATAGAAACGTTTACCTTCCCACATCACTATGTATAAGTTTCACTGTCAGCTTTACTTTCACTTAGTACATACACATCCAAGCGTTGTGTCTGGATCGGCACTTATGAAGGTAATAACGGTGGTTTGAAGTTGGGCTCAGCAACAGAGATCTGCACGAGAAGCGCCAAGTGACCGCGTGGTGACCACATATGCGGCAGGCTAAAAATTGGCGTTCAAATAGAAGGCAAAGAAGGCGGACTACGTCTCTCTCACTTCTAGCACTGACGCAGCCGCTGTGGAGCCAGCCGGAGATAGCCCGATGCGTGCCGTGTACTCTCGGGCCACTGCCCACCGACGAGTGACAGGGCATCTCTATCGCTCCCATTAGCGCGCTGTGAGTGGGAGAGAGATGGCACTACCCGTACGGCCAGCAAGGCGTATTTTTGTCGTTATTTTGTCGGAGAGTCGCGGCGAAATTACTACCTATCTACCATGTAAACCCGCTAAATAGATGCGGAAATAACGACAAAATTATGACTAACCCCGTCGTCGTAATTTTGTCGTTTTCCTGGTGTAGATTTATAATTAAAAGTGCACTTTTAATGCTAAAATAACGACAAAATTACGGCTCGGTCGCGGAGGTTCACGAAAGTGCAGCGCCATTGTTCTCATATCGTGACGTCATGCCCCCGACCCATTCCCCGTGACGTCATTACTTAGCGGGCTGCCCAGCTTGGCGCGCACTGCTTCCTCATTCCATTTCATTTTTTGCGCTCCATTGGTAAATGCGTTATGTTTTCGGGATGGCAACTAACAAAACACTTGATTTAC
This sequence comes from Odontothrips loti, assembly GCA_038380765.1. Taxonomy (NCBI): domain Eukaryota; kingdom Metazoa; phylum Arthropoda; class Insecta; order Thysanoptera; family Thripidae; genus Odontothrips; species Odontothrips loti. Next base: position 2,245,621 of record CM076245.1, on the reverse strand, counting down.
TGTTCAACATGTTTTACTCCAGTTCAAAATGATTTAGAGGCTCAGAAACAAAGACAGTATTGCATACACCAGTTTGCAATTTGATAATCGAAACTATGTCTATAGCAATATGGGGTGAGTGAATTTGGTGCAGATGAGTGACAATAACAGCATTAGTTTGAAATGGAAATGATGTCTGCAATCTTTGTACAACTGCAAAGTATTGAGGATTTTCATCCTCTCGCACAAACTTAACTAAAGATACAATATTACCTATCTCCATACAATTGTTATTTAAATATTTGACATAGGATGGTACCCGTTTCCCACGGCCATAGTTAGAAGAAACATACATCTTGTCTTCATACAAGCGGTCGAATAACTTCAAACACTTTTTATCAGGATTAAATACTATCTGACTAAATTCATTCACAATCCAATCATCTTCTGCTGACAACTCAGTCAAATTGCCAACACATAAAACATTATCAGCTATCTTTTCTGATACTTTGAGGGGAGGTCCCTTGTATCTCAATTGATTGCAAAAAGTTTTGACAGCAGAGTCTTTCAAGTTGTAAACCATTACAGGCAAGCGAGTCACCACTGACAGATTTGAACACACTTGGATATCAGCATATCTAGTCCCATGAACAAGCTGAGTGATTCTACCATTCATATCTTCAAATTTAAAGCAATTTGTCACCCACAGTGGAGCAAGGTATTCCACGCTAGAACTTAAGCGCAGCAACATGTGTACATTATGGGTCATATGCCTTTTACCATACAGAGTTTGAAACTGCTCAACAAATTGAGTTAAAATGTTGGATGCGGTCTTAATGTCTTCTAGGCTGACACTTGATGTGTTTAAAATAGCGATAGCTCTTACAAATAAAACAAAATGCTCAAAGTATACTGGTTTGAGAACATCATGAAGTACACAGAGTGAAAAATGGAACAAAAAAGCCCTAAGCACAGATGCTTTCCAATAAATTAATTTATCAACCGCCTCTGGCAATCTGTCAAGAAAGTGGGGTGGTGTTATATATAAAATCCTTTGGTTAACAGTCTTGATTTTCTTATGAGCACTAAAGTCTTCCTCTTTATGACAAGGGTCGAACATTAAAACAAGCATCTGTCGCATTACTCCAAGGTAAACACAATGCATGGAATCTATTGCTGTGGAAAGAAACATGTCATCTACCATGTATGATAAAGCGCTTGGCCCCTTTATGCCAGCACAACGCTCATCATTTTGGAGGTCTTTGTTGTGCAGAACCCTATTTTCTACAGCGAATTTGACTTGTGCTGCATACTGATCTAATGATCTTGGCTGAAAATGTCATTCAAAAGGAAACACAGTAACATCACCTGAGTCTGCTGAATTTTCCCCTTTGCACATACAAAAATGACAGGAATAGTAACCCGAATGAATCTTCATATTAAGGAAATACGCCCTAGCTGGTGCATCACAGGTACCACAAAGGAGTTTCACACGAATCTTCAGCCCACCTTGCACAGTAATACCAGCTTCTAAAATTTTCAAATCATCATGAATAGGCTGGAGGAACACATTTGGATGTGGTTTAGATGGACCACACCAAATACCACCTATCAGCATGTTCTCACTAAGGTAGCGCTTATGAGGTGGTAATTCATTAACAACCATGAAAAAAGGCCACAAACTAAAAAGTACAGAGTTAAAAATTTGCAAGCCATCTGCATTCCACATCAGACTAAGATTGTGTCTTCCTGATGAGAAATGGTGTTCTGCTTTCTTGTATGCTTTACCATGATGAGATATCTTCATGGTTGTTCACATTTTGCTTGACACGATTGTTCTTGTATTGAATATCGTTCAAAAAGTCAGGTCTATTGTACAACTTTTTGACTTGTGGCACTAGAGGAAAATGGATTAAATAGCACTAACTTCTTTTTTCATCAGTGCAGGTGTCACACAAGTCAGAGCTAGGTGTACGTTTCTTGAGACACACACTACAAAAGTAAGAGGTTTTCAAAGGCTCATCTTTGTCTTCTAGCAATTTGAAAAATTCACTGTTTGATTTGAAAAAATTGTTTTTGGTGGGTAAATGCAATGAAATAAGCAGCAAACGCCCAAGACCTGCGCCGCTGATGTGCTCAGATGTAGCATAAGACAGGATGGCAGTGAGACTTTCCATCAGGCTGAGATTCGCTCCTTCGAATACAATGTCACTTTTGGCAGAAACAAAATCAGTTCCTTGGACAAATGAATTGGGCTCAAGTTCTTCGGAATAGTCAACAGCAAATCTTGCTGAGTGATGAAAGCTTGACTGCGGTTCACATTCATCTGATAATGAAAGGTCTGGAAAAAAACATACAGGTACGTGTTAAAGATAAGTGAAAAAAATGTATGGCTATAAAAAGTGTGAGAGAGGGAGAAAGTTACCTCCAAACCCGCAGGTTTCTTCATCCTTGGCAGGTATACTTTGACACAGCAATGTTGCTTGGTCGATCACTGGCACGACACCAAATTTTTGTGGTTCATTTTTTATTTGGGGCGTAAATGCTCCAGTTGTGGCATGGTGGAACTGATGGGAGCTGCTGCTGCTGCCGCTGCTCGTACTACTCATGCCACTGATTACTGCACCCGAACCTGAGAGAAATTAAATTAGAACCTTGCATTAATTTACCAGGTCGCACATATGTGACCCAGTAAGGAACACTCTTGATCAAATCGCTTTTGGTTGATTACCCATTTCTCACTAATAATTGATTAAGAAGAAAAATTAAGAATAAACTTTTCAACATACCCTGGATCTGAGAGTTGGGATCTAGATGTACACTGTGAATGCTGGCATCAAGTGAGAGGGCTCCATGGCTGGGATCCAATGTCAAAGAACTGTGAATAAATGCAAGTGTCACAGGTTATGATTCCATGATGTGTGTGTGTGTGTGTGTGTGTGTGTAGAAAAATGATGTAGCAATAGGTTGTTGTGACATTAACTAGTGGACAATACACGGCTTTCCACTCCGCCCGCATTTTCAATATATTCTTTTCTTGCCCTCTTGAATTTCCTTGACACTTTCTTATTTCCATCATCAGGATTCATTTTTAGTTAGCTTGACCACAACAACAAAGCCACTCGGGTACTAGCCGCAGCCGCGCAGTTTAGCAGACGGTGCTTGTTGCCAACCTACACACATTACTCTTGGGACTTTCCCTCGCATTGATTTCACTACCCACTAGCCACTAACCACCAAAAAAACACAATTTTAAATTTACTTCAAAAACTTGCCAGGTGGTTCACAATTTTAACTTTTCAATAGACAACATTTGGTTTGTTTTTTAAAAGAAACACTAGATTTTGCAGCTGAGAGCACTGCAACAACATTGTTTACCTCCGCGCCATTTAATTTCTCTTCTGCTCATTCAAGTCGGTCTGCTGAGAGTTTGTCCTTAATTAAATAAAAAAATAATCCAACACTTTTCGAAAATGAGACAGAACTTCAGACTTATTTATTCCCTAAATCCCCCGGCCGCGGATATTGTACGGGATGACTTCATCGTAAACACCCAAGAAAATGTGGTAATTCAAGATGGTGATGAGTGTGAATTCAAATGGCTAGAAGGAACCATAAAGAAGAAACAAATTTATGGTGTTTCAAATGGAAAGATCTCAATGACAGGTGAGCAGGTTGTGATGACAAGCAAGCCACACATTTAATCTTCTATATTCCATGTGTTGACATACTGTCTAATGTGTGACATTCTTTTAAAAAATATTTCTAATCACTCTGTGTATTCAGGGACAAGAAAAATGCTCACAGAGCAAAGAGTTTCCACGGCTGGAGTAATTATGACGGCCACAGATCGAGGACGTGCTTTGAAGTGCCGCAGGCAGGAGCTGGCTCAGCTGAAATCGAGGCAGCTTCATGCACAAAATGACAACCTCCAGGAATTGGCAGAGAACCTGTTTAACAATGATGGCCCTGGTTGAAATCTTTTACTTCCACTTCCACTTTTTATCAACATAGGACATAGGTCATCAATTGATGTGTATGTATGTTTTTTCCCCCCATTTTTGTAGTTGCTGAACCAGTTAACAGGCTTCCAAAAAAGAGGACTGCTGAGGAGCTGGCAGAGCTTAAAGACCTGCTAGACAACCTGCCATGCTTCAAGAATACTCCATATAAGGTACTTTACCATGCTGTGCTGTACAATTAATAAAAAAAACCATTTGGATAGTGCATAATCTTGTTATTACAGGTGGAACTTCTAGTAGGATATGGAGTGTATTGGTATCCTGGTAGGATTAGGGTCCTGCGACAGGAACTGGGTGATAGTCCTGACAAGCACTATCAAGCTTTGCTGAGGACAATGCTCTCCAAAGTGAAGCATATTGATGGAATTAGTGTGACTGGGAAAAGAGGCTGCCAACAAATACCACCTAAACTGACAGACACTCTCTTAAGTAAAATATTCTACTCATGATATAATTATATTTTCACACCACTACCTTTTAACATATTTTACCTTTCTCTTGCAGTTTACGTGACCCAAATATATGTGGAGCTGGGTGGGGACAGAAAAGATGTCAAATTCAAGCCAGAAACAAAACTAAGAATTTTTTTTAGCAATGGCAAGAAAACAAAAGCAGCATCAAATGCACCCCATCACTCACCCTCTCAATCACTCCCACACTCACCCTTTCTCTCACCCTCCCATTCCCCAACCCATGCAGGGCCATCCTCTCCTCCAATTCCTCATCCAGACCTGGAACCTCCAATTCCTCACCCAGACCTGGACCCTCCCAGACCACCAGTTACATCCACCAGTCACCATCTTCTGACCACATGTACTCAATGCCCTCTCCACAGTTCCACAGTCCTGGTACTCTTCTTAACATCTCCAGTAATTATGTTGCCACAGAGGTGGAAGTTGAGTTCAATAAGTTCTAAGTTCTTCTAAAAACTTTGCCTGATTTGTTATATCTTTGGAATATTTTTTGTTTTGATTTTGAAATCTGAATGCAAGTTCTGCATTTTTTTTCCATAGTAGATTAATTTGATTTTTTTTTAAATGTATTAACATTGTTATGTTGTTGTTAAGTCCTTAAATGGCTTATTTCTTTGATTTTTTGAGGTAATATTGTTCTAAAACTACAAACAATTATTGTAGTTGTTATTAAAAATGACTACAAGTCGTAGTATCTAAATGCTTAATTTATTTTACTTTCCTCATGAGTAGTCAGCGAAGCGCAAGCTTTCAAACAGAGGCGCCGCCCATGCGCACCGCTGGTCAGCAGAAGAGGGGGAGGGAGGGGGGGGGGCACGGTTTAGGTGATGACGTCACGGTATGAGAACAATGGCGCTTCACTTTCGTGATCCTCCCCGGCCAAGTCGTAATTTTGTCGTTATTTTGACATAAAAAGTGCACTTTTAATTATAAATCTACGCCAGGAAAACGACAAAATTACGACGACGGGGTTAGTCATAATTTTGTCGTTATTTCCGCATCTGTTTAGCGTGTTTACATGGTAGATAGGTAGTAATTTCGCCGCGACTCTCCGACAAAATAACGACAAAAATACGCCTTGCTGGCCGTACGGGTAGTGTCTGTGTCACAGTAGCCGCCAGCCGTCGTTCGCTGCCTCGCTCGGCCCGGCCTGCTTGGCAGTGGCGTTGACAGAGCCATCGTCGTCTCAAAAGTTGCCGCTTGTCAATTCGGAACGGACGGGAGGTGGAGGCGGTCACCGATGGACCGCATCGGTCCACACGGGTCGCAAGGCGGACCCCTACTGCTTCGCCCAAAATGCGGTGCGGTCCCTTGCGGTCAGCGGTAGGCGGCTAGCTCGATGCAGATCTCTGCTCAGCAATAAGCCCTCCCCCTTTATGGTTCTACACGGCAAAAAATTATGACGGCCGTTCCCTTGCGGAACGGAACTTCCGTAATCTGTTTTTAGCATACGGTGCGTAAGACTGTCGGTTACGGAGGAGAAATACACAGAGATGCCTATGGTACGGAAGCCATGGTACGGAATCGGGCGGTTTAAATTTCACGGAATGTCCGTACCACTTTTCGTATCGTGGAAGAGGTTGCCATGTAATGCTAATGTTCCGTACCTTCTTCTGTAGCATACCCGCGTTTTTTGCAGTTTAAAGAGACGCGTCAGGACGGGATAGAAATCGCAAATCCATCGACGTTCAATAGCCGAAGGTTGCCCCCTCCAAAAAAAGAAGAAACTCGTGGACACGCCACACAACCCTTAAGTCATTCCCTTTGCCGACTATATGGACCATGTGCAAGTAGTTATACAAAGTGACGTCGCCAGTATGAATGTACGTTAAAGTGTGAACAAAATGGCCAGAAGTGTTACAGTATTCAATTTATTTCGTCTTCCTTAGGAATTAGCACGTAGTCAACCAGGGTTTGTCGACAAAGAAGACGTGCATGGTGAACATGCCGTACGTATTGATAAATTTGGTCATGCAGTCCGGGGAGTTTGGCGCGATTTTCTGCAAAAGAAAACAAAAGGCAATGGGCTTACGAAGTCGACTAGGCGATCGCACGAACTAGTTCCATGGCATATGCATATGCATATTATCACGTCCGAACATGAAATTCTGCGCAATCACATGTGTTAAGCCGTGAAGTAGAAAAATAGGCTGACTGGTGCCCGTACCCAAATGTTATGACGAAAGTCATTTCAGGAAAGTTAAGGCGCCATGCCCCTCCCCTCAGAGAGAGCGAACAATCCATTATTTTCCCCCTTCAAATTAATGAAGAGTCTCTGGGAAATAAAACAAGCTGGCCCGCCCCTCTGTCAAACCTCGGTTCCAGTTCCGTTCAGCTCCACCGGCACCTCGGTTCGGCAGGCGGACCTGGCCAGGCCAGCATGGCCTGCCTCGGCCCCCAGCCTCAAGTCTCTCTAGAAGTTCCCGATAGCAGATGTATTCGTTACGATTGAAATCATTAACCTGAGCCCGTCCCGTGTAACAAAGCGCGCCGCGATAGTAATGGTGTGCGGGCGGCGGCCAACCCTAACCTCAAAATACAAAAACAAACATATTTTCATTGCTCAAATATGCGATACAAATTGAAAATTGTTGGCACCGTACGTGATTCTACGTTATAAAAGGAGTTCATCCTCTAAATTTGAAGTTTTCCTGAGAACGAAAAGTCGACGTGCACAAGTCCGCCCGAACACCCAGAAAAACGTAGTCTTAGCCTAGAACTTAACAAGGTTAATAGACTTTACTCAGGACCATAGTCTTGCAGGAAGATTCAAAGCAGCTTGGATCAAAGTCAGCAACCTTCGTAAGTTCAAGACTAGAGTTTTTAAGGTCAGTCTAACCATGATCGAAGAAAACATTTTACTGTGTGAACGAACATCCGGCATAAGACTATAAGCCCGGCTGCTGCCGTATCCAAAGAAACGTGTCGGGGCGGGCTAAAAAAGGAATGTCGGAAATAAAGGTACCAACACGTCCTCCGTGATTACCGAGAATATTTTTCAGCAGCAGTGTGCGACGATTAGAGACATGACGGTACCGACTGAAATTCAGAAAGGTACATATGCAGTGGGAAAGAGGGGGCCGGGTATTACCTTGGCTACTAAAGCTGGGGGAGACTCGAACCAGCCGCGGCCCTGCTTGTTGTTTGCCTTGCCGTAAAGAGTGTAGCCGTAACCGGTAAGCTTGCTGGTCTTAGGTCCGTACAGGAGGAAGTAGGGGCGGTGAGACTCACACGATGACCTCTCGGACAGCTCCATGAAGTAGTGCTTGCCTTCAAACGAAGAAGGATGTGTCAGTTATGCAGTCGAGTCAGCGTATTGCTAATGTTTATGCACACTGAAGATCAAGGTTCGTCGCCCTATTTCATATTGAACACCTGAACACTTCTGCAAATTTGAGAATTAAGTGCTATAGTTCAGAAGCTGTAGAAGGATTTTTGATGGACTGGTATGCTGATTCCTTGCTAAGACCAAAACTTGGGAGCTCGTTTTCTGAACACGGAGAAAGCAGATCAGTCAAAGCAACTAACATCTCAGACAAGTAAGACTTTAAATTTAAACAGCCTGCGCTGTAAATCATGCGGCATCGTCAACAATAGGGAGCCTACTAGGGCTGCCAAACTTCGCAGAGCACGCTTGAGCAAGCAGGCTTCCAATTCTGGACGCCAAATTTTGACGAACTACCATACTTGCCAATTTTTGCCTTGCAGTCTCCCCGTTCCGTCCCCGAAATTTTTCACCATATAGCTCGCCAAAATTTGGCAAGGAAGCTCGCCATTAAATGACGAGCACGGACGCTCACCAAAAGTTGGGACACATAAGTGGCACTTGAATGTTAATGGCGTGCATTACCTCCAAAGCGCACGCCAATAAAGTGCGCCGCGTTTGCTTGCGGAAATTTCAACAGAGTGAATTTGAAGTTGAAATCCAGCCAGCGGAGCGTTAGTTGGTTCAAATAATATGACCTTGATCAACCAAATATTTTGAGTTACGGCTACTCCAAAGGTTGACTGGGGTTTGTGGTGAAATAAACAAGGTAGGCGTACGCCAGACCGCGTCGTAGCGTAAACAGGCTCCGCCAATCGCGAACCACTGTTCCCCCCCTCCACGCCTGGCGTACACCTACCTTGGCCTGCCGGCGGCTGTCACCGGGCGAGTGGGACCCTGCAGAGCTAATCAGTCAGTACGGCGGCCTGTGGGCGCCGGCCTCCAGGCGTGGGCGTCGAGGGTTGCTACGCTTCTAACCTAACCGCTGGACGTACCTACTCACACCGTATTGCAGACTTCTCTACCGTACTCAATCGTGCTTAACTCTAACTTAACCTATCCTTCCGTTACGTAACCAACCCTTGACTTCTCTTGACTAACCTGTCCTACTCTAACCCTACTCTTACCTAACCTACCCTACTCTAACCTACTTCGACCTAACCTATCCTAGCCTATTCTAACTTTCCCTACTCATGGTGGACTTTCCTACCGTATTCCCCGCGAAATTTCAGTTGTATGTAATTACTGCATACATGAAGTGTATGTAGCCTGGATGCATATGACATATACATGACATATACAAATTATACGTGGAAAAGGCATTATGACACATACGGGGTATGTTTGACATCGCAGTATACAGCAGTCTGTATGGAAACCTGTATACAATATCATAACATACCAGAAAATGCACTAAATTTGCTTTTCTAATGTAGCAGAGAGTGACCGGACAACAAATTTACTACAAATTTATGATGCTTGTTTCATAAAAATCGAAAAATCATCGACAAAAACGTGTCGGGTGTCAAGAGTTGAACCCTCAGCCTTTCTCTCACTAACCCAGCTCCTTAACAGTTCGGCTACGGCGCCACGATGCCATTGGACTCCAGCAGACGCAAGACTATCTAGGGTCATATCCAATCTGTACGTCGATCACATACAGGTTGTATGCAGAAATAGGTTGCATACGGAAATGGGACTAAGAAAAATTATGGACGTTGCACATGCGGTCAGATCGACCGGTCACCATTATGTGCGTACAAGAAAACCTCTTGCATGCAGACTGTATGGAGTGCATGTGAATCACATGGAAGGTGTAGGCAGCGTCCAGATGCTTGTGAAACATAGTTGTATGCAATTTCTAGAATGCTTACGGCAACTGAATGTAAGCTTACAACAGGTGTACACAGTCCATATGTAGACACTTCGAACCAGTACAGTGTCTGGATGCAAACATCAACCACCCCCATACAGTATTGCATACAACCATATGCATTTAGGAAGAGCTCGTATGTAAGCATACAGAAGTTGTATGTGACATGCACGTAGTCCTGATGCTACCATACACCCCCCACATGTATCTTTGATCCAGCGACTGTATGCTAACGTATACGTATACGCTAACGTATACGTATACGCTAATAGTATACAGGTGTATACATATTACTTACAGCACGTATATGACATGCATAATGCTGCTCAAACCTAATCTACCCTAGCTAAATCAGTTTCGGTCCAAGGAGACCCTGCTTGGACCATTGGCACCATTAGCAGCACCTGGGGTTTCGGGATTGTGATTTAGGTCCTGAGTGTATTTTAAGAGTGGTCGGTTCCCATCTTCAAGTTTAAAATACTGCTTTTTTAGCAGTTTTTTTTTGTTCCTGCTCCTGCTCAAGAAGGCCCTGTTTTGGCGCCCAGCAGAGGGGGTCGGTCGCCATGTTTAAGTTTGAAATTCGGCACGATTTTGCCCTCCCGTTCCAGTTCCTGCCCAAGAAGGCTCTGGTTTGACCACTAGCACCTGCAGCAGCACCTGGGGTTTATGACGGCATTTTGACTTGAGTCTTGGGATGACTTTAAAAGGGGTCGGTCGCCATGTTCAAGTTTAAAATTCTGCACGATTCAGAAACTGGCCCTCCCGTTCTAGTTTGTGCCCAAGAGGGCCCTATTTTGCCAACCGGCACCTGCAGCAGCACCTGAGGTCGGATATGAACAGGAACCCGAGTGAAATAATAAGCCATACATGGCAAGCCACGAAAATACGGGCAACTATTGCTTGTCAGGGATATACCCCACTGTGTTTCATAAGCGGTGCTAACAATTTCTCTGACCGAAAGACGGGCGCAGTATTGTAATCCTGAGATCCCGGAATGGATCCCGGAATGGATTGCTAAAGACAGGGTCTGCAATAAATAGGTCTGCGCTTTATTAATGAAATTTATACAGCTAAATTTAAGGATTTGGTGCCGAGCATCTTGTTCAACCTCGAAGGAAAGTACGTACTAAGATGATTTCTTTTTTGGTTCAGGTGACAGGGAACAAGAGATGGCAAGCACCTTTTGGGGAGGGGCGGGCGGGGGCAACTTCCTACCTTGCACTAAAGCCGCAGAGGGCGGCGCACTGCATTGCACTGCCCCCCCCCCCCCCCTCCCCTACGCCCCTCGCCCTTCCCATTCCGGGCTTCTGGGATTTCTCAAGACGGCAAGACCACCAAAATTGCGAAAATTGCCAATTGTTAATTATTTAAAAAAAATCTAAGACCAGTTGTAAAAATTAGAAACTATTTTGCCTACGGTGCCCCCGAGGTGAGGTTGACTCCGGTATGATGCAAGAAAATTGTGGCCTAAAATTTGCCTCTACAATGATTCGTTCTCGCTTTCGCTCAGCCAACAACCTTTTTCTCCGTGCCGGATACGTTTTCAGAACGTGTCGTAAAAATATTTTCAAACTGTCAATCAAAGAGAGGTATGGTTAATATTTTTCGAATCATTCATGGCTTCGAATTCTGCTAAAATCGCAAAGCTTTCGCCAAAATCGTCAAAATTTGGAAAAGAACACCAAAGCTGTACTTGTACATGTAATTGAACCAATATTTCGAAGAAAAAAACAACATTAATTGTTCTAAAATTTGAGCGGGGTTTATCCCTGCGTTCCATATCCACGGTTACACTACCTAATCTCCTACAACACCCTACAACTACCGGGATGAATCAAAACTGGAGCTCGCAGGTGCAGCAAGATAGTCGTATGTTCGCTTACCCATTCCGGGGAAGCACGCCTGCTTGTTGAAGGAATTGGGGACGTTCCTTTCGGTGTTGGGCACCTCGAGACGGTGGATCTCGTTGCCGTCGATGTTGGTCTGCAAGATGTATATGGAGCCAGGTACGGTGAGGGTCTCCTCAGTCATGGGGCGCCCTCCGGCGAGGAGAATCTCTGCAGTAACACACACACAGGGAACATCAATAGAGTACTCCGGAGAGATCCAGAACGGAAGTAAGAAGTCGTGACCAAGAAGCATCCCGGAGAAAATATGAGAAATCGTGTGATTTTTGAAAGGCAGTGGGGTTCCGAATACTCCATTTCTTATACTTCTGCATTCTTCTTCGGTACGCCTTCCCACTTCCGTTCTGAGCTTCGCTACAATGCGCAGAAGACACCGGGGAGATACATGATATACTCGTAATTGGCTCGTTATGGTTGTGGGTTGTCTGGCAGATAGTCTGCCTGTCCGGAAACAACTTGGATGAGGTGCAAGCGATTGCAAGCGACGTTTTCTCGAAATATATATAACTCCGGCAAAAAGAGTCGTGCTCAATGTTCGCCATCTGTAACTCATATCACCAGCAGGAGTTAGCGAGCTAGCGGAGGTTTCGTCCTGCTACTTATATGTGTGAATATATATATATATATATATATATATATATATATATATATATATATATATATATATATATATATATAGGACGAAACCTCCGCTAGCTCGCTAACTCCTGCTGGTGATATGAGTTACAGATGGCGAACATTGAGCACGACTCTTTTTGCCGGAGTTCACCTGCGATCAGGAAACTCTTTAAAATGCGTACTTCTACATCCTTATTGTTATTATTAAAATAATCCTATTCCTATTAGTACTTCAGTTCTTGTAAAAACGAGATATATTAGATTCATCCCCTCCCTTCGCTTATAAAACAGCCCGGCCCATCCCTCTTACTGCTGTGTTCTCACGTTAGGTACGTTGCGGTGCTGCTACGCCAAATATTAGGTGTGCAGCAGACAAACCGATGTGGGTAAACAAAAGACAGCGGCCATCTTGACTAACGCACGAAGTCAGGGCAAAGTTAAATGTTATGTGATTCATGTAGCAGCACCCTAACGTACTGAACGTCGCCACAACGTCTACCCCATGAGGAAATTACTCCCATTTCCAAATTCCCTTCGCTGTTTGTAAAATATTGAGCCGTTCCAAAGTTGTAACCTGCCCCGATTTAATCGCAAGACTGAATCAATTTCAAGTTAATCGAAAATCGACAACAAAAATCCATTTTAGAATAAAATCTTAATTGGATCGTCCAACCCTACCAGGGCCCCAAACTCAAAAACGGTGCCAGATAAAGCAAAACAGAAGAAGTATTCGTCCACTGGGTGTTTCTAAGGTTTTTTTTTTACTGGGGTACTTAAACGAACAAAATTCAAGTTTGTGTGTGTACTGATTGCACAAGTGTGTGTGTCCACGCATCAATCGATGCGTTCTTTTTTGGTTGCGATTTCAACGCATGCTATTGCGCGTTCGTTTCCTTTCGGACCGGATTCTCACATGCATTGATCCCAACACCTGTTATGCGCTCCCCCCCCCCCCTCCCCTCCTGCAAAAACCCACCAGTGCATGTTCCATGTGACATAAATGCGTTTTCTCTCAGTGCTACCGGGATTTTTTTTATGCCACGGATGTGGCAACTTCGGCGTCGTTCGCAACATGGAGCCAGAATCAGCCCTATGATATTTTAACCCCTTATGGAAAATGAACCTAACGTCTTACCCTTGTTGACGAAGAAGGTAGTGGCGGTGAAGACGGAATGACCAGGCAGGAAGTTCTTGCGCAGCTCGGGGACCTGGGTTGGATCCACAGGCGATGCATTCTTCAGTTCGTCGGACTGCACCTGCGAGAGGTTGTTGTTGGCTGAGCGACAACGAAGCCTTTAGGGGCTACAAAAAAGTTTGAGTCCGTTTCACTGCGCGATATCTCGATAACCGCTTGACGGACAGCAGTGGGATGGAAAGGGGGCTTTCCTATGGTAATGAAGAAACAAACCTCGTCTTCGCCCCCCCCCCCCCCCCAGAAGTTTGCAGGTTGGTCTTCGGCGTAATACACTTGGCCTCCGGAAGAAAAAAAAGATCGGAAACAGGAGGTTTCACCTCGGAGTGATCTCTTTAGAGCGGTTCAAGTGGTCTGTCACTCTGGTAAATGGTGTAGACCTGGCGGGTAAGTGCTGGAAAATGGTGGTAAATGGCGGTATATGGTAGTAAATGCGGTAAATGCAGTAAATGGTGGTAAAAGGGGTAAATGGTGGTAAATGCAGTAAATGGTGGCAAATTGTGGTAAATGCGGTAAATGGTGGTAAATGGTGAAATGCGGTAAGTGGTGGTAAATGGTAGTAAACGGTGGTAAATGCGGTAAATGGGTTAAATGTAAATGCGGTGTACACTCTCTAACGTAGTGATGGACCCCTTGGAGCGGTTTCAATGCAACATCATAGAGGAATCGGTGACATGTTTGCCCCGCAGGGCCGCAGGGCCTCGCAGATACAGAGTCTCTGCCGCTGGCAGTTTGAGGTAGGTCTGCGCTGGTCGCGGAGCAGTGATCCGCGAAGAGCGTAGCCTGTTTGACGCCATGACGAGGTCCCGCGTACACCTACTCTGTTATAGACTACAATCTCCCTGTCTATTGTACCACGTTCTCCCATCAAATGCTGCGTTTTAAACAGTTGCTGGCAACACAGAAGGGATCGCCTGAAGCGATGCTGGCCACCTGCATATGGGTCAAAATGTGTCCATCGCCTTTCCTTAGCATGTCCAAAGCAGACGATGCACAGTTGCAGTGCTTCTTTGTAATACGTATGCGGTGTACTAGGCTAATTGCCAAAGCCGGGAAATACACATACGTTGTAAAAGAGTAGGATCAAAGTCTGCGATTTTGTTAATTTTGACCCGTTCTTAGGGGACGATCCGATAAGTTTCAAACACACAGGCAGAACGTTGTACGCTTCCAATCCGAGGGGACAACCACTCATTAAAAATGTGTACACAGATTTCAGGATCTCGTCGGATTACACCCCGTCGTTTTCGTTAATTTCAGAATTTTATTGCTTTTCCGGCCATTTCAGCCCGTGTAGGTATTAGTTCTCGGCATAAAGTCTAAGTCCGACTTCAAATTCGCAATTTTTATCAATTTCTTTTTAAAAATTTCTAGAATTTTGTACACATGATTACGCTAGTGATTCGCCCCTCGTTTCAATCTTAAAGGACATCCCAAATAGGCCAGGCCTTTAGATTTTACACAGATACGGAGTAGAACTGCACTGGAATTTGAACAAATAGGAGAGAACGGGTGCGGCCAGCATCGCTTCACCTGTTATCACATCGTTGCTATCCCTTGGGTTTAAAGTACATCACACAATCTTGGGAAACATTGTAACCAATGAGGAAAATTGCACCTGTGGCATGATTCAATTTGACAAATTTACAAATTGTCCCGCGGTTGTGCTGTGCTTAAAATCGCAACATTTCATTTGATAAAATAAGTCCCCCCACGTAACAGGAAATATATTTTGGATACAGTACAAGTCCAATTCTGGTTCGTGAATCAGGGGACAACGCGAACCTAAACCAAGAGACCAAAATCGTAGAACACGTGTTGCAAGGGTCGTCCTTCGCCGGTTCTCCGGAGGTGCGAGGACCATAAACGTCAATCAAGGCCTGGCCCGACGCGCTTACCCGTCCCTGACGCAGCCCGAGCGGCGGCATGGCGACCGACCCGCAGTCGAGTGCAGCAGCGCAGGGCCGTCTCCCGTCTGTCTGGCGCGCCCCGCACCCTCCCCGTCCCCCGCTTCTCCCAGTGCATGACTTTTTCTGAACTGAGCTGACCTCATGACGTTTGGACTTATGTCTAGAAAACGGATTGACGAGCAGAAATATTTGTGGGAAAAATCAAGCAAGAAATGGGAAGAAAATGTGTACTGGGGTTTTAATTTTCTGAATTACATATAAAATATACACCACAAAAAAAAATTAAAAGCGACTACGAAGTATACTGTTCAAACAGAGCCTGCGCTTGCACGCTTGCCGCTTGCATGAACGTAATATCGGATTGAGTGAGGGCCCACTTTAAAATTGCCTCAAAGCCTCGTAAAATCGTTTCTCTTTCATCATCACTGTCATCACTGTCCTCGTCCTCAAGCGCCGAATCGCTCTCTGTAGCAGTCGCACAGATTTTCAAACACGGTCTTCACTGTCACCACACACGTCACACCGGCCGGTACGTCCTCGCTGACAGCGGATTCCGCACTGACCATCAGGCGCCCGGCGCCAGCCCGGCCGGGAGAAAGGGCCGCGGAAGACAGGACTGCACACGGTAGCGCCCTCTGCTAATCTCTTTACGAGAAATATTTCCGGGGTCGGTCCTCGCACACGGTAAAGCCACCGAAAACTGGGCCTCCGTGCCCCACCGACACGACCAGAGTCGCTCGAATTTTAGTGTGATATGCGGTTTTGGCGCGCCCCTACTTGATAAACGACGAGTTCGACGATCGAGTAAAAGCGAACAATAAAAATAGATTTCTCTCTGGACAGTTTGTTTTCTATGCAGTTTTCTTGTATTTCCTCAAATTCACGAGATACGACGCCTCAAAATGTGGATTTTGCCTACTTTGACGTCGGGGTCTTCTCGGTTAATAAAACGGTAGCAACTGTGCCGCCCGCAGTTCGGGCCTTTGCTGCTGACGGGCAAGCGCATCGCCTCCGCACAATGCACCCAGGTCTCTTTGTTTAGGGCCGAATCTGAGGATCGCTCGGGTCCTCGGGGTCTGAGAGTAAAGCACCTTGCAGAGGGCCCGGACGAAAATCCGAACCTAAATTGGACGAACCAGAATTGGACTTTGACTGTATATCCCAAAGATGCATTGATGATTGTTCCGAAATACATGGCAAATGTGTTGCGAATGTATTAATAATTATTTTCAAGATTATAATTCAAATATATGTCAAATATATCAAGGATACATCAAAGAAACAGCGTTATCAGACGCTCCTCTTTATATCTGTTATATATTTTTAATATGATTGCTGTATGTATACGTATTGCTTTAATTTTGTTATTGCATTGTATCTCTCGTAAATGTCTCACAAGGAAAAATTTGGGGCCCAAGGAAGCCCCACATGGGGTTCAGTGTCCTGGATCGTGATGATGTGCGGGTGTGGCTCCATGGCAAACGAAGAAAGGCGGGCTAGCACAGTGCCGGTGAGGGGAATCGAACCCAGGACTCTTGGCTTCACAGTCGGACTCTCTAACCACTGAGCTGTCTTGCTATATATATATCTATTTATCTTATAAAAATTTGAATACATCCATAGCGATGCAATCGCTTAGTGTAACAAGAATGTAATTTGAAAGAATTCTGTGTTACGTGGGCCATTTAGTGTGCAAGGAAAATAAAACAGTGAAGGTACCTCCTCGAAAAATCGCTCTCTCCGTCTTTCCGTTTTCAGGCACGAAGTAGCCGTACAATAGGACCCAGGATTTAGCTAGCATGGCCTCTTATGACAACCGTCATTTTGTTTAAAATTTACAGAGGAGTACCTAGTTACCCTCAGCCCTCAAATGATATTTCTGAAGTGCCATTAAAATCTGTTTGGACACTTCTGCGAAATAAAGAAGTTATATTTTCGCAGACTCGGGTCGAGGCTGTCACCACCTTTGATCTCTCTCATCCCCGCGGTAAAGAATGGAAGAGAGACTCTAACACAGTGCCAATTGCGATTCGATTGCCGAAATAACGTTATTTGCTTACCTTTCTTTTGCGTATGAAAGAATAGAGACACAATGATAACGGTTCGAAAATGCAGACGTGTCCTATGGGATCATTCTATCTCTTTTCCTCCAAAGAGGACAAACGAAAGTAGTGCTATTTAAATACCCAACCCATCTTAGTCCTGCCATCTCGTGACAGAAAATAATCACATTTTGGGACTGCAGTTTAGAACTATATGTACAGATGGCAGCACCAACCCTTTCGCACCGCGCCAAATGCAGTGTTGCCAGAGAAGTAGGCTAAAAGTGGTCCGAATACAGGTGTAAAGATCGTGCCTAGCTCCACTTGCCTGCCTACTAGGCGAATGGCTTACAGCCGTGGCCACATATTGTCTAGAAGGCACGCGTAGGTCTTAGTTGATGTGAGAGGGACTCGCAGGATGCCAATATATCTACATACACAATACCAAATCACTATGAATAGAGTTTAATGCAGACTGTCCCCCAGGGTGGTTATACGGTTAAAAATCAAGAATTACTTCAATTACGGAGGTGGCTATTAACCTGGAGGGGCGCCTGGGAGGTAGGCTGCTCCCTAGACTGCTTAGTGAGCGCTTGCGAGTCAGGCAGCACCCTAGGCCCCGGGGTCCCGGGGTAGCCTAAATACCGGAGAATGGCCGCCCGGTAGCGGAGTGCCAGAAAGACAATAACAGACATTGCATGAGGCGAGAGAACGCCGGAGAGAGAAGAAGGAAGGAGGGAAAACGGAAATAGGTCACATGAGTCAGGGAGAGGGCCGGATGAGACGTGCGCGAGTGCGGAGCAAAATCGGGAAACATCGAGCGTGTGCGCAGCGCCACCGGAGATTAAAGCAACAAGCTGGCCCGTCCCTTCCGTGAAACCTCGGTGCCAGTTCCGCTGCGCTCCACCGGCACCTCGGTTTGACACAGGGACTTGGCCAGCTTGGCCTGCCGGCGGAGTTTGCGGGGGCCTTCGGCCCCTTGCCTCAATTCTCCCAAGATGTGCCCGATAGCAGATGTATTTGTTACGATTAAAATCGTTAACCTGAGCCCGTCCCTGTGCGCGCCGCGATGGTAATGGTGTGCGCGCGGCGGCCAACCCTAACCTCAAAAAACAAAAACAGACAAATTTTCCTAAATCAAAAATGCGATACAAATCGAAAATTGTTGCCACCGCACGTGATTCTACGTTAAAAAAAGTAGTTGATCCTCAAAATTTGAAGTTTTTCTATGAACGATAAGTCGGCGTACACACGACCGAACGAAACGAACACCGGCATAAGACTTTAAGCCCGGCTCCTGCCGTTTCTAAAGAAACGTGTCGGGACGGGCTAAAAAGATCTGAGAGAGACCGCCCTGCCGACGCGTGTGAACAAGTGAAACCATGGATATTATGAATTACACGGCAAGACCGGCGCGTGCCTGGTCCACCATTAGCCAACCACCTCCACGTTTCATGTAGAACTAGGGTACCCCATTAGCAAGCTGTAAACTATATAATAAATCCTGTAGTGCCTTACCAGATCCGCATTTAGTCCTGTCCACAGAGCAAATCCAATCAGAAACCACTGAACCACCGAACACCCGATCACCAGAAAACACTACTTTTTGTCTACTTTCCTGGCAACACGGCCCGATGCATTGTCGCAGGGACCGCGGCAGACCTTGGTGCACCGCTTAGGCGCGCACGCAGTACACCAGACCTGCTCCTCAATTATATTGTGAAATCAAATTTGCCAATTTCATTAAAAAAAAGAAAATTTACTTCATCATGGAAACAAGCATCGCATAGCGGTAAAGCGGTATAATATTGTGTCGATACGTTCAAATTTGAGAAATTGGAAGCAAATGATACTTTGTTCCTAGCAGTATTTCACGGAGGTTTATGGTACCGCAAGAAAACTTCAGCAGAATGAACCTCATGGTAATTCCAAATTTAAACACGAGTGAGTCTTCGGTCCTATCAGTATTGCACGAAGTGCACTAATTTTTAGGCACGAAGTAGCCTATTGCAATCTTTAGGATTCCGATTTTTTCTTGACATGGCTTCTTAAGGACGAAATTTTACGATTTCGATGAGATTTGCAAAGAGAAGGAAGGAGACACGCTGATTCAGATTCTGGTGCCCTTACGAAAGCTCAAAAGCTGTAACTCGAGCATTTCCAATTGAGAAATTTGATAGCACGAGTCGAGCTGCAGGCTCTTATGGTCGAAAAGATCGAGTCAAGCAAAGGCCAAGCCGAGCCAAGGCGAAGTTGTTGGAAAGGGTAAAATTACAACCAATCAGAGCACTGCCTGTTGCGTAGTACAGTCGCAACGAAAAATGAAAACTGCTGCGTTAGAAATGTTATTACGCATGGGGTGGCCGGCCAACAATGTGGCTAAGGGTACAGACTTTGAAACGTAGCCGTAAGTCGATTGTACTTCCCTCCTGAATTTTTTATCCAACACCATGACGACGGGTGGTGGAAAACAAAACCAATGAGGACACCGACGTCGGTTTCAACGGTAGTTGTGCGCGAAAGTTTTGATTGTGGTTGTGACGTGAAGAAACTGGATGATGAAGGTCTTCAGGGAGCAACTAATCAATACGATCGAGTGTTAAAAAATGCTAGGAAGCAATGTTGTGCAATGAGTGTGGTAGCTTTTTGCCATACTCTCCAAAAATTTCCAACCCAGTGGACCAGTCAAGATGTGGACGAGTGTTTGAAAGTCAGATTTATCAACGTTCTCATGGCTGCCCCACACGTTGAAAAGTAGTTAGTACTCCTGTTACTCAATGTGCGCTGATAATAAACACTTTTAAGTTCATCGGATTACGGTTACGTCAGTAGTTCCGTGCCCAGCCGACAGAGCGCGCTACCGTCAACCGCCAGAGACTGCTCTCCGCTCTCGATCCCTGATCACACATCGACCTTTGTTGCAACCGCCGGCCGCCGCGTTGCGTTGTTGGCGTACAGATTGAGAATGCAGTTGAGACCCTGAGCGAGACTAGGACTCTTTCGACGAATTTTTTCGCTTAACAGGCCTTTAACGTACCCCAAAACTTCTAATGCTTATCTAACATTTTCTCAACGAATCATTCATTCATATTTCTTCTTCACACCTCTTACTACTTCTACTCTCCTTTCCTTCCAGATACTGCTTGTCACATACGCATTCGAAAGAAACTTCAAACCAGCAGAAAAACAAAATTTTCAAAATCTACAAATTCTCGGCAATATCGCTTGACTCTACATTGGGCCTCCTAGGATATCACTTTGTGGAATCTTTTTTTTTTCTCGTTGAACGTCTGTAGTACGAACCGATACTTGGATGCCGGCAACACTGCCCTGCTGGTCGAACAGAACGGTCACACGGTAGTCCCCATTGCGCCACCACACGGTCGTCTTGTCCTCATCGCGGGCCTGGACTTGGGTCCATTTGTCGGCTTTGGCCTCGGCGATGGTACGCGGCATTTGGAAGAAACTGGTGAGGTGCAGCGGGTCGGGAAAGGCACCGAATGTCACTGCAAAGAAATAAAGTATAGTAGGAATGTGTGAAATTTGCGCTTCGATCCCGACGATGACTTATAAGCGCTAGAAGTAGAATGTAAGTTTGTACATTTTTGATAGCCAGGCGCGTTTTTTTTCTTTTTTTTTTGGGGGGGGGGGGGGGATGTAGGCAACCGGCATTACTTTTCCGCCTGTAAGAAGGCAAAAAGCGGGTCATTGTCATTGAAGCATTTTAAATTTGCAGGTTACTTAAGTTTTAAAAATAAAAACAAAAAACTATTTTGGAATTGGAAGCATCACATACTGTAGTTGTCTATTTTTTACTATACTTGTTACCAGTTGCATGTCTCTTTTTCGTCGTCCTCGGATATGCAAGCCAGGATAGCCTAATAGACCCTGACCGGGATACAAAACTACGCCATTTGTGTCCTTTCACAGTGGGCGGGCGAGGGGCCGGCGAGGGCAGGAGCGGGAGGCTGGATGCAAATGTGTGTGGGGCGGGGGGAGCGGGCCCATGAGCATGAGGGGTCAGCGTCGCGTAGCCAGGCGCAGTAAGCCACGCCACAGCTGTAAAGCGGAGACTCATGAACGAATCGTCACTCATCGCCGCCCGGCCGCAGGGCCATGACTGCATAGACAAGGGCCTACTACTAACAGCAGCCGGCCAAGGCGCACGAACTCTAGCCTTAGCTTAATACGCCGCCACCATGAAAAGGGGTCGTACATACTACGTGACCTAATTGGGGGGAGGGGGGGGGGCAAACACTACGCCCTATCGTAAACACACTGAAATGTTAGGTTAGCTACGTCACGCGAAGGAGGGGGGGGGGGTCAAAAAGCGGCCCAAAATCGGTCACGTAATATGGTTACGGTCCCAATCAGCCCCCCTGCGTGTGGGAGATGAGTCCGACAGCTCTAAGCAATTTAGCTCTAATCCCGAATTTGCTTCGTTTCTGTAGATCTAAAATTTTAGCTCTAAACAAACTAAGTCTATTAAGATGTAGTAAAAATAAAAAGAAGGATTTGGTGAGTGCCAGCCAAACTAGTGGAGTGCAATGGACGCCCGCGCAGTCGACGGGTCTCGGCGGTACTCTTGCGAATAGCCACAACGGAAGGCTACAGCCGGCTACAGCAGTACGCGCTCCAATCTAAGGATAGGCACCTGACGGACAAGACGGACAACTTCTTCGCTGAAGGTGTGAGGTGAGAATGAGACGCATGTCGGTAAAGTAATGTTTATGAACAAACAGAAATACCCAAAACTAAAGCAGCTGCCATACTCTACGACAATAGAATAGTAACACAAACTGTTATCGTACCGGTAACAAAATATTTGAAAGCAGAATAATGACGAGAATCAGCGAGCTATATGGACACGCGCCTGCCCATAACTACATTTAGCTAACTTAACTAACATAAACCACACGTTCATTTCGGTAAAATGAAATAAATGTTTATTATGCCTTGAATCAACTCAGATTTGCTATACATGGTTTTTGTACAGGAAAAGTGATACGCCCCCATTAGAAATGCGGACCATGTTATTGCAAACAGTTTGCAACAGAAGTCTTTACTATACTTTTTTTACTTTTTGCAATACATATTGCAAATCAAAAAACTGTGCAGGCACTTGTCAATCAAAAAGTACTCACCCATGAATTTGTTGGGTACAGTGCCAGCAGTCAACACTGGAACAGAAAACAGGGCTGGTTACGTTTGCCTGGAATAAGTTCAAAGAACAACCGGATACAACTGAATATATTACGTTTGCTTATTGTTTACGTGGTTTTACTAGACGGTTTAGCTATGGTAACTTCAGTAGATCGTATGCGAAAAAGTTACAACGTCCTGTACTGACGTTCCAGCGATCTTTTACAAGTGACATATTATCGTCTAAACCTAATAACGAAACGGCGTCACTTTCATACTTACGGCCTGCAGTGACCCCGCTCGCGAGGGCCACGGTGGTGACGATGAGAAGACGAAGCATCCTTGCAGCCGGGAGGGAAAGCTCACTTCCCTAGCGAATTGTGGCGTCCTCAGACGAAAACTTGCTTATATGTAAAGCAGCTGCCACACGACCATGCGGTGAACACACGTGTGGTAATTAGGCTGCTTCGTGTCATGTCGTGAGTGACCACTTCAGACCAGTCACGACCCAGAACACGTCCTAGGGACCGCAACGTTGCCACTCCTCTCTGTTAAAAAGAAAACATACAAAAAAAAGAGTACGGCCATATATGACTAAAATTTCGAAAGAAACACTGTATCTCTTACGGTTTCTGAGATATCGGCGTTTTAAGCGCGAAAATGAAGCAAAACTCCGTTTTTCGTGTTTTTGCTTGATTTTCGCACTTTAAACGCCAAGATCTCAAAAACCGTAAGAGAAACAGTGTTTCTTTTGAAATTTTAGGCCTAATGGGCCATACTTTGGCCAGACTGACCTTAGGATTTTTTAATTAAATTTTCAAAAAATATTGATTTTTACTGTTCATAAGGGCACTTCTTGACCTCTGCGCGACCCCTAAATATTGTCTTACAGATATCCGGTTTTTAGATTTATGGTTCGTATGTAAAAATGGACCTTTTGACGAGTCCGCCCCAACCAATTGTACCAACATTGCGCACATGGACCATCCTAACGTCGCCGTGCACCACCTTGTAGCCCAGCTCCCAAAACCAGTCCCGGCCGAGCAGAGCAGGGTTGGTTGGTCCTGTCCCCTCGCCGATGTGCAGGGACACCTGAGCCTCGAAACCTCGAACCCGGGCTGTGAGAGGCACCTGTCCTACCACCGGCACTGCTGTGTCGTTCCACACCCCCAATCGCAGTGGTCTGGGTAAGATTTGCCTGTTTGGCCACACCCGGTGAAGCGAGTCTTCGTCCATGATGGCGACCCCTGCTCCCGTGTCGAGCTCCATCGTGAACGTGACCCCGTCCACAACCATGTCGGCCGCGTCCTTGCCGAAGATGACCTTGTCTAACGTATAGTCTGACTTTCGCAACAGTTTCGCGCGCACTTCCCGATCGGCGGCCCCGCGAATTAGTTGTGCCTTCAGTGTGTCATTTAGGGTTTGATGGTTAAAATTGCAAAAGGTTGCTAGGTGCCTGAGGGCGGCCACCCATTCGCTAACGGACTCCACCGCTTTCTGCACTCTGTTCAGAAAATCATGTTCTGCCGCTGCCGGCGACGGGTCCGCCTTCCCGTATCCTGCCCTCAACGCGGCAGTGACGTCGTTAACAGTTACTAGGGGGTATGCCATGAAGCGAGGGTACACGAACGTAACAATCGCCTCGAACACCTGCCCTGTGCAGATGGGCACGAAGGCGGCCTTGTCTGCTTCCTCGTGCAACACATGTGTTTCCAATTAAAACAGCAAGCGTGGGCCCAACGCTCGGTTGCCGGCTGATAGCATTCAAACCGAAAGCGTGGTATGGTGGCCTTCGAATGGTCAAATGGGTCCGGCACGTCGTAGGCCGCTGTCGGTGGGTCGTGTTGGAACCATTAAAACCGTTTCAGTTGGTCTGAGACACACGCTATCTCGTCAATGAATAAAACCCACATTCGAATTGTCACTCCACACTGGCGTTGTCTGGCTTGTATAGTCTGATTACCTGCACTGTTGCCAATAGTTTTTCTGAGAGGGTTCTTCTCACAAAAATTAACTACTAAACTGATCAAAAGAATAATCGTTTAAAATCAATTTTAAAATCAAAAATGTTTACCGTGAATGCCATCGTCTAACAGATATAATTTATAAACCCAATAACAATAGCAGAAATGCCTTAGTCACATTCTTAGACCTAATCAAAGCATTTCACGTGTTGTATCTATTCCAGAAATCGTAAGTACCATGCGCCAGCCCTCCTAAATGTTAAAGAACTATTTGTCTCTCCTAAATTAAAGATTAAATTAGAAAACACAGTATGAATGGACCAAGTTGTTAAAATACACCTGGAAAAAAGTAATAAAGACTGGCAAATATGGGAGCAAGGGTCTGTTTGTATTTAGTCAGACGGACCAGGAATTGAGCGCCGGGAAGTAGGCAGACCCCAAACGCAATGCCCCAAAACGGCCATGTCGAATCGTTAGTAGATCGTAAGTAGAGATAAGTAGACATATTTTTACCGAAAACAACATTTGCAAACCCCGGTTTTTTTAAGTGTCTCTGGGGTTTGCTAACTTCACGTACCTTTGGACAGCCCCAACCAGATAAATACACAAAACGCAACGTCTGTCAGGAGCAGGTCTTTAGTAGAGGTAAGTAGAGATAAGTAGACGTAAGTAGGACCGTCGGGCCACTTGCGTATCCTAACCTACAGCAGAAAAACAAAATAATCGCGTATGCGGGGCCATGTGATTTCACATAATTAAGATCACTAGCCACTCGATCTTTCTTCACTGTTTGACTGCAAGAGCATCGTTAGTAGACGATAGTAGAGCCATCATTGCACTCGAAATATTTAATATACATGAGAAAAACAAAAAAATCGCGTATGCGGGGCCATGTGATTTCACATAATTGAGATTACTACCTACTCGATCTTTCTTAACCCTTTATGTGCTACTTGAAAATGTGCGATCAAAAAATTTTTTTTTGCCTTTTCTTTATTAATTTGGGTCCTACGCAACCCCAAACCACCAAAAAGTTCGGTCTCGCTACGCCCGTATGAGAAATATCGGCATGTTGCACTGGTACAACGTTATCGCATAGAGGAACACCCTTTTGTGCATGTCTCAAATTTCAAAACCACCCTTGTCGTTTAAAAGTCGTCGGAAAAAATCAGGGATGCTACCAACGCATCCCCCTGCCAAGTAGGCAACCCTCCACCCTTGTTGCACTGGTGCAACAATATCGCATAGAGGGACAGTCGGATTTGAAAAACGGCAAATTGGCCATTTTTGAGCACATAGCACCGAAACTACGTGTAGGGACAGCTGCAACGCCGAGTAGTAACGAGTACGAGTCGATTTAGACGTGTGGGGGGTGTCTCCAACGCACTAGAACGCCTGTTGTGCACACATGACCCAGCCTGATGAACCCTTGGATGGTGCAGTGCGAACGCCACCCCAGGCATCCGCGCGCGTGCACGCGCACGCTACGCACGCACGAGCACGAGCACATAGGCGACAACATGAGCGCGTGCGCGCGCACACACTCACAAACAAAGAATTTCGCAGTAAACGTGTTGCACAGATGCAACAATATCGCATAGTGGGTCGGAAGTGGTCCCAAAGCTTGAGTAACGACTAGGCACAACTGCCAGACGTGGTCCATCTTTGCACGCACTCACGCGCGTGCATCACACACACACACACACACACACAAGCGCGTCCGCGCCGATATTGCCTGAGAGTGACGGTATTCGAACCCGGATGGCTGTAACAGGGCTGCTACATTGGGCTAACACCGCTGCAACCTCCGTGCAGGCAAGCTGTGAACGTTCACATGAGTAGTCTCGAGCTCTCGAGCGCCTGCCCAGTGAGGACAGGCAAGCCCGCACGACACCTTTGCGCTACGGGCGGGCTAGGCGCTCAGTATGCTGACCACTTAGCTACCCAGGCCGGTTGTAGCCGCGCTGCTACATCAGGCTGCGCCGCTATCAAGTCGTCGTACGTGTCCATTACTGTGTATTTGTCGTTGGACGGTGGCCGGGAAGTGAAGGTATTCGAACCCGGCCGGTTGTAGCCGCGCTGCTACATCGGGCTGCGCCGAGCCGGGGATCGCGGGCCGCTATTGTTGGAGGGAACCAAGCAACTGCGGCGTGGACTGTGTAAATGCGTCTTGTGCGTCCACTTGGCCGCTTGTTGTCTGGGCTGTCGACTCGGTCCAACCCGGTAATTATGTCCGACGAGCTCGCCAATCCGCCAATGCAAGCTAGTTTGCAAAGGAGTGGGGCATGCACGAGGTTGCCCTTCAGCACTGCCACGCCCGCGGTGCCCACCAACTCTGCGACGGACTTGGCTGATGGCTCCGGTGCCTCACGCCTACGGTGAGTCCAATAGGGTATTTCCGTGGATCCTGGGCCGGAACCAGTAGGCGGGAGTGGGGGCTCGGGCGGGCGCCGGCCCGCCCGAGCCCCCCACTCCCGCCTACTGGTTCCGGTCTGGGGCTTACTTTTGTTTTTCGCCCTTCCGGTCCAGGATCCACGGAGATACCTTTTTCCGAATCTCGACTTGCTCTAACGAGGCAAGTGTGTTGTACGCAAAATCTTCCGGAACTGGTATTTGAACCCAGACATTCTATAAACAGAAGTCTTTGCGATAGGATTCCACGTTCTAAGTGTTTTGGTTCGAATACTGGGCTCGAGATTATGCGAGTCTCATCGCTCCGCGGTGTGCTTGCGCCAGCGCGCCTGGAGGGTAGGCAGCGCATTCGACAGCTTGGCCAAATGGTCACATACCTTCCAGGCGTTGTGGTGGAGCTGAGACGTGCGTATACCAGAGCCAAGAAACGGGCGGGCAGGCGATACCCGCCTGCGTCCGAATACGTCTCCTGTCCCTCTCTGCCTCAACGGAACGACAGACACAGAAGAGACATTTCGACTGACTCGCACGCAGGCGGGTATCGCCTGCCCGCCCGTTTCCTGGCTCTAGCGTATACCTCTCACCCTAGACCTGCTTATGTTTGGTTCTTCCAGAAATTTGCTTGCGTGCTGCTGCTGCTGGCCGCGGCCGACCCCCGCGCCCCCTCGACCTCCACTCCAGCCTTCGGACGACACGTTCCGTAAGGCCCTCCGAGAGGCCCTCGAAGAGGCCGTCCGCCCCCTCCAGGCGGGACAGGTGGAGCTCGTAGAGTCGGTGACCGGCGATGTCGCCGCTCTCCGGGCCAAGGTGCAGGACCTGGAGCTGGCCTTGGCGGTAAAGAGGGAAGCCGACCAGAAGTTCCAGGAGAATGTGATGTCAATGCTCGGCTCTCTCATGCATGCCATGTGCGAGGTATGATTTCTATTTGCATCTCCAGAACTGCAAATTCATAAACCAGGTGTCATCATTTTCTTACATAAGAAAATAATTGTTGCAGGAGGGCGCTCCAGCTGAAGGCCACCAAGACATTCCTGAGGAGGCAGCGCATGACCATGACGGAAACGTTGAAATGGAAAGAAGTACTGTATCACTTATTTAATTCACTAAATAAATAAAATAACAATGAAATTCATTCACTTCAAAAGCCAGAGGCAACAAAAAAGAAGAAATCCCAGAATCTAACACAAAACATCAGTACTGAACAATACATCATTATGATCTATTTCATTCACTTAGGACAATATATTATAAAATGTGCAAGATAAATTAAATTTTCGTTCACTATAAAAATCTTATTACTAAAGGTGCAATTAATTCACAGCCGTTGCTAAATCATATTTGAGGAACATTACTTATTGTTGTGAAAATCTTTGAAACATGTTTTGTATGAGTTCAGGCAAAGCAGCACCTCACACTTTTCACACCGCCATGATGTGTAACCATCCTTGCAGACTCTGCATCTTCCCCTTGAACAATACATCATCATGACCTATTTCATTCACTTAACACAATATATTATAAAATGTACAAGATAAATAAAATTTTCCGTTCACTATAAAAGTGTTATTACTAAAGGTGCAATTAATTCACAGCCGTTGCTAAATCACATTTGAGGAACATTACTTATTGTTGTGAAAATCTTTGAAACATGTTTTGTATGAGTTCAGGCAAAGCAGCACCTCACACTTTTCACACCGCCATGATGTGTAACCATCCTTGCAGACTCTGCATCTCCCCCTCTTCTCTCCAAAAAGAGGCCAGTGTTCACCTGCGCTCTCTCTGATGTACTGTGGAGGAAGCGGAGATTTGGGGCTATGGCTGGGGCTGCTTCCTTCTGTATTACTGAGGGACGGCCTTCCCCTCTTCTTGGGTTTAGGAGTCAACCAAGACATGATGACATCCAGCCTGAATTTTTTAGACCCCTCCATGTCAGTGACGCCTGCAAGGCGGTTGTCCCTACGTGCAAGCAGGAATCCATTAGTCAAAGCTAAGTCAATCAAAAAGGTGAACAGAGGGATGGGCCAACGCTTGGACCTAGATGGGAGTCGATACAGGGCAGTGAGGTGATCGAACAGATCAACTCCACCCATATTAGCATTGTAGAGCTTCACCAGGTTTGGTCTTTTGACAATAACCTTCTTCTTAGTCTTCCTGTCCGTCCTTTCCACTTCCTCGCATGGTTCAACTCCAGCCCATGTACTGGCAAGAATTACTGGCTTGCTGTCAAACCACTTCATTACTACCAGGTCTTCACTGTCAAGAACCTTGTGTTCGAAGGCACCCCTTCCCTTCTTCTTGAGATCTTTGTCTGGGGGCAGGGTACATCCCTTGACCCGATTTGCACGTATGGTGCCCACTGATAAAATACCAAAGTCCTCCTTCAAATGCATCATGAGAGGAATTCCAGTAAAATAGTTGTCGAATGCAACAGCACTTCCAACAGGATTGTGGATTGATCTACAGAGGTAAGAAACTACTTTACCACCAAATCCTAGACGCTTACATTCTTCTTCTGAAAAGACTCCGGCCAATGTTGGCTTTCCGATGTATGGCAATATATCAAAAACAAGGCCATCACTGCTGGTCAGTAAGAAGAGTTTGTAGCCATATTTGTGAGGCTTCCCCTTCATATACTGTTTAATTAGGGATTTGTTTCCTTTGTATGCTACCATACATTCATCAATACTGAACTTCCGGCAACCAGTCTGATCAATTTCTTGACATTTTGCTCTCACATGATCAAGTAACGGCCTGATCCAGACCAGTTTGTCACTCTTGTCATTATCTGGGATTTCAGCCAGGTGGACACGTGCACGCAATTTCTGAAATCTCTTGGCAGTCATGTTGTTAGCCACAAGAGGAACCATGGTGTTCGGCTTCCAGTAGTCATGGTAACTGGGCAGCTTACAAATTCCCATAAATATCCATATGGCAGTAAAGACCTTCAATTCTTCTTTTGTCAGTCTCAAATCTTCATTGTACTTGGACAAGGCATACTTACTGGTTTCGTCAACAATAAGCTGCAACATATCATCAGAGAAAAAATATTCAAAGTGTTCTACATTTTGCTTGAGTTCATCGGGCTCAGCTGCTGTGTCGTCAAAAATGGGTGTTTCCTCTATGTCTCCTTCCTTCCAGATGTATTCCTCAATAACAATGTCCTCTTCATCTTCATGATTGATTCTAACGTTTCGCCTGGATTTACTAATTCCTTGATGTTGTTTTGAGGTTCTTTTGGGCCTACGATCAGAATCAGAAGAATCGTCTGAAGACTCTGCTTCTGCCTCTGAAGATGATGAAGAGCGAATGCTTGCATCAGAGTATTCTTCTAAATCAATGACGTTAAAATCATCATCAGGATCAACATCAGACTCATCATCCAACAGGTAACACACATTCTTGCGCTTCCTCTGTGATTTTCCTTTAGGATGTTTTGGAGTGGTATTCTTACTGCCTTGAGGAGAAACTAAAAAGAAACAAACAGAAACAAGAGCAAACGTCAGCACAACAGAAGCGCTAAGTACGGGTAGTTCCAGTAAACATATAAAATAACTACACATTACCGGATTGTTTGTCAAGTCTCGAACTGATATCAGCATCAATTGGTGTAGCAGTGGGGGAGTGAGGGTTACACTTGCACCAACACTGCCTTTAGAAGACACTGGGAAAAAATAACAGAAGCAGAACATTCAGCACCACAACAGGCACAAGATAAAGATAATGAAGATATAAATGCAGTTTAAAAATTACCAAAGAGTTTGCCCAGTGCTTTCCGGGCAGCAGGCTTTGATCCAACAGAATTGGAAAAATCTTTTGCAGCAGGCTTTTTGACTTTAGAAGGAACTGGAAATAAGAACAGACAGGACAAATGTTAGCACCACAAAAGTGCAAAGCTTGTGTCTCTCACCTATCATGCGCTAAGCTGGGAATCATCAGCACAACAAAACAAACAACTTAAGACTTTTTCATAAAGAAAGAAAAAACTATCAGTGATAGAATGTTAAGAAAAATAAGTCTTTGAACAGATTTAATTCACATTTAAAGCTGTCTAACTCGTCTTGAGCAGTCTTTAGCAAAATATTATTCAAGAGAATGAGATTTATAAATTCACATCTGATACCACAAGATGTGTGAATTTTATATTTGCGGATCAATCTATTCTTGCTGACTACTAACTTTTAGTTAAATACAACTCTTTTTATCAGGATGCAATAACAACAAATTACCAGAGACTATTTTCTTGACAGGCTTGGTCAATACAAAATTTAGGTAAGTGGATCCTGGGTACCTGGACCTTATTTTATCAACAGTAGAGGGACCTGACAAAGAAAGCATAGTAAACAATTACAGTAACTTAAAAATGCTAGGAAATAAGGAAATATTTAAGTTACATAACAGTAGTTTACCTGGTTGTGATGTAGTATCAACCTGTTGACCCATACTCTCTCTGCCTTTACACACAGAACTCGAGACTGAAATGAAATTAAAAATAAAATGAAAAGATGTCATGACAAAATCAACAGCTAACTCTGGCCACTAATGCAATACATACCTTTGCTGATATTTTTCACAGAGCTGTAAATACCAACACCAAGTGGCAAATCTTCACTTCCAAAACGATTTAAGATTCCAGCCCCATCAGATAACTCTTTGTCTGCTTCGCTATCAAAACGATCATCACTGTGCATTTCTTGCAATATTTCCTCAAAACCTTCCAATGGTGATGTTGTATCAAGCACCTGTTGACTAGGATCAGACTTTGTTCCAGACAGAGACTGCGATGAGACTGAAAGAAATTAGAAGTAAAATGAAAAGATGTCATGACAAAATCAACAGCTAACTCTGGCTACTAATGCAATACATACCTTTGCTGATATTTTTCACAGAGCTGTAAATACCAACACCAAGTGGCAAATCTTCACTTCCAAAACGATTTAAGATTCCAGCCCCATCAGATAACTCTTTGTCTGCTTCGCTATCAAAACGATCATCACTGTGCATTTCTTGCAATGTTTCCTCAAAACCTTCCAATGGTGATGTTGAATCAAGCACCTGTTGACTAGGATCAGACTTTGTTCCAGACAGAGACTGCGATGAGACTGAAATGAAATTAGAAGTAAAATGAAAAGATGTCATGACAAAATCAACAGCTAACTCTGGCTACTAATGCAATACATACCTTTGCTGATATTTTTTACAGAGCTGTAAATACCAACACCAAGTGGCAAATCTTCACTTCCAAAACGATTTAAGATTCCAGCCGCATCAGATAACTCTTTGTCTGCTTCGCTATCAAAACGATCATCACTGTGCACTTCTTGCAATGTTTCCTCAAAACCTTCCAATGGTGATGTTGTATCAAGCACCTGTTGACTAGGATCAGACTTTGTTCCAGACAGAGACTGCGATGAGACTGAAATGAAATTAATAATAAAATGAAAAGATGTCATGACAAAATCAACAGCTAACTCTGGCCACTAATGCAATACATACCTTTGCTGGTATTTTTCGCAGAGCTGTAAATACCAACACCAAGTGGCAAATCTTCACTTTCAAAACGATTTAAGATTCCAGCCCCATCAGATAACTCTTTGTCTGCTTCGCTATCAAAACGATCATCACTGTGCATTTCTTGCAATGTTTTCTCTAAACCTTCCAATGGTGATGTTGTATCAAGCACCTGTTGATTAGGATCGGACTTTGTTCCAGGCAGAGACTGTGATGAGACTGAAATGAAATTAAAAATAAAATAAAAAGGTGTTATGAAACATTCAACAGTCAAATCTGACCACAAAGGCAATACACAAATCTTTACTTTCAGAACAAATTATTTCTTTAGTACTGTGACCTTCAGTTTTGTATGCAACATATTGTTTGACCTTTTTTCTAGAAAGTATTTGGGTTAAATACTTCAGTCAACAGTTATTTAGTACTACTTACATAGTTCAAATTCAGATGTTCCTTCCAGTGTGGTGTTATCCTGCTCATGGTTTACAGCCCAGCCGGTCCCATCAGATGACGCTTTGCTAGCAGTTCCTCTCTCAGAGTCAGTCAGGGCAGGTGCACTTTCAAGTGACTTTCTACTCTTTTTGCCACCCGCAGTTCCTCTCTCAGAGTCAGTCAGGGCAGGTGCACTTTCAAGTGACTTTCTGCTCTTTTTGCCACCCATCTGTTGTTTTTGTGAACCTATGGAAAAAAGCAATAATCTTTAAAAAAAATGAAATCAACACAAAATGTTTAAAACTATGGTAGACCATAATTCTTGATTGGCAAAATATTATTGACAACTTACTTTGGCCAAACAGCGATGTATTTTCTTTGTCATCTCCTTGATTTCTTACAACTTCACACGACTTCCTCTTTTTCCCGATATTGTTTGGTTTACACTTGGACTCTACGCAATAAATCAATAATTTGATATAAGTAAATAAAAAAGACAAGATTTAAAGCTTATAAACAATTTCACTAGTAAAATATTCTGTTGACAATACTCACTCGGGTCAAGTTTGGATTTTGTCTCTTGCATTGTTTCCTTTAATGCTTTCAATTGTGGTGTTGAATAAAGCACCTGTTTATAGTTACCATTGAGATCATAGTTTGGTTCATTGCTGTCAAAGCCGACCACTGACTCCGCTGGTGACAGAAACACAAAATAAATACTTCTTCAGAGTACTACTAAAACATTCTTTTACATATGATGCAAGACACTCCAAAGATTCTGTTATATTACATCCAAAAGGTGAGGTAGGATTGGGAATTACTTACTTTCACATGAAGCTTCCAGATTTAGTAGGTCTGATATAGCCAAGATATCAAGACCTCCATTACTTACAGGACAAGACTTCGAGACTGAAATGAAACATGCAATAATTAGATCAACAAGTAATTACATCTCTGAAAACCGCCTGAATACATACTACTGCTTAAATGGATTGTAAAGTCTCTCTACGACTAGCAAAGCACTATTTGCATGTGGAATATAAACTGAAACAGAAAACCAATACCTAACTGTGCTTACCTTTGTTCGCTGTTGCTTGACCCTTGACACTGTTACTGAGTGGGAGTTCATCGAAGCTGTCAAAGTGATCCATCTTTGTTTTTGGTAACTTGTCTTTGGACTCTACTGCAACAGAGGTTACTTATAAGAATGCAAATCTCTGCTGTATTAATATATAAAACACATTCATTTATTGCACTGGCACTCACTTGACTCATCTCTAGAGGCCACCTTTGTTGGCTTCACATTAGTGTTACCCACTTTATGTGACTCTGACATGAAATGATGATCATCATGCCTGACAATATTTTGGTCACTGAGGACACTATTACAGAGTGGGAGTTCATCGAAGCTGTCAAAGTGATCCATCTTTGTTTTTGGTAACTTGTCTTTGGACTCTACTGCAACAGAGGTTACTTATAAGAATGCAAATCTCTGCTGTATTAATATATAAAACACATTCATTTATTGCACTGGCACTCACTTGACTCATCTCTAGAGGCCATCTTTGTTGGCTTCACATTAGTGTTACCCACTTTATGTGACTCTGACATGAAATGATGATCATCATGGCTGACAATATTTTGGTCACTGAGGACAGACGCACAGGAGCTCTCACTTCCGTCTGACTTCCTTTTCAGATGACAAATGTTTTCATCTACGGATTCTATGGAAGAAAGCAATCATCTTATACAAGTGAACACAACACACGATGTTTAGAACTAATATATAATTTAATTTCATACTAACTTACTTTGTGTTCTGCTAGTTACGGTGTTCTCAATAGAATGTAACATTGTATGGCTGTTGCTGAAACATGAAGCATACTTCCCTTCACTGGCTGGGCAGCAGGTCTGTAATCGAAGTCATTTTGATGAAATATAGAGTCAGGAAAGATTTAGTGATGTAGCCAGCAATAACCGTAATTTGTATGAAAATAGAAAGATTTACAAAAGAGTTGTGACGTATCAAAATTTGTCCAGTGAGGTTAAGTCACGCATATCTCGGCCAACCCTCCCAATTACGTCGATGAATACAATAGCAACTGAGGAAGATATCCGAACTGAACCAAAGCCGAAGTATCCGATTTGGAAGTTTGAGCAACAACTATATTGGCCATGTCATCTTGGCAGCATTTCCAGGCGTAGCCAAATCCATATTAATTCACACATCAAAGCTGTTTCGTCGCATCGCACTCGTACTGTTTGTAAACATACCTCCACCTCCGATCCGAACTTCTCCGGCGAAACCAAAAGCTGCCAAAGCGGGCGAACAAGTTTCTACACGCTAAAAGGACGCCGTTGAAAGCCGGTGGCCGTTTTCACTTGCACAGCACTGGACGCGTCGCGTATCCCGCGCATGCGGCATTCACGCAGTGTTGCCACATGCTACCAACCCTAAACCGCGAAACCGAAAAAATAAACCGCAAAAATGAGACCTTTTCGGAAGCTAGATAGTCGATTGGGCTATTTTGGGCTATTTTGTCGTGCTTTTTGCCTTCATTTCATCCTTCAAAATAGCCCAATTCGCGGTTTATAGCCCAATCTGGTAACACTGCATTCACGGCACACCAGATCGCCAAAACTAAAAACCGTCGGCGCCACCAACCTTTCGTCACTGGATAGCCCCCTGCCTTCGGAGCGTTTCGGAACGTGTTCGAATTGTTTGTTGATCGGGCTTCGGGACGCGCACCCTGCCTTCAAGGCCATGTAATGGGGAGGATTGTGTGCCACATAAATATATTTTTTATTATTACTAGATTTCAAAGGTGAGATAACTATCTAAATGGGTGACACAGGAATCTTGAAGGTTACATTATTTTTATTACGTTTGGGGAAGTGGAGGGGTAGTTGGAAGAATCGCAAAGTGCTACCCGTATGAAAATGGAGGAGTCCGGCCAAAGCCCGGGACAGTCAGCTTGCCGATAGCAGCCCGAAACCAGTGTGCTCGGGCATTCCTAAAAGTACTACGAAATGTTTGAAATTTGGATGGAGATCCGGACTGCCCGTAGTCGATTTGTCCGGGCCCAGTCCGGGTTTCGCCCGAAGGGCAGCCCGGATCAGACCCGAATCGGTTTTCGGTTTGTTCCTGAAATGACCCGAATGATCAGTCGGGTTACCCGATTTCCGCCCGAAAGTGCCATCCGTCTCATTCGGGTTGCCCGATTTTCGCCCGAAAGTGCCATCGGTCCACCCCCCCTCCCCACCTCCATCCACCCACCCCCAAGCCACCCCGTACCCCCACATTGCTTGCTCGTGTGACACGTAAGTGAAAGGGGAAAGGCCGAATGATAAAAAATTAATTTGTCCTTTAGTTTTAATAAGTCGTGTCAAATGATATAAGACATATTAAGACATTTCAAATGACTGTATAGAAAAAACTGAAAATACTAATTAAAAAGAACTGCTTGTTGTGTCAAATGATATGGCATAATAAGACATAATAAGACATGTCAAATGATAGTATAAACAAAACTGAAAATACTGATTAAAAAGAACTGCTTACACTAATTAACTAATTACAAATTGGTGATGGATGTCTCTTGGGCCATTTCTTGACTGGCTCCCCCGACCCACTGTCTTGGATTTGCCAAACTCCTAGGGGCTGCTGAGGCCACTCTTGCGCCCATCCTGCTGGAGGGTGTCCTGATTGCTGCGCCCATCCGGCTGCCGGCGATCCTGCGGGTGGTCCTACAGGCGGCCATGAGGGTGGGGGCGGGCCCTGCGACCATCCACCTGCTCCTTGTGTGGCTCCTTGCTGTGGCGGACCTCCATGCGGATGGTGACCAGTTTGGTTCCAGGCTCCTCTGGGTCCCGGCACCCAGTCTCCCCAGGACTGCCAGGAAGGAACATACTGCTGTGCCCATGGGCCTTGCTGGTCTGGCGGAGCGCCCCGGTGACCCTCCCAGGCAGCTGGGGCTACAGCAGCGTGTGGGGCTGCAGGTGCAACAGGTGGCGCGGCCGGAGGCAGTGGCGCAGCTGGAGGCAGTGGCGCGGCCGGAGGCAGTGGCGCGGCCGGAGGCAGTGGCGCGGCCGGAGGCAGTGGCGTGGTCGCAGGCAGTGGCGTGGTCGCAGGCAGTGGCTCGGCCGGAGGCAGTGGCTCTGTCATCTTGACAAGAGCGGCAGCGACATCCTCACTGTCTGATCTTGATTCTCGATTTGGAACGGACTGTTTCAGAGGTGATACCTTGAATGGTGATGTAGATACAACCTGGTAAAAAGAAAAATCAATTTAAAAATATTTCCAAAACATTTAAAAAAAAATTATTCCATCTCACATTACATACCACATCATCTATGTCCTTGGCGGCCTTTCTGCGTTTCATGGGTGTGGCTCTCTTAGCATTGGAACTCTTCCTTTTTGGAGGTGTCCTCCATTCCCGGGCTCGCTTGTTGATCATTCCAACTAAATCGATGAGCTTCATCTGGTTCGCTTTGGAGACATGGCGGTTTACAAAACCTGAAAATGTAACCAATAATTAATTATTTAACTAGTTAAAAGAAAGCCTCATTATTAAGGCTGCATAATACAAGTCTAAGACTAAACCAAGTTGGCTCAAATGTTTAAATTTAACATTCAAATAGCCCTACGCAATAGGTTCTTTCATACATGTTTCCAAAAGCAGACTGCAATGGATAGCAAGATAATCCACCAAAGAAGGGGAATAGAATGTTATCAACCAGGTCAGCACTGAAACATTTACAATAAGAAATGGCACAAATGGTACCAAGTACAGTAAAATATTAAGAGGCACTTACCCACAACTGCCTGCAGCACACTCTCGCCAATAGAGTAGGTGCCAGGTGTGTTGCCCCGTCCTGTAACTTTGTGGGTGCGAAATGTCTCAGCCCCATAGAGTGCAAACAATGTATTCTTTGCTAGCATAGTTGGTTTATTTTTGTAATCGACCTTTAGTTGGTCTTTGACGGGGAGAGATATGAAAACCTGGGATCCCAGAGTAAGTTCAACCTGTCAACAGAAATAAAATACCATGCATAAATCTCTGGTTTGGTCCTTTTCACAAAATAGCACAAGCCCACAGCACATGAGATATAAATGTTACCGATTTCACGTTGTCTGGGATAGGGAGAAGCTTCAAAATCTGCTTTGGTTCAGCGGGAGTTGCTGGCACATTCAGAAGTTCCACGATCTCCAACAGGAAATTACGACACA
The DNA here is from genome assembly GCA_038380765.1 of Odontothrips loti. Lineage (NCBI taxonomy): Eukaryota > Metazoa > Arthropoda > Insecta > Thysanoptera > Thripidae > Odontothrips > Odontothrips loti. Next base: position 2,207,652 of record CM076245.1, on the reverse strand, counting down.
TGGGGATATCTGCAACAATATACCAATAATTAAGTTCTTCAATCTGAGCACTAATGAAATAGGAAAAATAAGGAAATGGATGTGGAGAGATCACTCCCCAGTAGTGCAATAGAGAGGCTTCAGTCCCCAGCCTTTTTCTTTCACTCCTCCATGACAGTTTCGGCAGGTCAAAAATCGACCTCAGGCAGAGAGCAAACTTTATAATCAAAACATACTTGCATGCTTAAAGAGTGGTCCCAACACTTTGTCCAATCAAAAGCCACAAGGAACAGCCTATACAGAAAATTGTGGGTACATAACATTTCCCTACAATAGCTATTGATTGTGCTTTGATTGGATGAAGTCTTGAGACCATTCTAATAGCATGCATCATAATCTGACTGTTTTACACAAAATTTGGTTGATAATGACTTGCGAATCCGTCACAGTACGAGTGTGATAATCATACAACTTTAATTCACTGGTCTGTAAATGCAGTGGTGAAAGCCCAGTGTCAACAAAACAATTATTTTCTACACAAGTGATTATGCAGCAGCTGTGAGCACTGACCTAAAGTAGATGTCAAATTCTCTCATATTTGGCAGAGAATATAATAAGCCCTTCAAGTTAATACTTAATACTGCTGCATACACACTCATGTAAATAAATAATTTGTTAAGAGGGGACTTATCTGTCGCATCAAAGAATTGAAATCAGAAACAAAACTTACCATATTTCTGTAATATTCCAGAGCAATTGCACTCATGGTTGCGTGATGGGCCATCCCCAGTGTCATCAACAGCTTCTTCATCGCTGACAGCCACACTCTGGTCTGCGTCCTCACTGCCACAATCACTATCCCTCTCAGCGCTGTCATCTACAACACACAACAAGATCAATGATCTGCTTGGAACCCCAATAAAGAAAAACTCGCACCAATATGGAAAGTTCATTAATACCTGTTTTCTGATCGGTGAATAATGTTCGTCTGATGTTGCTTAGAACTGAATCATCTAGCTGATTCTGTCCAATTGCCTTTGACACAGCAGCCTCTTTGGCTGCTTTCTGTGCTGCCTTGGCCTGCTCCTGTAAGGCCTTCGGAACAGGGACCTTGCTACCGAGGGCCAAAGCAACATCCCGATCGGATGCCTGGCCAGACTTAGCAGGGTTCTTGACCACCCTCTTGGATGTTTTCTTGGTGTTCTCTGACTTCTTCATGATTTCAGCTGCAACTTCATTAGCCTTCTTGTCAAGAGCTCTATCATCATCTGTGGATCAAAACAAACTCATAACATTCTACTTTCATAGTAATGAAATGATGTTAGGGCATCCAGCATGAAGCTGTCGAAACTACAAACAGGAGAACCTTCCACTCTAAAAGGGTATCTGCACATTACAGTGGAAGCCTCGACAAACCTCTGATAAGACGCTTTACAGTCGCTACCCGAGCAGACATAGTAAACCCAACACCATCACTCCGACTGAGAGTAAGGCTATGGCGAGGTTATGGCAAGGCATACTTGCAGAAATATGTCGGAAAAACAAAAAATACGTCGAAATTATCCATTTAAATTGTAAAACTTACCACTCAGCATGAGTATTTTGGCAGGATAGAATTTTCTATTCCCGCTGAACTGAACCGGTGTGGCAGCACCAACGAACCGTGAGCTCTCCGGGACGCTAGATATGGGCTCGATGCCCGTTTTTTTCTCCTTCTCCCAATATACTAATGCTTTCAATTTCTTGAGAGACATTTTGAAACGAGCATAGCCTAAAACACACGGTACAATACACGAATATGGAACACTCTAGAATTAACAACGCGAAAGACCGTTACATTCGTTCGCATCGCACACAGGTGGGAGAGGGAAACGAGCTGCCCATCATGGCGGCCAACCAAGATCAAAAATCGACTTGAATTATTGAAATCGTTTTGCATTCGATGGTAATACTTGTAAAATTTCTCTTGATAACTTTAGAAATGTCTATTTAGAATTAATATGGAATATAAGCTACTTGTTTTGTTTATAAAAATAAATTCGTTGTTAAGTGGAAATGTACTTGACTAGTCGAGTCGTGAGTGACGTCATAGGCACGACACGTAAATCTTTGAAATAGCCGTTTAAAAAGAGGTTTGGAGACGGAGTAAGATGAAATTATTGTTTTTCTCTCCTGGAGACATCAAATCAAGTATATTTTACCTCATCACAGGAATAAAACAAATCTGTGACTCAACTACTGGGCATTCCCTACCCCCACTCCGCCCTTCCCCGCCGCCCCCGCCCTCCCATCCCCCTCCCATTGTTTTGTTTTGGCTCTGCTGTGCTGAGGCGTGTGAAAGCAGTGTGAAGGTTATGGTTGTGTCTCAGCTGCTTTGCTCTCTTACCTTCAAATCATTCCGTGTTGATAAGTGTTAAGCGAACTTCGTCTTAAAATTTTAATTATCCCTTTTTTCATAAATGAAGTAATGGCTCATAACGAGCAAAATCGATACCAACGTTGGTACACACGGAACCAAAGGAAAGCAATTGATAATGAAGCTGTTTCAGATGAGTCTGAAGTTGAGATGGACAGTGACAACCAAGACGGAGGTGAGCATTTCATACTTCAACAGTTTACCTTAGGAACATCTAAATAAAATAAAAAATTACACATTGGTAAAAGACTTTGTCCAATTGTACATTGCTTGATGGTAGATTTTTGAAATACCCCTGACATACACACCCTACAATAATTACATTGGGCAATGGCTTTCAGGTTCATTGAGTGCTTCACCGCTCCTTGAAGATGCCAGTCGTGCCTCAGATTCAGAGCAAAGCGAAGGCAGCGAAGGTGCTGCAGTAAATGCTGAACCAGATGTCGAGCTGCCCGATTCTCAAGGCAAGTCATAAGTTCAAAGGGAGCTATACTGAGGCCATGATTAAACCTTGACCTCTGAAGAGAACCATAATTTCTTTCATTTTTTCGTTGAGATGTTATTTGATTAAAATCCATGAACCTTTTTGGATAGCACCCTTTTGAGAAATTCTCCCCCTTTGGTTTGTAAATAACCACTGTGGTTCTGTGCTACTCACTGGCTTGTGTTCTAACTTCCAAATTTAAAACATATTTCATATATTCATGCCTCTGGTGCTGCCAAATGCTGCTATTAGTTTCATATTTTCGGTATTTTGTGTTTAGGACTAAATGAAGGAAACCCATTAGAGGAAAATGATGGAGATAACCACCACATTGATGGTAATTTCTTTCATAGGTTTTCAATTTATTTCTTTTGACTCCAATCCTTGCAATGCTTGTAATCTTGTGCTTTCTTTAACAGCTGAGGGTCACATGCTGAATTTACAACAACAGCATGAGGATGTAAATGATGAAAACAATATCAACTTTAATGGTAAGCTTACAGTGCACATCTCACATAAACCTTTCCTGTCTCTTAATGAGTAAAATGTCATTTTTCTGTTTTATCATAATTTTTTTTTCTTTTTTAACTTCCAGAACCTGCAAACAACGAGGAAATGAATGTCATTGTGGAGGAAGAATCTGAGCCTGAAGAGAATGAAGAAATGAATGCGGTGGTGGAGGAAGAATCTGAAGAAGACTTGGAAATGAATGCGTTAGGGGAAGAGGAATCTGAAGAAGACGAGGAGATGAATATGGCGGAGGAAGGAGGAGAAGCAAATCCCAATGAAGACAATGCATCACTGGTTGGCTCTGAACATAGTGTTGAAGAGGGTGTCCAAGAAATTAATTTAGGTATTGCACCAGAAAATTTAGGCATTGACCCAGAGAGTGCATCTGAACACAGTGCTTCAGATTCCGAACAAGAGGACGATGAACGTGGTCAGAATATTGATGATCAGCCGCTTTATGATGGTGCCCGAGTAACTTTCAGACAAAGTCTATTGGCAATTTTAAGCTTTGCTTTGAAACACAAATTAACTGGTGTTTGTATTGGTGATTTGTTATCTTTACTTGAATTGCATTGTGCTGGTGACAATATTGCTCTGCAGACACTTTTTAAGTTTAAAAAATACTTTTCTATGATCGGAAAAGAAAATATCAATCGTCATTATTATTGTTCTGTCTGTCAGGTTGTATTGGCGAGTGAAGATGCTGTGTGTGAGCAATGCAATGGCCAACATCCTGTAGAATTTTTTATAGGTTTTCCACTCATTAGTCAGTTACAAAGTATGTATATGAGACCTGGATTCAGGGAAGCTTTACAATTCAAAACAACCAGAGTCAAAAAGAATGTGGAGAATATTGAAGACATTTATGATGCAGCAATTTATCAGGAGCAAGTAGCAAATGGTTTTCTCTCTAATCCAGACAGCATCAGCTTCTTTATGTATTTTGATGGAGTCTCCATTTTTAATAACTCCAAATTTTCTATCTGGCCATTGTACTTGTCTATTAATGAATTGAGGTACAAAGAAAGAGTGAAAAAGGAAAATATTTTATTGGCAGGACTCTGGTTTGGCAAAGGAAAGCCAAATCCAAATTTATATATGTGTCCTCTGTTTCAAGAAATGAGAAATTTTGAGAATGAAGGTGTGGACTTTCAACTACCTAATAATGGAAGTGTTAGAGTCAGGGGTAAAATTATTGGTGCTGTGGCTGACTTGCCTGCAAAAGCATTATTCATGCGGATGGTTCAGTACAATGGCATCCATTCGTGTTCCAACTGTATGTCAAGTGGAGGCCGTTTTGATCTTGGTGGAAGTACAATTCAGGTTTATCCTTATACAAGGCAGTTAGAGCTCAGAACCAATGGGGATATGGTTAACTTTGCCGAGATGGCTGTCATTGCTCGTCAACAAGACCCAGACGCCACTATTTATGGAGTAAAGGGTCCAACTTATCTGTATTCCTTGTTGCCAGACATGATAAATTGTATGGGATCAGATGTTATGCATGGAACTTTTTTGGGTATAATGAAAACCAAGTTGGACCTGTGGTTTGGTAGTGAACATTCTGGTAGTCCTTATAATATTTCTGCTAGTGTTAACCTTGTCGATGCAAGGCTCAAGAGAATCAAACCACCTCAGTCCTGTCAAAAGATACCTCGTAGCATCAAGAAAGAGATAGCTCTGTTCAAGGCAGCGGACTATAAATTGTTTATGTTAATATATTCACTCCCTGTTTTGCTAGGAATTCTACCAGCTGTGTACTGGGAGCATCATTGTAAGTTGGTGTCTTCTATTTCTTTATTGAGTCAGGAGAGTGTTTCTCATGAACAAATTGATGTAGCTGAAGAACTGTTGCACACTTATGTGAAAGACTTTCAGCAGTTGTATGGCATTCGGTATGTAGGCCTGAATGTCCATCAGTTACTCCATCTGAGCACCGTTGTAAGAAATCTGGGTCCATTGTGGGTGTATTCTTGCTTTTTCTATGAGAGCCTAAATGGAGATCTGACAAAGTTGGTCCATGGAACCAGACACTCAGCACTGCAGATAAGCACATCCTGTTCAGTTCATAGGAATCTTCCTATTTTCATTGATAGCATGGACGATTGTGAAGCAAAAGTCTTGTGTATAAAATTTCTTCATCCAGGAAACAAGCTGAAAATTACTGAAGTAATTGATGCTGTCACAGGTGTTGTAGGAAAGTACAAGAAATGTAATCCTCTTCCTGAAAGAATGTCAAGATTGTTGGAGGATGAATTAAACATTGTTGGTGGTACTTGCAAATATTTTTTCAGGCTAAAAAAGAAGGGTGTTGTGTACAGTTCTGAGACTTATCTGCGCTCAAAAACAAGGTTATCATGTTATGTAGAAATATTCCATGAAGGGATTCCATACTTGTGCAGAATAAAATCTTTCATCAAATGGTATGCTTGTGATGAAAATTGTCCGGTTGTATGTAATGATTGCCAAAAATGTTTCCTTTGCATTGCCACAACCTATGAAAGGATTTTGTGGGAATTGCATGACAATGGCCATGATGTAGCCCATATTTGTAAAGTCACTCCCACCAATGATGATCGTGTATTTATGGTTGACTGTATCAGAAAAGCCTGCTTTTACTTACCCATTGATGAAAACGAGTACTTAGCTGTTCCAGTTAATTCTCTAGAAGTTGAATAACTCTGTGAAATGGTATCGCTTTGCTAATAAATGTGATTTACAAGCAATTGTGATAAAAAAATCGGGATACATGTGTATAAAGGTTGCTCTTGATGGGCAGCCCAATAAATTATAATTCTTTTTATGGAACAACCAGTTTTTACCCTTTCTTTCACTGACATTAATCCCATACTCTAAACACTAAATTTTTGGGTTTCCTTGATTTCTTCTAAACTAAGTGTATTTAGTGACTAAAAGTAATTTATTATAGTCATAAATATGAGCAAGGGAATGTACACAAGTTTGAGAGGGGCAGCAGTGGATGGAGTTGGCTCTCATTGTGGGACTTGGACATAAGTGAAACAGAAGACAAATATAGGGTTTCTTTTATTTGTTTAATTCATTGGAGCACAGAAGATAAACTCTCATAATATTTATCTTTAATTTGTATCCCTTGCTGTCACAGACAGCAGAGGCAAAGGCGAAGTTAGTAGTATAGATAGTATCAAATGAAAATGTAAGGGAGGCAGAAGCTTCAGATATCGAGAGTGTTGTGAGCGGTGAACCCTCCCATCATGAAGTGATGGGAGCATGAGACAAGGGCGGCCCTTGTCTCGCAAATTGGAGGGCTGCCATGGGAAAACATGTCAGCCCTTGAGAGTCATAATTATTTGAAACCATAAACTAATAGTATGAATAAATAAATCAATTTATAACACAAATAATCATAAATAGTTATTTCTCCTCTTCATATCTGTAATGTACGCACTATTGTCTGTTTTGAAAACAAAAGACATTAGTGTTACTGTAAGACATGTATAAATTTTATGATTTCATTGCTATTTGTGTCTGACATCAAAATCTTATAACTGTTATCTTTAAAAAATTCAATGGTGGTAATAATTGTAATTCATTGGCACTCAAAGTGGCATAAGCCCCAGAACACAATTTTTCTTCAAATGAGGTTCTTTGGCGCACCTAATGTCTAACGGTGACTTCAGGTCAACATTAGATTCTGTCCCAAGGCAAAATGCAGATAATCACCCAGCTACATAGTTAAACGTAGACACAATACTTTCCACATTCACTGCTCTCTTCAGACAGTGTAATGCGAACATATTGTACAGCAAAGTGCTTTGGCATCACGCATCCATTTTCATATGGGTAATAACACCACTTGACACTTATTATTTACATGAAATTGTTACCATTTCACTTCATCACAAAATATAACTAACCAAACCAAAAAGAATAATTTCAACTGACTGATCACATTATACTGACACATTGTGAGGAAGTTTAAAAAATCTAATAGCAGGTGCAAAAATGATGACATCAGTGCTGAGTAGAATCTGGACACAAGAGGGCTCACTAAGATGTACAAAAGAAAAATAATTCAAAATGCTTTCTGCCTTCCACTTCTTCAGAAGTAACAGCAGTCTTTTTTATATCTTCCCGGCCACAAAAAGATCTGTAAGAATTTAAAAAATATTAAAATCTTTTAAAACTTTTTCAATGGGTACGCTGCTTGCATATTAATGGAAACAAATATAAAAGTGTCAAATTATCACACATGAAAAGCAGACCAAACTTTGAAAAGAGAAAGAGAGAAAAAAATAACTTACTGATATCAAAGAGAGAGGAGAGTGAAACTAGATGCAGTCTGAATCTGGAGGAGTGTTAGGCCCATGTAAACTTGTACATGGATTCACGTCTGGGACGAGGACACAGCAAAAACTGAAGACCTAAAAAATGAATTAAAAAAATAGTGTTAGTTCACAGAACATTACTAAACAATGTCATTGAATATAGGGCGGCATCATTTGTCTCACTATTCACCTCTCCTACTCATAAGTAACAGTTCTAATAATAGTTGGTCAAAAATATTTGGTTTGATTTGCTAGTGCAGGTGGCAAAGTTGTGTTAGTCAACAAGATACTACGTTGTACCATACCACTTGAAGCCACTTATAGAAATAAGCCACAGAAAAATATTCTACATTTCATTCTGTCTAGTGTATGCATTAAAAACCTTATGCGATACAAAGTAGTATCTCGTACACAACTTTGCCAAAGTTCCAATAACCTGGACTAACAAACCAAAGTAAATATTTTCAATCTACTGTTTCTAGTACTTACAAGTAAAAAAGAAGAAAGCTTATAGTAATCAAGGAAAATGGCGAGTAACAGGAAGAAGTCCGAAGCTGAAGCAGCGTGGGCACAGGCATGTAGACATGCATACAGATATTCACGCCTGAGTTACAGGGCACAGCAATGAACAACTGAAGACCTGAAAAACAAAAACAAATGTTAGATGAAGGCACTATGAAATCAAAAAATATATTCACGCTTGCAATCAAATGCTAACTGAAAGTTTGACAGTTCTGCATTATCATCTCACATAGAACTAGAGCCATATTGAGTGAACTTGCTCAAGCAGACAACGATTTCAAGGTTATTGGACAGCAAGCCACTCTGGATGCATTTAAATGTTAACATGCTGAGAGCATGGACACAGTTGCAATCATTGTTTAAATGATAAAGTAGCCTTTGGATTGCAATGTTGATTAAAGCCAGGCGGACAGAAACAATGTCGCGATTGTCTAGCTGCTAGCACCAGGCTGAAGCAGACAGGATAGGAATAGGAGGACCGGTATTTACGAAGGGTAAAGCTTAACGCCTATAAAGCGGTCGGATTACTCACCACGATACGCACGGAAGGATATAGCTGATGTTCAATTCTCCATTCTCCATGGTCAATCGTGATCTCGCTCAAAAATTTCAAGTCGTTACCGTCGGTACCTCCGAAAAACACAAACTTTCGATTTCGATAGTCGACTCTCGCTCTCTCGCTCGCCCGTTCGACTTCTCGCAGGGGCAGGTTAGGCCACCTTTCTCACACCGGTGTGGTTCGAGCGTGTTTGCTGGCCTACCTGACAGGCGCTACACATGCACCAGCATCAGCCGGACCTGTGCAATATCTCAGAAAGTATTCGAGGTTTACCCCATCAAAAGAAGGACGTTTTAAAGTGTGCTAAATTGGCATAGAATTACCCAAAAGCGGGTGTCTGCGTCCGGTACCTACACAGAACCTGAACGCACCGTGTTGACACCTATCTGTCGCTACAAACAGGAACGTGTACATGCCATAGCTACAATTTATTTACTCATTTTATTTTTTAAATGATAGACAGCAGTGTACCAGTTTTGATCGGGCTTGTCTCGGCAAACCCGGCGAGGCCCCCAAGCTCGGGCAGAATTTGGAGTGCCCGAGCAGTCCATCGGGCGACCGGACTCTTATGGGGTAACCCGGTGGAGTCGGAGTCAAATCCGGGCATGCCCTGGTCGGGCCTTCTCGGGCTCGGGCTCGATCCGGAACATGCCAGGGCTTGGTTCGGAACAGCCCGGAGTGGTTCGGGCTCACTCGGGCTATGTTAGGAATAGGATTCGGAACGATTCATTTTCATACGGGTACTTGGCTTCCCGTGTCGTGTTGATATTTCCTATTATATATGGGTCAATGATTTCTCATTAAAAAATTATAACATACGATAGTAGGATTTGAACCCAAAACTGTTCATATTTGATTCATATCATTCGAATAGTGAGCGTAGGTTATGTTTTGTCATTACTGTAGTGAGTTTGCTGTCATAAGTTGTTTTTTTATTTAATTTAATAACACAGTTCTTTATTATGTGTTTCAGGAGCTAAAAATAATGCCAGTCATCAGTGCAAGTATATTTTACAATAGACGTCAGCAACTTATCACTTGCATTCCTAAAAATAATGTGGAGTCGGATGGATCTGGTGAAGATTCTGATGATGATAGCGATATGCTGATTACCACAGCTACACGAAAGCCCTCTGCATTGGTAGCTGTTAGTGACTTAGAAGCTAATTTCGAAGGCAGTGATGTTTCTGAGGAGCGATGGCCAAGGATGAATGAACAGCCCAGCTCAGTAGTTGTACCTGAAAGTGATCATCAATCGGATTCATCAGGTGCACAAACACTTTCTTTTTACTGATTATTTTGCCTGTAGGAAACTTAATAACGAGCATCTAATATTACGTATGGTCCTTTTTTCTTTTTGGTGGTGCACTGCAATACAATTTAATTCAATCCACAGCAGGGATTGAAGACTCATCGAATGGACAGCATGCACATGCTGCTCTTGAAATTCCTCTGGTAAGCGACTACTTGCACAGTAATACAACGGAACAAGAGCCATGCAGTGGAAAACAAAAGTTACTTGGAAGATTTCTGAAAGATGCCATGTCAGGGGCAACTCAAGACGGCTCTGCACTTGGTAAATACAAGGAATTTTTCATTGTGCTGTATGTAAACAATGCTCTCAGTATGCAGTCAAAAATGTCAAATCTTTGTGTTTTTCTTCAGGCCCTGATTTTTTTGACTGTGATTATTATTCATTGGAGGACATGCACTCAAAAGTTTTCCACGGAAGAAGGAATGAAGACTCTACTCAATCAATTACTACTTCTTTTAAACCCATCAAAGGTAATTTAAAATTCTTTTCTTGCGGTAAAAATATTCTTTCAGGAATGTTCTATGTGATAGCCCATTCTTTAATTCTAGATTTTTAGATTAAAATAGTGGGAGGCAATCCTTGAAATTAGTTATTTGCAAAAAATTGGTTTCCTGTTTCAGGTTTGGAGATAACAACCTCTGCTTCACCTGTAAAAATAAAAAGTTCAATCCATGACTCAGATCCTTCTTCCTTTCTTGGTGTGAATGAAAGTGCTAATCATACTGATGAAAATGAAGAGGGAGAAGGCTGGAGGGAAGGTAAATTAGAAGAAGTAAAATTTCCAGCCAGACCAAAATTTATTGCACCGAAAAGGATGTCAAGACCCATTGATTATTTCACTTATTACTTTGATGATAGTTTGGTGGCTCTCATAGTGAAACAAACAAATTTAAACTGCACCCAAAAGACCAGCAGTAAATACTCTTTAAATGTGACTAAAGAAGAGATTTTAGCCTTCCTGGGCATTTGCATCTATATGAGTGTTTGTTCACTTCCATCTTCTAGAGACTACTGGACTGGTATGACAAGAGTGCCTCAAGTGGCTGATGTCATGTCGAGAGACCACTTCAAGAAGATATTAGCTCATATTCACTTTCACGACAATTCAATTCCTGGCAGTGATCCATTTCTGAAGATTCGAGACTTGCTCAACTACATCCGGAAAAAGTGTCAAGATTTAGAGTATGAGTGTGATCTCTCTGTGGGTGAAACTATGATCCGATGCAAAGGCACAAGAAATTCCAATGTTCATCAACATCATCCAGATAAGCCCAGTTCTGATTTGGGATTCAGACTGTTCTCATTGACGGGGACCTCTGGTCTAACATACGATTTCATTCCATATTGTGGCTCTAAAACATTTTCTGCTGAGGGTCTGACAAAAGCAAAGAAAAAGCTTGGAGTTGGAGCTATGGCAGTGATCTCTCTCTGTAAAGGAATTCAAATGAGAAGAAACACTACTGTTGCATTTGATAACTTTTACACTTCACTTCCTCTGCTTTCTTACCTCAGGGAGATGGACCTTCATTCCATTGGAATAGTTCAAAGACAAGGTACAAATGGGTGTCCGCTTACTGACGAAGATGCTTTCCTGAAAAGAGGCAGTGGAATCTACGAGAGTTTCGTAAACAAAAATGCAGTCACTGTTATTCAATGGGCAGACAATGAATCTGTTTACCTCGCTAGCACATTTGTTGGTGTTGATCCGGTTACTGTAGTGAGGCGTGGAGAGGTTGATGTGCCATGTCCCAGAGCAGTGATGAAGTACAACCAAACAATTAAAGGCCTGGAGGTTGCAGATAAGTACATGGGCATGTTTTGCGTACCTACCAAAGGAAGGAAGTGGTACATTCCACTCTTTGGCTTTAGCATTGATTTGGCTCTCAAAAATGGTTGGCTTTTGTATAAGAGACACTGCAAATTATTGGGAGATCCTCCAGAAATAAAAACTTTCAAAGACTTCCGCTTGTCTATCAGCTTCTCACTTATGAGTGCATTGCAGCGTGAAAGAGGGCGACCAGCCGTCAACAAAGTTTTATCAAAACAGAAAATCGAGAGACCCACTTCTGCCAGGCCTGTGGATGACTTAAGACTGGATGGCACTCATCACTGGCCTGGAATAAGGAAGAGAGGTCGATGTCGGTACTGCACTGATGGATTTTCTCGTTTCTATTGCACCAAATGTTCCATGACGTTATGCTTAGTGGAAGATAGAAATTGTTTTGTGCAATTCCACCTCTCATGAAATAAATATTTTATACTGTGTCCTTGTGATATTACTGACTCCGTTTTGTTCTAAGTGAATTATTTTATGATGAGTTAGTAAAATAAAAATTACTCCTTGTATTATTAGTGTGCTAAAAGCCTGTTGATTGTTTTGCATTCCTACTTTTTTGGGTGGTGAAGAAGGGGCAGGGTTGGGAAGTCTGAGCGGTAGGCGCCAGGGTGGTGTCTTGTATGGCAGGCTTGGCGGCATTGGGAGTGGCCTGTAAGGCGGAGTAGGAGGGGCTCGGGGTCGTGGCCGTCGTGGGCATGGAAGGGGTCTCAGGCGGGGGATAGGGTTGCGATGGGGTCGCATGTGCGCCGGCCGCAACACGAGAAGCGAGGAATAGGATGGAAGAGCCATCTTTATGCCAACTGAGTTATGCAACAATAAATACTCACGCCACGAAGGCGGCGCGGGGGCGGGCGCGGTGGCCGGAGTGGGGGCGGGGCGGGGGCTGCGAAGGCGGCGCGTGATCAGCACGGGGGCAGCGCGATGCCAACGCGGAGCGGGGGCCGCGGGAGCCAGCCTACGTTGTGACACAGTTCCAAAGGACACGTGGTGAGCGCTGTGGCCGGTCAAAACAACGGGGCGAGTGGTAGGCTCCGGGTTCGAATGCCTTCACTTCCCGGCCACCGTCCAACGACAAATACACAGTAATGGACACGTACGACGACTTGATAGCGGCGCAGCCCGATGTAGCAGCGCGGCTACAACCGGCCGGGTTCGAATACCTTCACTTCCCGGCCACCGTCCCACGACAAATACACAGTAATGGACACGTACGACGACTTGATAGCGGCGCAGCCCGATGTAGCAGCGCGGCTACAACCGGCCGGGTTCGAATACCTTCACTTCCCGGCCACCGTCCAACGACAAATACACAGTAATGGACACGTACGACGACTTGATAGCGGCGCAGCCCGATGTAGCAGCGCGGCTACAACCGGCCTGGGTAGCTAAGTGGTCAGCATACTGAGCGCCTAGCCCGCCCGTAGCGCAAAGGTGTCGTGCGGGCTTGCCTGTCCTCACTGGGCAGGCGCTCGAGAGCTCGAGACTACTCATGTGAACGTTCACAGCTTGCCTGCACGGAGGTTGCAGCGGTGTTAGCCCAATGTAGCAGCCCTGTTACAGCCATCCGGGTTCGAATACCGTCACTCTCAGGCAATATCGGCGCGGACGCGCTTGTGTGTGTGTGTGTGTGTGTGTGTGTGTGTGTGTGTGTGTGATGCACGCGCGTGAGTGCGTGCAAAGATGGACCACGTCTGGCAGTTGTGCCTAGTCGTTACTCAAGCTTTGGGACCACTTCCGACCCACTATGCGATATTGTTGCATCTGTGCAACACGTTTACTGCGAAATTCTTTGTTTGTGAGTGTGTGCGCGCGCACGCGCTCATGTTGTCGCCTATGTGCTCGTGCTCGTGCGTGCGTAGCGTGCGCGTGCACGCGCGCGGATGCCTGGGGTGGCGTTCGCACTGCACCATCCAAGGGTTCATCAGGCTGGGTCATGTGTGCACAACAGGCGTTCTAGTGCGTTGGAGACACCCCCCACACGTCTAAATCGACTCGTACTCGTTACTACTCGGCGTTGCAGCTGTCCCTACACGTAGTTTCGGTGCTATGTGCTCAGAAATGGCCAATTTGCCGTTTTTCAAATCCGACTGTCCCTCTATGCGATATTGTTGCACCAGTGCAACAAGGGTGGAGGGTTGCCTACTTGGCAGGGGGATGCGTTGGTAGCATCCCTGATTTTTTCCGACGACTTTTAAACGACAAGGGTGGTTTTGAAATTTGAAACATGCACAAAAGGGTGTTTCTCCATGCGATAACGTTGCACCGGTGCAACGCAGAAAGAATGCAGCCTGTAGGATACGTGAAAGATGGCCGTGTTCAAATGGGTGTTGGGGTGTGTTCATAAAGGTATGTCCTTTACGGGAATATTTTTTTTGGGGTGCTACAATAGCGCGCGTGGTCTACAGCACGTCCGCAATATGCCAATTATAAGAAAAGTGTGTTTTTATTGAAAGTATACATTTCAAAGCATGCTGGGAGGGTGTCAGGGGGGACAGAATCAAAATTCCACATTCTGCTATCTAAACACACCCGTCTGAAGTGACCAGCAGCGAGAAGTACCGCAGCTCTCCTTCCCTTTGCTTTAGCAGCCGATTTTATACTTGTTGCACAGATGCAACAATATCGCATAAAGGGTTAACTGTTTAATTGCATGAGCATCGTCAGTAGATGTTAGTAGAGTCGTCACTTCAATCGAAATATTTAATTTACAGCAGAAAAACAAGATTATCGCGTATGCGGGGCCATGTGATTTCACATAATTGAGATTACTACCTACTCGATCTTTCTTAACTGTTTAATTGCATGAGCATCGTTAGTAGATGTTAGTAGAGTCGTCACTTCAATCGAAATATTTAATTTACAGCAGAAAAACAAGATAATCGCGTATGCGGGGCCATTAGAGAGGGGCAAAAAAAAGCGAAGTCAAAAATGTCAGTGAGCGAGATCGAATTCGGAAGCTATAACAAAATACAAGATCTTTGCGACTTTCGAAATTTTTTTTCGATCACCGGAAGGGGTCGTGCAGGGCACCCGAATGGGGCATAAGTGCCCCTTACAGCAGTCAAAATCGATGTTGCAGAAAAATTTTGAAAATATTTTCTAAGGTCAATTGGACCAAAGTAGGGCTCTATAGGGCTTAAATTTCAAGGAAAACGCTGCAACTCTTACGGTTTTTGAGATATCGGCGTTTTTAGTCCTAAATTTGCAGGAATCTAATTTTGATTTATTTTCGCACTTAAAACACTGGTATCTCAAAAACCGTAAGAGTTACAGCGTTTTCCTTGAAATTTAAGCCCTTTAGGGCCCTACTTTGGTCCAATTGACCTAAGAAAATATTTTCAAAATTTTTCTGCAACATTGATTTTGACTGCTGTAAGGGGCAGTTATGCCCCATTCGGGTGCCCTGCACGACCCCTTCCGGTGATCGAAAAAAATTTCGAAAGTCGCAAAGATCTTGTATTTTGTTATAGCATCCGAATTCTATCTCGCTCACTGACATTTTTGACTTCGCTTTTTTTTGCCTCTCTCTAGGGGCCATGTGATTTCACATAATTAAGATCACTAGCCACTCGATCTTTCTTCACTGTTTGATAGCATGAGCATCGATAGTAGACGATAGTAGAGCCATCATTGCACTCGAAATATTTAATTTACATCAGAAAAACAAAATAATCGCGTATGCGGGGCCATGTGATTTCACATAATTGAGATTACTAACCACTCGATCTTTCTACACTGTTTGATTGCATTAGCATCGTTAGTAGTCGATAGTAGAGCCATTATTGCACTCAAAATATGTAATTTTGGCAGAAGAACAAGATAATCACGTCTGCGGAGCCGCTAGTAGTTGTTCAAAAATTCTGAAAAAAATATTTTTGTGCGTCTGGTAGGACGGGCCAACTTTCCTGATATGTCGATCTTGCAATTTGTAACTTGACTATTCCATGACCGCCCCTAGCGTACACACGTCCGCCTGAACGAACAAACAGTCGACATCAGACTATAAGCCAGGCTCCTGCCGTTTCTAAAGAAACGTGTCGGGACGGGCTAAAAAAGGGAAAAATGACGTTAAACTGAGTTCAGACTAATGAAAAAGAAATAAAAATAAAAAATAAATCAAAATGGTATCAACATTGTTGTTGCTTACCGCTCAAACAAATCCTCTGCGATGTCTCGATTTTTGAAGATATGCCGCGGTGCCAGCGAAACGGTGCCAGCAGCGCATACCTTTAGAGGGGACTTGTAGCTCGGTGAGTGGTCGGTTCGGCTAGGCAGTAGGGTGTAACTTTTCGAAAACTATACGCTGGGTCAAGCGAATGATTTACTAAAGATCACCATAAAAATCACAATGCCCTGCATACACGATTAACTGTTTTTCTGATGTACACAAAATATATCCAGTGCAGTGACCCGAAGAGAAGAGATTCGCGTACGGGACGCCCAAAGATCGCGTAATGCTGGCTGAAATCCCTAAAAACGACCTCTTTCGCCTACAATTCGCCTACGAATCGCGTACTGAAGGCTTACTGCCTGCTACCTGGACGGGGTGTCCGGATTTTTACGTGTCGAACCGACCATAATGGTTCCGAGTCAGCCACCGCTAGGCGTTTTGGCTGCAAACGACGGACAGTCAGCCAGCGCTACGCGAATGGTACGCGATTTCACGTAGACCCAGGTAGCGAACTTCGGGTGTGCCCGGAGTCGGCAGACCATCCCCATTGTTCTTGCTCCCTGCCTACCCATAGGCAGCGTTCTGGGACGAAATAAGGCGTTTTCGCTCTTAGAAGTGGCGTGTAGAGGAGGGTAAGGGGAGGGCATTGGGCTTGGGGGGGGGGGGGGGGGAGGAGGGATGGAATTTTTAGGAACGAACACAGCGTCCTGGCCGGGCTGGTCTCCACGAGCTCGAGCTTGTCAGTTGCTGCTGCTCTTCCGAGCCGGCCAGACGCTTTCGGAGCACCTCCACGCTGCTCCTCCAGGACTTATCCCGCCCTTTGTACATTTCGGTAATCTAGCGCAGTATTTAACTTGGGACTGCGCGTAAGAAAAGCAGCTACTTTAGCGAGCTCTCAGAGCTGTTGCTATTCTTATGCGCAACTCCGAGTTGCTGCTTTTCTTGTCCTCCGAACGAGTTACAGTTTTCTGTGTGTTCGTCTTTGTAAATTATAATTCTGACTAATGTACAAGTGTCAAATTTACTGATGATGCAAGGATCAAGATTGACTCTTCGTTCTGATTGTTGCGAGGCGCGCATTTAATTTAAGTTTAATATTACATAGTTTTCATTTTTCGCAGTGCAAGCGGATGGTCTTTGGGAACACCCTGTTTTCTGTTTACCAGAACAGTGTTGCCAATGTGTCGTCCCCACGCAGGAATGCACGCAGCGACGCAGCGTGATGGGCAGGTCATCCTCCGGACTGCTCCGCAGATTCGCGTAGCAGTGGCTTACTCGTCAGCCACCGCTCCGCTAAGGGGCGGCGCGGGCGATTCGCGCACGGGAGGATGAACAGTCAGCCAGCGCTACGCGAAAAAGGTCCTGGAACAGCGTAGCGCTGGCTGAATAGTCATCCTCCAGTACGAACGGCCCCCTGGTCCCTCCTCTTCAAAAACGCGTACTATTCGCGTAACCAGTCTCGTAGCTAAGCCTCTGCTACGCGCTTTATGGTCTCTCAAAAATCGCGCACGACAACGTCTTTTTTCAGCCACCAGTACGCGAATCATTTTTCTTCGGGGATGGCTCTACTATCGTCTCCCGAAGAAAGATGATTGGCGTACTGGTGGCTGAAAAAAGACGTAGTCGTACGCGATTTTTGAGCGACCATAAAGCGCGTAGCAGAGGCTCAGCTACGAGACTGGTTACGCGAATAGTACGCGTTTTGGAAGAGGAGGGACCAGGGGGCCGTTCGCGTACTGGAGGATGACTATTCAGCCAGCGCTACGCTGTTCCAGGACCTTTTCGCGTAGCGCTGGCTGACTGTTCATCCTCCCGTGCGCGAATCGCCCGCGCCGCCCCTTAGCGGAGCGGTGGCTGACGAGTAAGCCACTGCTACGCGAATCTGCGGAGCAGTCCGGAGGATGACCTGCCCATCACGCTGCGTCGCTGCGTGCATTCCTGCGTGGGGGGACGACACATTGGCAACACTGTTCTGGTAAACAGAAAACAGGGTGTTCCCAAAGACCATCCGCTTGCACTGCGAAAAATGAAAACTATGTAATATTAAACTTAAATTAAATGCGCGCCTCGCAACAATCAGAACGAAGAGTCAATCTTGATCCTTGCATCATCAGTAAATTTGACACTTGTACATTAGTCAGAATTATAATTTACAAAGACGAACACACGCGCTGGCTGACTGTTCATCCTCCCGTGCGCGAATCGCCCGCACCGCCCCTTAGCGGAGCGGTGGCTGACGAGTAAGCCACTGCTACGCGAATCCGCGGAGCAGTCCGGAGGATGACCTGCCCATCACGCTGCGTCGTTGCGTGCATTCCTGAAGGTGGTGGGTGTGGGGACGACACATTGGCAACACTGATCTGGTAAACAGAAAACAGGGTGTTCCTAAAGACCATCCGCTTGCACTGCGAAAAATGAAAACGATGTAATATTAAACTTAAATTAAATGCGCGCCTCGCAACAATCAGAACGAAGAGTCAATCTTGATCCTTGCATCATCAGTAAATTTGACACTTGTACATTTGTCAGAATTATAATTTACAAAGACGATGAACATTGAATCACACACAGAAAACTGTAACTCGTTCGGAGGACAAGAAAAGCAGCAACTCGGAGTTGCGCATAAGAATAGCAACAGCTCTGAGAGCTCGCTAAAGTAGCTGCTTTTCTTACGCGCAGTCCCGAGTTAAATACTGCGCTAGATTACCGAAATGAAGAAAAGGCGGGAAAAGTCCTGGAGAAGCAGCGTGGAAGTGCTCCGAAAGCGTCTGGCCGGCTCGGCAGAGCAGCAGCAACTGACAAGCTCGAGCTCGTGGAGACCAGCCTGCCCAGGACGCTGTGTTTGTTCCTAAAAATTCCATCCCTCCTCCCCCCCCCCCCCCCCCAAAGCCCAATGCCCTCCCCTTCCCCTCCTCTACACGCCACTTCTAAGAGCGAAAACGCCTTATTTCGTCCCAGAACGCTGCCTATGGGTAGGCAGGGAGCAAGAACAATGGGGATGGTCTGCCGACTCCGGGCACACCCGAAGTTCGCTACCTGGGTCTACGTGAAATCGCGTACCATTCGCGTAGCGCTGGCTGACTGTCCGTCGTTTGCAGCCAAAACGCCTAGCGGTGGCTGACTCGGAACCATTATGGTCGGTTCGACACGTAAAAATCCGGACACCCCGTCCAGGTAGCAGGCAGTAAGCCTGCAGTACGCGATTCGTAGGCGAATTGTAGGCGTGAAAGGTCGTTTTTAGGGATTTCAGCCAGCATTACACGATCTTTGGGCGTCCCGTACGCGAATCTCTTCTCTTCGGGCTACGCTTACGATGCTTCTGCAATCAAACAGTGAAGAAAGATCGAGTGGTTAGTGATCTTAATTATGTAAAACCACATGGCCCCGCATACGCGATTATCTTGTTTTTCTGACGAACATTACACATTTTGAGTGCAATAATGGCTCTGCTATCGACTACTAACGATGCTAATGCAATCAAAAAGTGTAGAAAGATCGAGTGGTTAGTAATCCGAATTTTGTGAAATCACATGGCCCCGCAGACGCGATTATCTTGTTTTTCTGATGTAGATTATGTATTTTGAGTGCAATGATGACTCTACTATCGTCTACTAACGATGCTCATGCAATTAAACAGTTAAGAAAGATCGAGTGGGTAGTAATCTTAAGTATGTGAAATCACATGGCCCCGCATACGCGATTATTTTGTTTTTCTGATGTAGATTAAATATTTCGAGAGCAATGATGGCTCTACTATCGTCTACTAACGATGCTCCTGCAGTCAAACAGTGAAGAAAGATCGAGTGGCTGGTGATCTTAATTATGTGAAATCACATGGCCCCGCATACGCGATTAGTTTGTTTTTCTGCTGTAGGTTAGGATACGCAAGTGGCCCGACGGTCCTACTTACGTCTACTTATCTCTACTTACCTCTACTAAAGACCTGCTCCTGACAGACGTCGCGTTTTGTGTGTTTATCTGGTTGGGGCTGTCCAAAGGTACGTGAAGTTAGCAAACCCCAGAGACACTTAAAAAAAACGGGGTTTGCAAAAATTGTTTTCGGTAAAAATATGTCTACTTATCTCTTCTTACGATCTACTAACGATTTGACATGGCCGTTTTGGGGCATTGCGTTTGGGGTCTGTCTACTTCACGGTGGTCAGGAATTGAATATCAAACACAATCCTAACATTAAAGCTACAAGCTTGCTTCATAAACATCATGACAAGTTAACAATCCTGTAGGGGTTTCTTCAGGAAGTTGCACGTACTAACACTTACTTCACTGTATGTGTGTTCAGTCATTTTTGAGTTCTATGTGCTGTACCTGGAATATTTATGCGTTTTATTACGCCCTCATAGTATACTTCATTTCTTCGATATTTTATCAATGTCAAATTCTGTAAATTTAAGACATTCTTAATTTCACAAACTGAAACAAAATATGGAGAATGAGACTGAAGAGAAATTGGGATAGGATAATTGAGGTGTGAAAATAGCACATTCCATAAAGCAAATCCGAATATTATATTGTTCTGTGATTGGATTTATTTCAGAGCAGTCTACAAAAAGCACAAAAGCATTACATGTCAGAAAGAAGCACAGGAAAGACTACCTATTGTTAAAATACAATTTTTTCTTAGTCTTAGCACATATCTGCATGTATGCATTTTTTAAAAAATTATAAATTATTGAACAGATGACAGATACAACTTTGGCACAAGGAAAAGTGCAAATACAAAAGCACAGAAAGATGTTCCTTGCAGAGGACGAAAAATATCTGTAGGGAAGTCAGTTTTATAATGTGTATCATTATGTTGCTAGTATTGATTACGAACAACTCCGTTTAGTGATCAAATTTCCTTTTCAGATTTTCAATGTAATTAACTACAGAGTGTCACTAAGTACATCAACTCAACAATATGTGTTTACAGCGATGAGAAGAAATGACACAGAACTGGTGTTTAAATACCAATGTGGTGGTTGCTTTTATAGATAATGTGTTCATAAAGTGAAAGCAAATATACAATTATCGCACAATCTGCTGAACCATTCACAAATATACAGTACTCCACTATACGACAGAAGCGGGGTGATACTCATGACTTCGATAAAAACCTATATAGATTTTAGGGTTTGCAAAATACACACTGTATAATACCGGGTTTCCAGGCTAATACACTGCAGTCGGATGGGTGGCCTACCCTTGACTCTACAGGGGCGACGATGCAGGCGGCTCCCGGCGGGAGACAACATTTGCGTATCGAAACCGAAACGCTAAAGAGGTAGCAGACATCAGTGTCGACTGTCAACCTCAACCATGGCGGAGGGAGCGCAGCCGCACGTGTTGACAAACGAAGAAATGGCAGAAATGGTTATGATTTAAGGCGAGGCGCGAGGGAATGGGCGTCAGGCTAGCAGAATTTATGCCGAGCGCTTTCCGGACCGACATGACCCTAATTACGACAAGTTCGTTAAGATATTTGAAGATTTCAGACGGACAGGCCAATTTCAGCCCCCGTTCGGCAGCCGTAGCCAGGCGCCAGGAGCAGACGACGCAAAGCGGCGCTGGCAGAGGAGTTGGATGGTGTGAGGAGGGGAGGCTGTGCGCACTTCCAGCCGCTCGGCTCGCCCGGCTTTCCTGCTGGTCTCGGCTGGCCGTAGCTCGACTCGTCACGGCCGCTGTCTCCCGCCGGGAGCCGCCTGCATCGTTGCGCCTGCAGAGTCAAGGGTAGGCCACCCATCCGACTGTAGTGTATTAGCCTGGACACCCGGTACATGTGAGGTCATGTACAGCTAGATTCACACATCCCCAAGGCAGTCTTTATCCTAACAATCAGAATATGCATGATACAGAGATGAGTTCTCAAGTTTCAGATTGCAACACATGGACATTTGTGATGATACTCACTCCTGCCCTCCAAGGCTCATCTGTAATATGGCAAAACAGTAGTCAGTATAAGGTTCAATAAAACCACATTCAGACTGTTTTTAAAGGACCTGCTGTTTTGAGCGCGCCTCGGAGTTAAGGTTAAAATGGATCTGTATGAGAAGGGTGATTCTAATTATTTTGTGAGTCAGTCACCTTTTTGGAACCCTGAATAGAATATAGATAACAGATCTTCAAATTCCCCACCAGGCTACCCAAGAGTCATTAAGATTGGAGTTTGCAGATACTACCTTGGATGCTAGCGCAATATTGGCGCTTGTGGTCGTGACATCTTATGTCTTGGTGATATTAAATTGGGGCGTGCTCAAAACAGCAGGTCCTTCAAAACAACAGTTCCTTCAAAACAGCAGGTAGCCATGATCGTGGGGGCCTGCTGTTCGTGAGCACCGCACGAGAACCTAATCTAACCCAGCCTAACCTAGCCAAGTCGAGCCCAAACCTACCTAGCCTACTGACCTGCTGTTTTGGTGCCCTCAGTTTTGCTGCGGTCCCCTTAACTCCGTTTTCAACCAACGAAACATATCAATAGCGAATAGCACACAAGAAAGGGGACGAGTTGTGACTAGTGTTGAAAACTACGGTATTTTTACCGGTAATTTTGCCGGTAGAATTGGTAGTTTACCGGGTATTTTTGACCAAGGTAGAATTGGTAGAATGGTAGTTTTGTTATTTTGGCAGTTTCGAGACCCCGCATCTACAAAAATGACGCAGAGATGTCTGATAATAGGAGACACGTACTCCTGGAGGCGCAGACTGCGGGTTTTCGGCCTCGTTTTTACCTAATATTTACTGACCTGCTCCTACGACCCCCTTTATACAGCAAAGCCGGTAGTACTTTATCTCTCACATTATCACAGATAAAACGAGCACCGATCACTCCCTTATCCGTGCAAAATAACGCGAGGAAGAGAGGCAGACTTCCAGAAGCTACAGTGCATGGGGTATACAAGGACGCGGGGTAGTGCCGTTTGGTAGGTCGGCATGGGCTTCTCTGGCCTGTCATCGGTGGGGAGCTCAGACCAAGCCGTCTGCCAGCCAGGCGGCCAGGCAGGTACACGAGCCCGGCTGGCCGCCTTCCCTGGACGGCCAGCTTTGCGCGGGGTATCGACAGGCCCGGCCATCATGGAGTATTGACCCAACTTGGCCTTCCCTGAGAGCTATTACATCGGTACTGTGGGATTGCAAGAAGCTGGCCCATTGAAATCCTTTGATTGTTATTCTACAAAGTGCCTTTAGGAATGGTTTTATTAAATTGGTGTACAACAATTTTACCTAAACCACCCCATTATTCCAATCTAAAGACAGTGGCACTTCAATACCATTTCTTTTTCGCAGCAACTCAAGCTGTAAAATATAGAAGCTACCAATTCAGTTTTAAAACTATTTGCTCTTTCTCCTGTTAATTTTTTCTCCCCACTGTTACTGTCCCTTCAATAATAAATGTTACATGAGATGAGATGAAAGGGGGCAAGCGAAAATTTGACACACAACAAAGAAGTTCAGAATAAAACTTGCAAGCATTTATTGCAATAAATAAAAAAAACATTATGTTTAAGGATCACAGTAATTATCTTACTTTGTACGACCAGATAAACATTATATTAATACAATTAAAAAACAACTATAATTGACATAAGATATCTTGCTTAAGTCTTAAATAAAAT
This sequence comes from Odontothrips loti, assembly GCA_038380765.1. Taxonomy (NCBI): domain Eukaryota; kingdom Metazoa; phylum Arthropoda; class Insecta; order Thysanoptera; family Thripidae; genus Odontothrips; species Odontothrips loti. The sequence goes on along the minus strand of CM076245.1, from coordinate 2,183,939 downwards.
TTTTAGAAAAAACTAAAAAAGGAACAAGAAACAAGGTACAAGTAGTGCAAGTAGTTGTACTGGAATCAGTCTAAAACTTAGTAATACTAATACTAAATATTCAGTTCAGTCACTGTCCACTTCATCCTGAATATCACTTTCATTTTCACTGTCATCTTCACTTTCATCAGACTTGTCTTCCTCAGTATTTGCTTGAGGTTTTGGTTTTGGCTTGTTTCTTGGTTTCAAATCTTTTCTCAAGTGCTGCCTGACTGCAACTAGTTTCATTGCATTTTCATGGTTCATTCGGTTTCTTCTTTGGTGGTGAACAATAGAAAAATCCGACCAATTTCTGTCACATGGAGTGACAGTTGGTGGAAGTTGCAGCTATGCAGATGCCACAGCACACAATTTTTCAGAGGCACAAAGACTTGTCCACCAAACGTAGGGTTTGTGCGAAAGAGTTTTGGCACTTTCCCACAGCACACTCTCCGAGAAAAAACCAGAATGGTCTCGGAACTCACCAAGATTTTCAAGCAAGACCGTTTCATCACAATGATTATCAAGATGCTTGGCGAGCCTTTTGATTACATTATAAGCACCCACAATTTGGCTGCTGTTTAGGCCCTTACCCTCATAGCGGGGATCCAATAGATATGTTGCATAATGGATATCAGAGATACAAGAATTATACCTATGTTTGTACAGTTTCTCTATCTCTTGCACTATGGCAAGTGAACACAGCTCATCATTATTTTCCACAAACTGGTCAATAATTTTCTTAATTTCTATAAAAGTATGGAATGCATCAGACAATGTCGCAGATTCACTTTCAAGCTTTGTGAGACCATAAAAAATAGGATTCAGTAAATCCAACACAACATCCAGATTAGGCCAAAATTTCTCTTCATCGAGAACTCTTTTCCTGATTCTGCGATTAATTTCCAACTCATTTCGAATAACAACGGCCTGTAAAGCTTCTTTGTTGGCTTTGATGCTTTGAAGAGTTATAGTAACATACCCAAATCTTGTGTCAGGTGGTAATTTCAAGCTGCAAATTTTTGCTTTATCATAGAGTTCTCTTTGAGTGGCCCGGAAGGCACCTAGCTTTACAGTAGAGTACTTGATTTCTTTGATCACATTTTTGGCTTTAACATGCAAGCTGGAAAACTCATTCAATCCAAGAATATCTTTAAGCAAATTGGATAAACAGTGGGAAGCACAACCAGCAGCAAACAGATGAGGATATCTTAAGATTATTAATCTCCATGCTGCCTTCATGTTAGAAGCACAGTCAGTCCCTATCAGTATAACTTTACCAGCCCCAACTTCTTCAATGACCAACCCCCATTCATTGGCAACATATAAAGCAGTCTCCCTGTTTTCTTCTCTATTAATTGATTTAAAAAACACTGGTTTAGGTGTAGTGATCACAAAATTTAAGATTCCAGCTCCATTAATATCTGTCCAGCCATCACACAGTAGTGAAACAACTTTGGCTTGACGAATCAATGTTTTAGAAATTGTATCAGCTTTGTCATATTCTTGGTCTAAGAGGGACTTGCTCAATTTGTACCTAGAAGGCACAACAAATGAAGGTCGAATAAACTTAAAAAAATTTTGCCAGTGAATATCTTCAACCATTCGAAAGGCAGCATTACTAGAATACATGGCTCGTGCAAGTAATGTGCTGGCAGTCTTCTCTTCCTCTGTCGGGAAAAGACAGGTATAATATATTTTAGAATACACTAAACAAATATAGTTACATAAAAGTATGAACACACAGACTAAGTGCATCATTACCTGGTGACATTTTGTCAACAAAATTTCTTAGTGTCTGTGTTTTTTTGGGGGGGACAGACACACCAAAACTTCCTCCTGATCTGTTAGCAGAAGGGGCACTGACACTGGCTCTTGTACTAGGCGTTGCATTGGCATTACTGGAGACATCTGATGCGGACTGCTGCGGCTGCACCTCTTCCGGGTCGTCTTCATCTTCACTGCTGTCTCTGGTTGCTTGACTCGGTTGGGGACATTTAATTAAATGGTCAGTGAGCCTGGTGACCACTGCATTGGCCCATGACTTGCCACATCTTTTGCATGATGCTACTGTCTTGGACCGGCCAGTTTTGACGTCTCGAGATGTACGGCAATCAAAATGTTTCCACGTTTCATCTATTTTGTCGCGAACCATCTATTGAAAGTAGAACAGACACTGCATTAATGACACTACGTACATTACCAAACAATGCAGAGAGACCCATAACCTCACTTTCACCAATACAACACAACAGTCATTGATTGCCAATTGCTCCTATACAAAAAAACGCACTGCATCGAACAATAAAGCAACAAAAATAGATGATACCAAGAGTAAAGTGGACATACCTTGCTGAGTGGGCATCCCAAGCGTCACTGATGGAGTTGAGCCGGCTTGGCCGGAGCTGAGACTTCGTGTGCAGTCGTGTGGTTCTGGTTGTGTGTGTGTGTGTGGGTGTGGTCGCGTTCCCGCCCATCGCCTTCCCCGACTCCCCGCTGCCTCTCCCCCGCCTCACTTCCCCGCCACGCCCCTCTCCGCCAGAGGGAGGTTTAAATTCACATTGGGAGTTTAATTTATGTCGTATCTGTTGATTAAAAGATACGCGGACTTCCCTTTCCGAAAATATAGGCAAAAATCGCATAAACTACCAAAACTACCATTCCTACCGGTAAAACTACGTAGTTTACCGTAGTTTTCGAAAACTACCAGTAGTTTTCAACAGTAGTTGTGACTACTCTTCAACATAACATGACCTCTAACCAACACCAAAACCAACCCAAAACTACGTTTTAGCGAAAATACACCAAAATATCAAGAATGTCGCCCTCAAAGTCAATATTATGTGAAGTGCTTTAAGGTCGGTTTTCAGATGCCGTGAAATGAAGACCAAAATCTTCACGCTATGTTGGCGTCGTCTGCTTTGTTTTGGGTCCGCGCTACGCTCCGCCACCGTTTCCCTTCTGTTCTTCTTACGAGCCAAACTGCTCATTTCACGATGTCAATTTCGCACTTATGTCCAGTACAAATCATTAAAACATTTTAATCCCAAAATTATAGTTGGTTACCTGAAAAATGCCCAAAACTTTGGATTCGGTTCTCCTGTCTTTCAAATAGATTGCACACGAGTGACGTCACACGACAGTGCCGCCCTCCCCCACCCCCCTTCCGCATTTCCGGTCGTCTGCTCGGTCTGCCCGTCCCTTGGTCGTCTGCTCGGTCCGGTCTGCTTCTGTCACCTTGTCTTGGAGTCGTCGTCAAAAGGCTCTAAAAGTACGAAAATGACAATCGTAAAATCAAACCCATGCTGAATAGGTAGTCACATGGACCGGGGTCTTCCGAATACATTGGGCGTTATGTGCATAGGTTATGTGCAGTACACTGTTAGCAACGCAGTGACGTGTGGTGAGTTTAAAGAATGCAGTAATATTCAGTGTACCAAGAAATCGAAGTACGCGGGCGCGGCTGGACCCCTGCGCCGTGACCGTTTTCACGGCGGCGGCGAGGCCCGAAAATTGACGGCGGCGGCGGCGCGGCGTTTCTTTGCTTTTCAGCCCGTCCCGACACGGCAGTAGCCGGGCTTATAGTCTGATGCCGACTGTTTGTTCGTTCGGGCGGATGTGTGTACGCCGACTTATCGTTCACAGAAAAACTTCAAATTTGAAGGAGAAACTCCTTTCTTAACATAGGACTACGTGCGGTGGCAACAATTTTCGATTTATATCGCATTTTTTATTAATGCAAATATGTCTGTTTTTGTTTTTTGAGGTTAGGGTGGTTGGCCGCTGCGCGCACCCCATTACCATCGCGGCGCACGCACACAGGAACGGGCTCAGGTTAACGATTTTAATCGTAACAAATACATCTGCTATCGGGCACTTCTAGGGAGACTTGAGGCGGGGTGCCGAAGGCCCCGCAAACGCCGCCGGCAGGCCAAGCTGGCCAAGTCCCCTGTCGAACCGAGGTGCCGGTGGAGCGCAGCGGAACTGGCACCGAGGTTGACGGAAGGGACGGGCCAGCTTGTCCACTGAAAACTAGCGAACACTGCCAAATTGGTTGACGTAAAATCATCAAAGATGTTGTCCGTTTATCGCTGCCAAAGGAATATCTATCCTCTCAACTACTAACCGAAAAACATGAACAATTTTTTGCTGCTAAATATATTTGTGGACAAGAAAAATTTGCTGCGACGAAAAATTTGTCGGCGGAAGTCGAGAAAAAGGCCTGGGCGCTGACCGCGCCGCCATCTAGAATGACGGCGGCGGCGCGCCGTGGCGCGCCGCGGATTTTGGCTCGGCGGCGGCGGCAGCTGAAAATCCGCGGCGGTAGCGTTTCATATCGAGACCCTTAATATCAATAATATCGTTATCAAACTTATCGAATGCATTCGGTATCGAAGCGCCGGGAAGTAGGCAGACCCCAAACGCAATGCCCCAAAACGGCCATGTCAAATCGTTAGTAGATCGTAAGTAGAGATACGTAGACATATTTTTACCCAAAACAACTTTTGCAAACCCCGGTTTTTTTAAGTGTCTCTGGGGTTTGCTAACTTCACGTACCTTTGGACAGCCCCAACCAGAAAAACACACAAAACGCGACGTCTGTCAGGAGCAGGTCTTTAGTCGAGGTAAGTAGAGATAAGTAGACGTAAGTAGGACCGTCGGGCCACTTTCGTATCCTAACCTACAGCAGAAAAACAAAATAATCGCGTATGCGGGGCCATGTGATTTCACATAATTGAGATCACTAGCCACTCGATCTCTCTTATTTGTTTGATTGCATGAGAATCGTGAGTAGACGATAGTAGAGCCATAATTGCACTCGAAACATGTAATGTACATCAGAAAAACAAGACAATCGCGTCTGCGGGGCCATGTGATTTCACATAATTAAGATCACTATCTAATCGATCTCTCTTATCTGTTTGATTGCATGAGAATCGTGAGTATGCGATGACCCTCTCCTGCCCATGCTGTTCCTGGGACAAGACAGCGCCCAGGGCAAAATTGGACGCGTCACAGTCAAGGATGAAGTGGCCACCGTCAGGGTCAGGAAAGGCCAGGACAGGGGCCTCGGTGAGGGCAGCCTTCAGGGCGTCAAATGCCGCTTGTGCTTGAAAAAAAAAAAGAAAAACATAGTTCGTGCTATCAAGTCGAACCCTATAGATGATCCTAATGCATACAAAGCCTAAAATCTCAAACTCGACGCCTCAGTTAAGAAGCCTGTCTGATTTTGCTATCAGAGGTTCTCTTAGATTTTTTTCAAAGTTAAAGGTTGAGCCTGATTTTCTTGATGTAGACCCACAGCACTGAAGAATGTGAAAACTACCTCAGAATTTTCAATCTAGTAAAGCACTTGCCAAGTACCAACGATGCTGCTGAAAGGGGGGTTGCATTAGCGAAACAATTCAACAATGTACTTACCAAGAATGAAGAGCAAAAACAAGGGCATTATGTAACAGTTGCCAATGACAGGAAATTAGTAAAGCGAACGTAAAGTAAAGAAAGTATTTTTCAACATAAAATATAACTTACCCAAGCTGTTCTTAGCAGAACCACACGCTTACTACACTAAATACCACGAAAAAATAAGTGTTGTGCCTAGGAGGTAGGCAACCGCGTAACACAAATTCAACCGCAGGTGGTCGGAATTTTTTTTGTAGGTTTCCTGACACGATGGCGAGTAAATTTTGTTCTGAGGAAAATTTTGTGTGTCTGAAGATACAGGTACCAACCCCGAAAATAGGGTATTTTGTGAATAATGAGAAATTTGAAACTTTGAGCGCGCTGCGCGACCTCTAAATGTTGTCCGACAAATTTCAGATTTTGCACACCGCTTTTAAATGTGAAAATGAATTTTTTGACGAGTCACCCCCTAACAATTTACCCCACTTTGCGGATTTGGACCACCCTAGTCATCATGCGTTCCGGCCTCGAACACGGGACCAATCAGCTGGAGGGTGGTCGCGCCTTGGTCTTTTTCAGTTGCCTTTAAAAAAATTTAAAACCCATCTGAGGTTAAGGGCATTCAAGAACAAACAACAGTTTTAAAATTGGATAATATTTAATAAATCAAAGGCTTACAGATTAGGCCCGGTCATGGGTATGGCTGAATCCAAATTTTTAGTTCGACAGATAGCAAAATTATGCCCGGAGGAAAACCGGATGTGTAAAGCGGGTTGCCTATTCTTAAACAAAACGGCCTCGTAGGCACCATTAAAGTTTTCTGTGAGCTTCTGGTAGGACGGGCATCATTTTGCCATATGTCGAACTAAAAATTTCGATTCACCCATGCCCATGACCGGGCCTATTACAGATCCGGTGGACACATTAATTGTTGTTACAAAATATTATTAAGATAGAGCACGTGACAGCTTTGGTGACCAAACGTACGTATTGGTCTAAAAATATAACTTACGAATAGGCTTTGGCTACGCATTCAAAGTTTTACTCAGCTTTAATGAATAAACTTATTGCCCTGAAAAATAGGACAAAAGATAAGAGAGCACGTGAAAAAGATTAAAGTATTACAGATAGATTTCGTGAATACAAAAATTAGATTGACAAATAATAAATACATTCTATAATTCTATTGCTTGACACGAGAGGCGAATTACTGCACTAACAATAAGCTGAACTGAGTACAATATAGATTAGAAGTAAGGAACTTAATTTTGCACGGGTGATTCTTGGATGGTACTTGGCGCTCCACCAGATTCACAGCAGAATTCTTGGTTTGAATATGAATGGTGGGAGGGATTCAATTGCCTTCTTGATGAGTCACGTGCCTGTGGCTTAGATGTGGATCCCGCCCTCTTTGACCCTGCCCACGACAGTAAGGAAAAAGGGGAAAATGATGTTAAACTAAGTTCAGACTAATGACAAAGAAATAGAAATAAAAAATAAATCAAAATGGTATGAACATTGTTGTTGCTTACCGCTCAAACAAATCATGCGATGTCTCGATTTTTGAAGATATGCCGCGGTGCCAGCGACGCGGCTGCGTGCGGCCCTCTGCCTACCTTTAGAGGGGACTTGTAGCTCGGTCACTAGTCCGTTCGGCTAGGCAGTAGGGTGTAACTTTTCGAAATCGAATACGCTGGGTCAAGCGAATGACTTACTAAAGATCACCAAAAAAATCACAAGGCCCCGCATACACGATTAACTGTTTTTCTGATGTACATAAAATATATCCAGTGCAGTGATGGCTCTATCGTCTACTAACGATGCTCAGGCAGTCAAACAGCGAAGAAAGATCGAGTGGTTAGTAATCTTAATCATGTGAAATTACATGGCCCAGGATACGCGATTATATTGTTTTTCTGCTGAAATTTAATTATAACTACTGTAGTGACGGCTCTACCAACGATGGTCATGCAGTGTTACAATGAAGAAAGATCAAGTGGTACGTAATCATCATGCTCAAATTTAATTGTAACTCGCGCAGTGATGGACCTACTAACGTCCACTAACGATGCTCATGGAGTGTCACAGTGAAGATCGAGTGGTAAGTAATCGTCATCATGTGAAATGGCATGGCCCCGCGTACGCGATTGTCTTCTTTATCTGGTATAGATTTAATCTATCGACTGCACTGATCGCTGTACTAACGTCTACTAACGATGCTTATGCAATAAACAGTGAAGAGAGATCGATTAGTTAGTGATCTTAATTTTGTGAAATCACATGGCCCCGCATACGCGATTATCTTGTTTTTCTGCTGTAAATTAAATATTTTAATTGTAGTGAAGACTCTACTAACATCTACTAACGATGCTCACGCAATTAAACAGTGAAGAGCACGCAAAAAAATGATTAGTTGTCAGAACGAATTCGTTCGTTGATTTGGGGACAAGCAACATATTTAGTTGTGAGAACTAAGATTTCGTTGGGACAACTAAAAGTTAGTAGCGGCAGCGAAAAGTCAGTTGCATCAGCGAAAAGTTAAAAAATCTACTTTTCGCTGATGCCTCTGACTTTTCGCTGCCGCTACTAACTTTTAGTTGTCCCAACGAAATCTTAGTTCTCACAACTAAATATGTTGCTTGTCCCCAAATCAACGAACGAATTCGTTCTGACAACTAATCATTTTTTTGCGTGAGAGATCGATTAGGTAGTTATCTTAATTATGAGAAATCACATGGCCCCGCATACGCGATTATTTTGTTTTTCTGCTGTAGGTTAGGATACAAAAGTGGCCCGACGGTCCTACTTACGTCTACTTATCTTTACTTACCTCTACTAAAGACCTGCTCCTGACAGACGTCGCGTTTTGTGTGTTTATCTGGTTGGGGCTGTCCAAAGGTACGTGAAGTTAGCAAACCCCAGAGACACTTCCAAAAACCGGGGTTTTCAAAAGTTGTTTTGGGTAAAAATATGTCTACTTATCTCTACCTACGATCTACTAACGATTTGACATGGCCGTTTTGGGGCATTGCGTTTGGGGTCTGTCTACTTCACGGTGGTCGATATCGAATACCGATATATCGCCCAAATATATCGATATTTCGATATATTAGTCAAATATCGATTAAATTTGTCCCTACAAGAGGGCCAGCGTCATTGAGGGCAAGGCCCAGTTGTGGCCCGAATGCGCATGCCGAGCACTCCCCTTCCACCCCCTTCCCCGCGTCATCACAACATGTTCGTGAACCAAACGACAACCCGGGTAAAAAGAGTGGTTATGGGGGACCATATACGAATCGTATATAATTGTATATGGGGTCATATATAAAGTGTGTTAATAGGGTATTTCCGTGGATCCTGGGCCGGAAGGGAGAAGAACAAAAGTAAGCCCCAGACCGGAACCAGTAGGCGGGAGTGGGGGGTTCTGGGGGGCGTCAGTCGGCTCGGCTCGGGCCGGCGGCGACGAGGCTACGATATGAGAAATCGCGTCTGCGCTGCGTGTATTTGGGTGCCGTATCGTGGAGAAGCGGAGACGGGAGACGATAAACTGCAGAACAAAGAAGAAATACGAAGAAGTGTTATAAGGATATTTCCTATGATCGGGTTAGTATTTTATCCGTTTTTAGACGTTAGATACGCCGTCGGATGACATTACGAAGTGTCGAAGTGCATAGTTTCAGTGGAATATGGAGTAGAGGTTATGGTTACTCCTGCACTGCTACTCTCATGTCATGTTTTTTGCACAATTTTAAACTTGACACTCCAATAACTTACAAAAATAATTCATTTCAAACGTTGTTGAACCCAAATATATAGTTAGAGTAAATGGTTTTGGTGAAAATATATTTTTTGAGTCTCTGTCATTACGTGTCCAGCAGTGGCACCCACTTGTTGGATAAGAAATACCTTTCACTCGCTTGCACTGTCATGGCACCTGTTTAAGCACAGAAATTTATTTCTTCGAAATCATTTTTCCAATTTTTCTATGTTAACAGCACACTGCATTACTGATTTGTATCGCACTTCTATTTGTAGCTGATAGCATGGACTCGAACCATGTTGATGGGGGTCTGAAAGACTTGAAAAATTCACCTCATGTTGTTGCTGCTGTGCAGGTACCTACTTTAATTCGTTCTTTATTTTATTTCTTGTGGAGCTGGAGAATAATGAATATGTAACCGACTTGTAACTGCTGTCTGTCTCTTCTCCTAGGCTCTTCTTCATGCAGAACCAATGCTGAAATTCTTAGCAGGTGATGACAACCACCGGAAGAGTTGTCGCTCACTTTTACAGTGCATGATGTGTCAGCTCCAAAAGATTTTGGTCGACATGCGCAACACAGGAGTTGGTGATCCCACTTCCCTTGTTTACAAGTGGCGAGGTAATTATACTTTTGAGTGTGTCCGTTGTGAGTGAAATGGTTCGTATTTTATTGTAAGCATTTCTCGGTCTTTCCCTATCTATTGTTCCAAGGTATATCCTCTCGGATGAATACTGAGAAGAGGGAATGTCCTCGGGAGGTATTGCAAGTATTTATCGATGTTTTACGACTTCAGCATGTCGGAAGAAATCCTGGGTGAGTACGGTCAAAAAGTAACAGTGCAGTAAGTCCTTCTTTAAAAAAAAAAAATTGAAGTGCTTATGGCAATGCACAACAAAACAATTTTGACTTATAGGTACTCTTCAGATGAGTTGTTTTCCCACCCATTGTCAAAAATGTGGAAAACAACTGCACAAGCATATGGTAAGAGCCCGTATTTTTAAAAAAATCATTTACTGACGAAATGGATTCCTTAACCCAGTGAAAGTTTTTATTCTGGTATTTGGTCTGATTTTCAGTGTCTTGTCCTTCATGTGGAGACTATCCAAGGATTTTTTGTCTCTCTATGATTCAGCTCACAGAAGTTGTGCATGACATTACAAATTCCATAATAAGGGAATTGAATGCCAGCAAAACTGAGTACTGTCCCCGGTGCCTGAAAGGGATGGCTAAGGTGACCATATATGATTTTTCCCTGCCTCAGCTTCTTATCATCAGTGTGGAAAGGCAATAATTTTTTTTACTCATTTCATGTGTTATAAATGTTTTGCAAATTGTATTACAGTTTGTCACAATGTTTGCTCATTGCAGTTGCAGACAAGACTTTGTTTTGCCATACCAACTGAAGCTGATGGATAGTAAATTTGCTTTGAGATCCATAATCACTCAGTCTCATGGACAACCATGTTTATTTATAAGTGCCTGTCCAGATGGAACATTAAGACAATTTGAAGGTGCCAAGGTAAAACTCAATGTGTTCTAACAGTTTCACAATGCATGCTACTTGACCTGTATGGAGGAGTATTGATTCATTTTCCTTTAATTTCTTTTAAGATATCAAGAATTTCTCCAAGCAGGTTATTTGTACCAGAATTTACTCAAGAGAAGAAGCTGACACTAATTTTTGAGATGGAGAAGGAAAAATTGCTGTCAAAACAGGTCAGTTAATGTTTGGAAGAACAATAATTTAATGGGATAGTATCTTACTTAGTGATATTACTATCAGAAACATAATTGTTTACATTGTCACTTATGCAAAAAATTAACAATTGTACAATTAAAATATGAAAATGTAATGATTTGCAGGTACAGGGCAAGCAGTGTAACAGTACAGGACAACAGCAGCGCTCAGAGCTGAAGAAGAGCGACAAATTGAAGGTAGTTTGTAATTAGTTTTCCAACCGCACTGGGTTCAGTTCCCTTGGGGTCCTCCTAGCAAAGTATTCGGGTACTAAATACTCTGAATGGAATTCTTTTAGTCTCTCCTCCAACTGGAGCCACCTTTCATTATCAAAGGGGACATGGACTGTGATAGAATTAACTTTAGTCCATAAGAAGAGATGACACTCGGTCAAATCCAACAGTCCCAGAGAGAACTGGATTTGGTCATAATACATGTGGTTTTTCTTCAGTTGAAATCGTCCCATTTCGTCCCTCTTCAGGCAGAAGGCGGACTGTTTCTTCTTGGTCAAAATTGTCTCAAATTCATTTGGGTCATGGTTCCGTAAAGAGTGGATGCACTTTATCTCCAAAAGAACATGTGGATACAACTGTGACTCCTTTATGCCATCTGGGCTGCATGACAGTCCAACATGCTTAGTGTTCAAGAAGAGTCCAGTTTCATAAACTACACTAGTGGGATCAATTGCCAGCTGCTCCTCTGCATATTTTTTCCTAGCATCTCCTTCGTGAAGTTTTCCATACTTCATTGCGTATGTTTCAACCCTGTCCAAACCCCACAAATGTTTGCGTAAGAAATTCTTCTTGGCACTCTCCTCCTTAAAGTGGGCGATTTGATGACTGGGTTGGGCTGAGCAATGGAGAGCTCTCATAGTAAGCCAGGTTTCTGTGGCACCCTGGCCCTTTGTGGCCTCAACTTCCAATGGACCTTCTGTATGTTGGAACCCAGGATTTTCTTTTTTCTTCTCTCTAATAAGTCTCTGCATCTGCTGCTCCAGCGCCTCATACATTTCCTGCCTCTTTCTTCTGAAAATATCTAATTCTTCGTCATCATATTGAAAATCTGGGTATTTCATTGATAGAACCAATTGAAACATGCATTTGTTTTCCTTGTAATCTAGTGCAGCAAGGAAGTCATTTTTCTGCTTGTCACTTGGGTGTCCTGTTTGGAATTTAGTAGCCCTAGGATCAAATGTTGCTCTGCGTTTCACATCAATTTTAAAGGAGTCATACTGTATTTGATTCGCTATGGTTGGGTTGTGCTTCAGGGACCCACGATTCCACGTACATGGTCTTGACGTGCAGGAAATAGCTAGGAAAAATAATAATCAAATTAGTTGTTACAGCATGTGGAATTATTTTCTAAAAACTCATTGAGCCCTGTTTGTCTGTTTCAGATTGTGTCTTTCCCAGATGTATCTTCACTAAGTCTTAGATCCCCATCTTCCATTGAGGAGGAAAATTTGTCAGTAACAACAGAGGAGAATTCATCATTAACAACAAGCAATAATTTAACCAGTGATTCGTGTCTCAGTTGTGATGCTTCTACTCAAACAAGTGTAAGTAGAAAATTGTTGCTTACGTTTAAAATCACATTATAAGAATTGCTTTAAAATTGTTTGTTTTCAAATTTTATTTCTAGGTATCTGTTGTTGACACTGCTACTCAAACTGGCCCTATTGCCTCCTTCGAGCTGTGTAAATCTTCTGCAAAGTTTCAATTTTGGACTGGTCTCAATATTGAAGACTTTTACGCTTTGTATGACTTGATCGGAGGGGATGAAGTTATCCGAACATTGAAGATGGCATACAAGCTTTCAACTCCCAAGAAGTTGCGAGAAACTAAATTAACGTCACATGATAAGCTTTACTTGTTTCTTCTACGACTGAGAAGAGGATTGCCACTAGAAGAGTTGTGTGTTATTTTTAACATGAGCATACATATAATCAGTGACATTTTATATGCAATGACGAGGCTCATCTATCTTACATTCAAGGAATTAGAAGATGACATGTTTGCCTCTGCAGCAGCTCAACGGAAGAACAAACCCAAGAAGATGAAATCATTCAAAAACCTGAGAGTCTTGTTAGATGGAGCCTCTTTTCCCATCCAAACTCCATCAAACTTCGAGCAGCAGGGCAACACCTACTCTTCCTACAAAAGTTGCAATGTGCTTCTCTTTACAGTAGGAATTGCATGTAATGGAGCAACTATTTTCTGCAGCGAAGGAATGGAGGGCAGTATGTCGGACAAGGAGGTAGTGCTGAAGAGTGGGCTGCTAGATCGACTGACTAGAGGAGATGGAGTTATGACAGACCGTGGGTACGAACTTACTGCTGAGCTCCAAGCGTTGGGTTGCCACTTCTACAAACCTCCGTCACTGGGAGACAGACAGTGCTTCACCCCAGAAGAGGAAATTCTCACGAAAGCTATAGCATCAGCTCGAATTTATACCGAGCATGCTGTAGCAGACATTAAGGATAACAGACTTCTTCAGGGTACAATTCCGCTGACTTTGCTTCCTGTCATAGAAAATTTGGTATACATTGCTGCATACCTTAGAAACTTCAATTGTTGTCGCATTCATGACAGAAGATTTGTTGTAGAAGATAAGGGGAAGAACAAGAAAGATGTTAAATGATCCAGTGTGTAAAGTGAAGGGGAAAAGAAGGTCCACTTAAAAAATTGTTAATGTTCAAAAGAAAAATGACTGTATTAATATTTATTGTCTGCTCAATACATGTATTAAAAAGTGCACTCTGTGCAAAAGTTACCTGTCATAGAAAGTAAAGCACAGTAAGTTCCTGCAATAAAAGAAATTGAAGTATTTTGAATTGATATGGTTCTTTGCATGCAATTTTAATTTGTATTCCCGTGTAACATGTTCCATAGAACGAGTACACTGACATTTTAATGATGAAGGAAAAATAAAAGAGATGAAATTAGTATAGCAGAATGGTAGCACAGGGCATGCAAGAGTGTGTTGTAATGAGAGTGAAGCATGTTGGACCAAAGACCAAAGAAATGTTGCTGAAGTTTTCAATACTGGGGCTTCCATACCACAACCAATGACAACACCACCACTACATCTACTACACCCACTGGGGTGCACTAATGTAAAAGAATTGCAACCAAGTAATGAGGACCATCTCACCCATGGGGGCACTGATGACAAAATACAGTAACACTGAGGCCTTAATGATCTGTGTACCAGAAATTAAAATCCTCCCAATATAATGAAATATTTTTGAACTTTTCCCATACTTAGCATGATTAATCAAAGAAGGCTTCGGACAGGTTGGTTGAGACAACTTACCTTTTGGACCGTTCAAATTCTTATGAAGCAGAATAAAGATCAGTAATGCACTTATGTGACTGCACCTTCCCAGAGATCTTTGAGGGCAGGAAACGTCACAACTGCATCTGACAATACTACCAGACACTTGAGAGAGGGCCACCATTACTGAGTAAGCTTTCTCCCTCATTGATGCTCTAACAAGTGCTTTATAAGTGTGGAACTTGTCTGGTAAGGAATCTTGAACATCTCGTACATATTTGCTTTTCACATACAAGAGGCCTCTACGCAATTTTTTGCATGATATAATTTCCTTGCATTCTTCATCTTCAAAGGGATCAGTAATTCTTATCGTTTCCTCCTCTTCTTCATCACCAGATGAGGCTTCATCAGAAACTTGATCAATGTCATCCATTTGCGGCATTGTTTCAACCAAATAATGGAATATACTACCAAAATTAAAATTGGTAGGGATGTCCCTACTTGGGAATGCACCCCAACCATGAGCAGGGAAAATGTCGCTATCCTGCAGTCGTAGAACATCCTAGAAATTTTTAAAAGAAGGGCAAAAGAGTGGGATCTAAGTTAAGCTCATGACAGGAATATGAGCAATGTATAGCAAAAAGTCACCTGAGAAAACTGCATTCTTTCTTGTTTCTGTTTGTACAGTTTGCCGCCATCTACTTTGGGGTCCAATGTAGTGTGCTTGCCCATTGCAATGCAATTCTGCACCCTAGAGAACAAGGATTATTTAATGTTTGTCTGCGTGGGTTATATCTCTTTGTCAACTAATTGCTGCATATAGTTAACTTACTTCTCTATAAGTTGTATCTTATTGCCTCTAGTAGGGATACCCCTCAGCTCAAGCCATCTTCGTAATTGAGGAACTGTATTCTTTGCAATGTCTGGTTCGGGTAAATGAGATTCTGGAAAATCATCAGCTGTTAGTTGTACAGGGACAAATGCAGGTGGACTGAACTGTAAGTCATCAGGAAAAGTTCCATCTTCAAATGGATTCATTCCCTCTATGTTACTGTGCTGCAGTTCCTGAAAGTTTGGTCAAAACATAATTAGGAAACATCTTATTTTGTAAAATGAATGGAAATTATTGATGTACTTACAGGCTGTGTCTGGGGATTCAGACAGTAATCATGGGAAGATTGAGAATCCCTTGATTTTGGTTCAGCCCTTGGCTTCCTAAAAATTTTAATGGGAGTAAGTGGTGTATGAACTGTCGCTTCAGCTTCATTTAACACTTGTGAGAGAGTATTTTCTAGTTGCTTTACAGGTTTCATTGAAATTTTTATCGGAGTTACTCTTGCATCAACAGTGGACTCTGAATGATGGGAAGTAGTTTTCTGGCATTCTAACTCCACTGCAGGTCTCAATGAAATTTTTATGGGGGTCACAATAGCATCAATAGTGGACTCTGAATGATGGGAAGTAGTTTTCTGGCAATCTAACTCCACTGCAGGTCTCAATGAAATTTTTATGGGGGTCACAATAGCATCAACAGTGGACTCCGAATGATGGGAAGGAGTTTCTGTTGCAGTTGCTTCAGAATCCTGTAACCAAAGAGAATATTACATACAGCACCATGAAATATTATTTCTACTCTGGAAAGATGTTGAAAAATTCCCACATCTTGTTTTTGCTCATCAAGTACTGAGGGTGGTGAATGCACAGATGCACTTTCATTGAACAGAAGGCTTCTCGGCCTTGATGTTGAAGTAAATGTCCCTTTCAGGGAAATTTTCAATGGGGTGACAGGGGCAGTAGCAGTTGATTCAGACAACTGCAATGGAAATATTGTTTAGAAAAAACCAAATTAATGACTAAGCATCAAAGAAAAAAAAGATGAAATTAGTTTCACCAAATCGTCAATGTGGGTGACCAAATTTAGATTTGAAACAATAACAGATGGGCTTCTACTTGCCTGAGACACAAGACTTTTCCTCCTTTTCACCATAACAGATGGACACTGTTCCTGCAGGTTCACTACGGCAAGAGGCTGTGGCAAGAGCAGTAAATAAGTACAATACTTATTTATTAGTAAAATTTCACAACTACTTAAGGTACTTAAACAAACACACCCGAGCTAGCAGGTCAGGTTCAGAGGCTTCTTTTTTGTTTGGCAAAATGCTACGAAAAAATTGGCCTAGTTTCCTCTTGAACTTTGAAGGGGTAAAAGTTCCTCTCTTTGCCTTCCTTTTCTCCAGAGACTTAAGAGGAGATGAATGCAATTTCTTATGAGGCGGGCTAATTGCTTTGGAAGGAGTACATGGTGGACTTCTCTTAATAGAATCAGACTGCAAAATGAAATCCAGCAAAATGGTACCTAACAATAATTGGCACTCAAATTGAAACATGAGGCAGAAATTTATGTTGCATTACCTTCATATGATGCAGCTGATAAAATGCAACATAAACACCATGCTGCACTTTCTGAGTTGTCAGAGAGCCTGGAGTAACCTGCAGAAAAGAAAAAAAGCATCAGTTAATATTACATGCAGGGAAGAATCAGGTGTGATATCCATGTGGCATCCATGAAAGTGTTTCTTTGTTAGGCAAAGACGCAGTAAATTTTTAAAGCATTCAAGGCAAACACTATGAAAATAAAAACCACAAAGCATTTTTGTCAACTGGATCACAACCCATTATTAAACACAAGAAACAGAGCCTGAAACCCCGCACAAGCTCCTGAACGTAAACATGCATGTTGAGAAACTTACAATGACATCATTGAAGTGCGTGAGGGTCCCATCAGAGCACATTGCATAACAGGTATAATGTCCTTCCGAGGCAAGTTTCCCCTCGTGCACTATGCAGCTGGTGAAATGATAAGTGGCCTTCCCCACAGCAATACTGTTCTGAAGCAGAACTGGCGAAAGAATTTTATTTCCACTTTGGTCAAATCTGTATTCCACAAAAATTGTGTTAAAGTTGAGAGCAAAGTAATTTTATTCAGACCATATACGACCAAAATTTAGTTGCGGGCAAAAAAAAATGTTCTGAGCAAAAAACTCACCTATTGAAAACAATTCTGAGCACCTTTGGATAAGTGTGGAAATCCACAGTTCTGGTGCATTTCTTTGATACACATTGATGCACACACAAGAAATCACTAATGACTTCATCCCTGTCCAAGTACTCTGTTATACCTCGCTGTACATCTCTGCAATGAACAGGGACAGTCAACTGACAGACAGGGGCATAAGTAGTTTTGACATGGAAGCAGTCAGTGCAAGTATCTAGAATAAAAACAGAACATTAATTCCGTTGAGTAATTACTATGCAATGCACATAAATTGCAATATATAACTACCATTTGTCACCATCCAGCTACTAAAAATTCTCCCTACAGCAGTCGTTTGCCTGGAGCAGTAATCAGGCCTGCAGTAACACAAACAAGTTAATAAATTTGTTGATGAAGACGTCTTGAACTATGCATAGCAATATATAATTTTGATCAGGAGACAGTTGACCTGTACTTACTCAAGGGGTTTGCACCGTTCAATCAGATGCTCCTCTAAATAACTGAGCAGGAAGACAATAAATTCATTGGCGTCTTCCTGCTTGCCTCTTTTAAAATTTGGATTGATTACTGGGACAATGTAAAGAAAGCTATTAGGTAAGTGCATTGGATTACAACAGGCACATTCACAGGATCTGACTTACAAGGCAGAAGGTTGTACAGTCCCACTGGTCTGAACACACGATGTAAGCTCATATTGAGGTATGATCGATATAATGAGCAGATGAGGCATTTCAGCAATGAAAAACATTTGCTTCGGTGATTTTTATCACCCTCCAGAAAATCGACAAATCCTGGAAGATGAAGTAGTGCCTGGAAAAACAAAGAGAACAAGGTAAAGCCACCAAACAGAAGCAGAAATCAAAGCAAAGTTGTAAGAAAGATTACCTGCAATGAGGCATTCATGAAGCATGAATTTCCTAGATTCACAAGCCCCGACTCTGCAGGCTTCACCCCAACCCATGTCACCTTTACTTCAGTTGGATAGAGAATGTGTGAAGGGTTTGGTGGGTCACGATTTGACCAAACCTAGGAATAGAAAATGAAACTTAATGATGACACTAACGTGTGTACTTACAGCAGTATTAAAAGTTAAGCTTCCTAGTTCACTTACCATTGTGTAGGCAGACACTGTTGTGCCAAGCTGGATAGAAGTAAAAATGTGACAGAAATCAGTAATGCAGTGTGCTGTTAACATAGAAAAATTGGAAAAATGATTTCGAAGAAATAAATTTCTGTGCTTTAACAGGTGCCATGACAGTGCAAGCGAGTGAAAGGTATTTCTTATCCAACAAGTGGGTGCCACTGCTGGACACGTAATGACAGAGACTCAAAAAATATATTTTCACCAAAACCATTTACTCTAACTATATATTTGGGTTCAACAACGTTTGAAATGAATTATTTTTGTAAGTTATTGGAGTGTCAAGTTTAAAATTGTGCAAAAAACATGACATGAGAGTAGCAGTGCAGGAGTAACCATAACCTCTACTCCATATTCCACTGAAACTATGCACTTCGACACTTCGTAATGTCATCCGACGGCGTATCTAACGTCTAAAAACGGATAAAATACTAACCCGATCATAGGAAATATCCTTATAACACTTCTTCGTATTTCTTCTTTGTTCTGCAGTTTATCGTCTCCCGTCTCCGCTTCTCCACGATACGGCACCCAAATACACGCAGCGCAGACGCGATTTCTCATATCGTAGCCTCGTCGCCGCCGGCCCGAGCCGAGCCGACTGACGCCCCCCGAACCCCCCACTTCCGCCTACTCCCGCCTACTGGTTCCGGTCTGGGGCTTACTTTCATCATAGTTCTTCTCCCTTCCGGCCCAGGATTCACGGAAATACCCTATTAATACATTTATTTGGCTGCACTGTAAGAATAACTAAATAAGTATCGCAGCAGACATCACAGACAACATTTCAAGTCAATCGCGTGAACAAAATATATGCGGGGAGTAACTGTGGGGAAGGAAACCAAAGATTCGAGATTAATGTTTACTCATAAATGGGCTACAACACTTAAACATAGCTAAGTAATAAGTTTTTTCGTTATATCCACAGTTCAAGGGCGGATTTTAGTGGGTAAAAACCATCAGTGGGAGCTTCTATGATGAAAATGTGACAAAATCGTCATGTCATGATGTGCCCCGGCCAAAACAGTCACTACCTGCCCCTGGGTCCACTTCCCGCAAATGTGGGCGTCAGAGGTTATGCCGAACTCGAAAATATTGAGACTTCAGTGGAAATACGAGGCGAAGCACTACAATACGGATTGAAAATTTTACGGGGACTTAAAAATCAATATTCCCAGAGTGGGCGCGAAGAAACATCATGTTAAAAGTCGAAACTTCCCTACATTTTGCCGGGGCCAATATTCAGTGTGTTGATGCGTCACTGACACGTTCCTGGTCACCGCCGACTCGATTGCAAATGGATACCTACCTCTGGAGGTTTCAGTATCAGCCACTAGATGGCACTCTGCACGCTCCGAAGTAGGCGGGAAACGATGTTGTCACTATCTGCCCCTGTCACTATGTGCCCCACTCTCCCTTATGCACTTGTAAACGGCCCATATACGATTATATGCAATCTGTATACAATTTTATACGATTCGTATATGATGCCATATACAACTCTTTTTACCCGGGAAGTACCGCGTAAAAAAAAAAGAAGTTGACAGTGCTGGCCAAATAAATATTTAGGAAGCAAAGGACCTAATTACTTAGATTAAACTTTTCATGAAAGCGATCTTTGATCCAGGTTCAAGATAAAAATAAACCTTTAAAATAATTAAATTAACAAGCTTTTGAATTAAGGGCTTCCCAAATGCTATTGCTTAAGCGTTTTAGGAACGACCTTTGATTAAGGTGCTGTGGTGTTAGCCGATTGCCGGTGTCAGCGCCAGTGCGATAGAGAAACCGCTGGTGTTTCGGGTGGCTCGCGAAGCGTCACAGCCTTGCCGACGGAACATACCGCGGGGAGATTTCTCAGGCTGTTGCGTAGAAGAGGGAACTTTCGTCCTCCGCGATATATCGTGACACAATATCGATTATCAAATATATCGCAGGGGGCGGTTTCGATACGATATTATCGATATGTCGTCGCGAAATATCGATATTTCGATGTATCGATATCATATCGGGCATCGCTAGGCGGCGGCGCGGCGCGCGGCACGGCGTTTGCCATGGCAGTAAGTATATTATGCCTAAAATCAAATTGTAGAATCTAATTGGTTATTGGGGTTAAAGAACAGAACACATTTCATGCAAAATACTTCCTTCTTTCATTCACTCACTCATTTCACAATTTTACCAATGTTAGTGGTTATAGTTAGGTTTACATTTCAACATCAACATCGCGCGCGCGCGCGCACACACACACACACACACACACACACACACACTGCACCATCCATTCCATCTACATCCATGCCTTCTACTATTTCACTATCTACTATTTCACTGTCCACATTCACATCTTCATTCATTTCCACATCACTATTTGTTTCCTCTTCCATTGTGACATCTTCAATGTCGACCTTTTCAATTTCAAAATGGTCATCAATAGCCATAAGCTCTGCTGTAAAATTAATGAAAATAGGTTACTTTAAGCAATGACTGATATGTTGAATGTAATGTCGTTGATGTCATTTTCGTAGAGGTTCCTTACCAGTTCCAGTAGGAACTGATGTAGGCTCGAAGATAAGGGGCTGTTCATAATTTACGTTTGCATGTTTTCCGAAATTTTAACCCCCCCCTCCCCCCTAGTTTACAAGCGTTAGTTTTCACGCCAGCCCCTCCCCCTATACACGTTAACTTTTTAATAAAAGTGGCTAATAGCTCCATTATACACCAAAAGCATCAATAAACTAGACGTGACGCTTTTTAAAATAAATATGATGACTTAAGGAGGGCAAACGGTGGGTCGTGGTGCAAAACTCAAAATTAGAGTTCAATAATGGTTCAAATGTGGTGAAAATCCAAAATTTATTAGGAAATATAGTATTTTTTTATTGAATATCCATAGGTAGATCTACCTAGGTAAATTCAACGACTGAATATCAAATATAATATCCAGCAGTTAAAAACAGAAGTCAGCACAATTAAAATACAATAAAAGTTCAATTAAAAGTTCCAATTGAAGGTTCAAAGTAAGATTTGAAAACAAGGTAGGCGTACGCCAGACCGCGTCGGGGCGTAAGAGGCTTCGCTCACCGCGAACCACTCTTCCGCCCCGCCACGCCTGGCGTACACCTACCTTGGCCTGCCGGCGGCTGTCACCGTGCGAGTGGGACCCTGCAGGGCAAATCAGTCTGTACGGCGCCCTGCCGGTCTTAGGGCGCGGGGTTCGCTGCGCTTCCAACCTAACAGCTGGACGTACCTACTCCCACCGTATTTTGGGATTCTCTGCCGTATTTAATTGTGCTCAAATCTGACTTTCCCTACCCCACTCTAACGTAACCTAGCCTAACCTACTCATTGAAGACATCATTCAATGCTACTCTAACCTAAACTACCCGAGCCTAACCAGTTTCCGTCCAAGGAAGCCGTACTTTGACCACTGGCACCTGCAGCAGCACCTATGGGGTCTTCTTCGGCATGGTAATTGAGGTCTTCAGTATATGTTTAGCGGGGTCGGTTCCCATCATTCAGTTTAAATTACTACCTCCTAAGCAGTTTTCCTATTTGTTCCAGCACCAGCAGCAGCACCTGGGGTTGATTTAGGTATTTTGACTGGGGTCTTGGGGTGATTTTTGAAGGGGTCGATCGCCGTGTTCAAGTTTGAAATACGGATTTAGAAATTTGCCTCCCGTTCCAGTTCCTGCACAAGAAGGTCCAGTTTTGCCAACCGGCTCCTGCAGCAGCACCTGAGGTCCTTTTCGGCATTGTAATTGAAATCCTGAGTGTATTTTAGGCAGGGTCGGTTCCGCTCTCTAAGTTTAAAAACCTGCTTTTGTAGCAGTTTTTCTACTTGTTCTAGCTCCTGCCCAAGAAGGCCTTGTTTTGACCACTAGCACGTGCAGCAGCACCTGGGGTCGATTTCGCCATCTTGACTAGGGTCGTGGGGTGATTTTAGTAGGGGTCGGTCGCCATGTTCAAGTTTGATATACGGTTTGATTGTGTAGTTTGCCCTCCCGTTCCAGTTCCTGCACAAGCAGGCCCAGTTTTGCCAACCGGCACCTGCAGCAGCTCTTAGGGTCCTTTTTGGCATTGTAATTGAAGTTCTGAGTGTATTTTAAGCGGGGTCGGTTCCGATCTTTAAGCTCAAAATACAGCTTTTTTAGCAGTTTTATTTGTTCCTGCTCCTGCCCAAGAAGGCCTTGTTTTGACCACTAGCACCTGCAGCAGCACCTGGGGTCGATTTCGCCATCTTGACTTGGGTCTTCGGGTGATTTGAGAAGGGGTCGGTCGCCATGTTCAAGTTTGAAAATCGGCACGATTTGGAAGTTAGCCCTCCTGTTCCAGTTCTTGCTCAAGAAGGCCCTGGTTTGTCAACCGGCACCTGCAGCAGCACCTGAGGTAGGATGCCGCCGAGGTGAGGTTGACTCCGGTATGATGCAAGCAGATTGTGCTCCAAATGTGAGCCCTCTACGATGAACCGTTCTCGAGAAATCGCGCGGACAGACACACACACAGACAAACAGACGAAACATTTTTGGGCCAGTGGGGTAAGGGCTTCGCTTTCGCTCAGCCAACTCTGCGCATACTTAGCGAGCATTGGCGAGCTTGCTATCGCTGTCATGTTGATAATAGTGAAATAATTGTTTATTTGTTATTCAACGTGGTGAACCTAAAATAACATTTCGCACGCAAGACTAGATCCACGCTAAGGTGCAGTTACTGGAGAAGTTTTATTGTCACAGCTAAGAGAGGAGAGGGAGAGGAGGAGGCAATTATGTTTTTTTTTTTTTTTTTCTTGAAAGTATCTTTTCCGCTATCCGTCTTCACCAGCTGTGCATTCCATCCATCTAAAAGTGGTCCAAACAATGCGTCTCGTGCTTGTTACTATTATCTGAAGGTGGTGTTTGTTTTTGCCCGAGATTAATGAGTTTTATCTTTATCCCATCAGAGTTTCCAACATGTGCTCTACTGTAGGGTTGGAAACATCTCAACAATAATCGACTTTTCGATTACGAGAAAACCAATAATTGGTAAAAATGAAGAAAAAAAACGATTTTTTGAGTCGAAGGGGAAAAATGCATTATATCGAGATTTCTCCATTAGGAGAGCAGCACAGAACGACTAAAGGAGTAATATTTATTAGACAATGATGAAAGGAGTTATGAAAAAATAAAACCTTTATGGATATTAAAAATTTTCAAGTCCTGTAACTGAGATTGACTGAGAGTGACCAAATAAATTAATAACAGTGCAGACTGCAAACCGAAGACTTCCCAAACAAATGGAGGCGATGCAGTAACCAACTATGCGGAGCAAAACATGCCACGGAACACAGTGCGAAACGGAGTGCAATTTTACTTCGGTGACGAAACGACACCAAAACCGTCTGAGAGCCGATCCAAATGTCGTAAAATGCCCACATCTCGCAGTTTCAGGAAAATAATCGGATTATCTGCCCGGTTTGGTCGATTTATTAACTAAGTTGGGTCAGACGTAGTCGATTAAAAAATAATCGAAGTTGGTAGCACATAGGCGATTACGATCGATTAATCGAAGTTGGCGTTCCCAACCCTACTCTTCTACTACTACTAATTTTTTGTTTCAGGTTTTATGTATAAATTATTGGAAATTATTTACTTGCACATTCTATTATTTAATGTTTTCACTATACTTTAGTGCAAACATACAGTTTTGTGGAAAGAAAAAGAAGAAAAACAGCAGTCATGGTTAAACAAGCAGAAAATAGATCTAAAGCTGTGTCATGGAAACAACAGAATACAGGTATGAATATCAATGACTAGTCTACTTTGTAAAAAAGTGAATCACACCGACAGGTCCATAACAACAAATAATTATAGGTGGTAAGAGAAGAATTTTTTTTATTTAAGCCTCAGTCTTTATCTCAGTCTTACTTATATATAAGTAGTAAGTAACTCATCCATTAAAAAAAGGAAAAGGACTTTTTTTAAAAAATTAACTAAAGTGACTATTCTTGTCACATTTTGAGATCTTAATTTGTAAGATATCATAAGAACTTAACATAAACATTTGAAAATTACTGACTTGTGACTAGTGTGGAAGGAGGCCTCAAAGCAACGCGCAGATAGGAATTAAGCTGCGTAAACGCATTCCTCCTCTCCTGATCCTTTTCCATAAATATGGCGTTGTTTCTGGTAACCAGAAGGTGGTCAACAAAAAGCAAGTTCAGACTCTTACGAAGCGGATCAAGCATGGAGCGAAGTGATGGAAACAATCGCTCCACACTGACTTGGGTTGCTGGTACAGAAAGAGCTACAATAGCCACAGAATAAAATTATGGGTGTGTAAACCGCCTTTCTTCCCAATATTTCAACACATCAGTTTTCCTATTGATAACCTTAGTTTCACAATAGTATCGATCAAAAATAGCATCGATGTTTGACACTTGCACTGGACAGAGATGCAGTTGTAACCCGTTCTTCATCTTTTCTCTTCAAAAGCTGCATGAAATCATTGTCATCATCATTGCTTTGATTACTTTCTTGCTGTAGTTGATCAGCATTTGCTTGGGCTGTCTCCTTCTCACCGTCTGAGTCGGCAGCAAACTCTTGCTTTCTGGCGTGCTCAATGCGCAGCCACAGCTTCTGTAGGTGAGATCTTGCAACTGCTCTTTGTTCATCTGTGAAAAAATTAAAATACCTAGGATCCTGCTGTGTCCGGGGGTGGCGAGTAACTAAGGAGAGGTGTCTGTTGCCTACGTTGGGGTTTATTCACATCTCGAAGAGGAAACAACAGACGATGCTGGAGGGCATTACGCACGCTCCCAAATACACAGACAAGGGTTGAACTGATATCGACTCCAGTCGCACGGCCGTCGCTATAGAATCTCGTAGGAATACGCTGATAACACAATAGGCTCACTAGGGACACATACAGAGTCCGGGATCACAATGCCCGGATTCGGGATCGGCCGGCTTGGTACCGACAGAGCGAAAACCAAGAGCAGAACTGATAGCTGATGTCAGTCGCCGTCAGCCGGCCGCTGCCGGCCGCTGCCGGTCTCCTGAGCGCCATCATACGGCGGCCTTCCGTCTAGGCCCCTGCCCGCGGGATTCGTTCCCGCGCGGACACGGCACTTCTCCCCCCTAGTCCAGCAGCCTCGCTGGTAGCCGGCGGGCACGTACGTTCCTCCGCAGGCCGCGGGGTGACATCGGCGGGGTGTGTTGGCTGGTTGCTGCCGGGGGTGCTGCCGGGGGTGTCGGTGCTCCCCCCTGCGCGGGGGATGTTGCGGCGTCCTCGCCGCGCGCGATTTCCTCCTCCAGGACCCCCACCCCATCCAACACCGTCCACTCGGAGGCCGAGCTCGGCTCCTCCTCGCGCTCATCTACCGGGGCCTCATCGTCCCCGCTTCGGCTGGAGTGAGTAGGCTCGCGCTCCAGCCTCGGCGGTGTGTCCTGGCTGGCTCGGCTTTCCAGGATGCGGCTGATGGTCCGCTGAAGGGTGTCGAGGGCCTTGCCGCAGAGGTCCTGGGGCTCGGGGATGACGGGCGTGTCGCTCGCGTCCTCCCCGGCCGTGTTGTGGGTGGGGGTGGGGGTCCTTTCCCACGCGTCCCCCTCCCTCCAGGTCTCCTCTTGCTCCTCGTCGTCGTCGTACCCCGTCTGGTCGACCACGAGGAGCTCGTCGTCCGTCCTGGGGCTGGCCGTCCTGGGGCTGGGCGAGGGTGTGTGGCTCTGTCCGCGTCGCCGGTTGGAGATTGTCACCCGGATCCCCTTCGGGATTGGTGAACATTTCCCCTCCCGGTAACGTCATGGCCGGGTCCGGGTCCCGTACTCCCGGTGGCCACGTCGGGCGGGGTCCTTGGTGCCATAGGAACTCCAGCTTGGCCTTCCTGTAGGCGCGCCGGTCGCCCTTCGTTGCGCCCACCGGGTACTGCACGGCCCCAGGGCTCGAGCTCGCTGTGGACCGTGCGGTGTCCTGACACCAACAATCCGCCTCCGATCACCCAGCGTCGTAGACCCAGCCGGGGGAAACAACGCTTGCATACGTGTGGTCGTAGTGTTGCGTTGTGGCGCAACGGGGCACGGCCCCACCCGCCAAAGCCTAAAACTTCTAAAGTCAGCAAGACTGCACCGAGCAACCGAGTCGCGAGCCCGCCTGACCGAGCGGCGATTAAAAGAACACATATAATGGTCTTAAAATCCTCGGCCTTTTTAATTGTAAAAATATAGTGATTTCACGGATTGTTGCATGTCAAATTATCTAAGTTTACGTGTTTATAACTTCCATTTAATGAAAACAGCAGGCATCAGACTATCTTATATTCTCCAGCTCTGCTATATTTTATTCCATATTTACAGAGGTACTGAAGCTCATCTGGATTTGGAACGAATCATTGCAGCAATTAGACCAGACTTAATACATCATTATTGGAACCAAACCATCCCTCCTATTTCAAAGGAAGAAGATCCTCATTTCTACACCTCCATATTAAAGACAGATGGTTTGGAATCTCCAGAGGTAACAGTACAGGATGCAATGAGTGTAAAAGGATGTGACAGTGCGATGGAGGTGACTATTGTTCAATTGCTTCGTACAATTTTATGTTTATATTTTGTGTTATTGATGAGTAACCCAGTGTCCCTTACAGCATCAGAGTGAAGAGCATGAACAGCTCAAGCAGGCAAAGAGTGAGGATGATTTGCATTTTCCTGTCTTGCCCACCAAATTAGAAGGTCGGAGGCTTTTACATTGCCCAAAACCTTCCTGCATCAAGCAGTTTCTTTATAGCAAAGGGAAACGAATGATTGCACATGTCGAAAAGTGCCATTCCAATGATAAAGACATTGAAAAGTATCGAGAAGCGCTACAAGATCTATTTCGTCCACGAAACAGGACAAAAAGACAAAACTGCAATCTTTGTGGGAAAGAAATTGCAGGGAGGGCTGCACACTTGAAAAGACACCAGGAAAGTTCTAACTGTAGTATTTGAACATGTCTGGAATTAATTCACACTAAAATAAAAAGTTTCATTTCTGTGTATTCTCTACCATTCCTCAAAAATAAGTATGTCTCCAGAGCATGCAAACTTCTTAACTGAATAGAAAAACTGTTAAATCTGTTATCACATATGGGAACACACTATCAATTCCTAGGTATATAATGATTCATGGTCATTAGATATGATGTATTTATTTTCCCACACACATTTCTTTCTGTGAACCTGCATTGGTTTAAGCTGAAATGAATTTCAGCACAGTACTATTCTGAAATGTTGGGATATACTAACTAACCTTTAAAAGCATCAGAGCAAATTCCATCTGGTTTTTCCAGTATGTTTCTTAGCATTGTGATTTAAAATATTGATTCCAAGTGCTCTCATAAAAATCTACTCAGTTTCAGAGGCCTCATTCGTTGGGGTAACAAAAGTAGCTGTGTTGTACCTAGACGCATTCTCTTTATTTATTTTCTTTTCTTGCGATAATTGTCCCAGCTTATCACACATACCAGCATATCATATCGAAAAGAACAGAATGGCTCAAGTATGTAAAACTATAAATTTACAAAATTGTTGGTAAATTTATTCAGCTATATACTTGAAGAACTACTGGACAACAAATCACACAGTTGTTCTTTCCGCCCAAATAAAAAACTTAAGGAGAAGGGTCCTGTAAATGGCAGATTCAAAATAACCAGTACAATGTTATGTCACAAAAATGCAAGTCAGAACTAAAAGTACAGATACACAAGTAAAAATAAGTAAAAACAAGTATCTATGCTAACTGATATATTAATTACAAAAATCTTTAAGTCTAGAACCAGGTTTGACAATCACAAAGGGTATACACATTTTTCTCAATCACATGCCACAATACTTAAGTTTGAGACACTTGCTCCACATGCAATGGGCACTATGGGACACAAGAACACAACATTCATAACACATTAAAGGCATAATTTAGAAGTGGAAGAGCAACAGGTACATCCATAAAAATTGCGTCACATGTAACAAAACTGCCTGCCTAAACTTAAACACTCACACGACATCTATATCCAAGATCCATGATGTCATATTTTCCTTCAAGTGCAAGAACATAGAATTAGAAGTAATATGCTGGACATGGTGAAATGAAAAAAAATCTTGAAATCTAGAACTTCACCTCCAAAGCAAACACTCCAGTCAAAACAAGTGACATTATATGACACTGATCACACAAGTCATAAATCGAGGCTCACCTCTGTCTTCTTCTAGCACCCCCCTCTCTGTCAACAAGAAGTTCTAGAACCATCACGTCCATTACAAGGGACGCCACTGACAAAAACCTGAGTAACGTAGCATTTAGGGCCCCCGGAGGATTGAGCAGCTCCTCTGACAAAAGAGCTATTCTTTGGTCACTGAAGACACTACTGCTTCTTCTGGCTCGGCTTGCTCTATGTCCTCCTGCCAATGCAATACAAATATTATGCATTCTCTGTTCTAATCTAACTAGCCCAGCTGAAAAGAAGACCAAATAAACAATAAATAAATTCTGCAGAAATTGTCCAGACAAAACACAAAGTAAAAGATTCTTACCTACGAACATGTACACATCCGCATGAGGTCCCAGCTCCTCATGCAGGAGGCGGTTCTGAATTTGACAAGCATTATCAGTTCTTCGATTAGAACCAAAGAAGCACATTCTTCTCTTTCGCTGTGGTGTGCTCACCCAGAAGACCCACACAAAATTAAGAAACTAGCGCACAATACGGAAGATATAATTTCCTTCACTTCGAGAGTGCTGCATAATAACCCTAAATCCCCGAACAATGAGATCTTCGGGCAGTAAAGCAAGAGCCATAGTTAACCGAACAATCCTCATAACTTGTTCAATTTCCCTCATCCTCTGAAGGAGATTACCATCTGCAACTTCCTGAATGAACGCCTGAGGAATGAGAAACAAATGACATCAGTAACTACTTGCATCTAATTTTAAGGAACTGCAATTAGATACTGCACTTACCCTACACACATGCCACAGAGACCCATGCACATGAACATTAAATACTTTTTGCCAAGCACCCTGTTGAGCTGGCTCCAAGTCTACTACAACACGAGTCAATGCATTGTCTGGACCTAGACGATGACGTAAAAGTTGCAGCACAGCAGAATAGGCTGCTGCAGTCACGCTAGTCATTAATGCCCACCCGAGACTTATGATGTGTTGATTCCAGACCCCAACAAAGCAATACAACTGCAGAAATTAACATTCCATGACAGGGAGCACAATTCCAGGCACCTCAACTTCACACGTGCATGACAGTTAAACTGACATGTGTTCGCTTCAGATGCAAGATACTACCAGAGGGAACTTGATCATTCCTTGACTAACCTGTGCGGCAAAGTCTGCACTCTGTGGAACAACTCGAACGTTTCCATCCCCATAGAAGACCGACAACTGTTGGGCTCTCTCCAGCATTCGATCGGACATAAACAGCACATGGTTAAAACCATCTACATCAGTAACGTGTCCACCATATAGGTTGTACTGTCCGTCATCCGTCATTGACAAGACACGAAACTGGGGATGTTGCAGGACACCAATCAACTGTTCAACATTAGCAGGAGTATCGGGTAAACTTCTTAATCGAGCATTCCGCATTGGGATACGCATCCTCTCATGTGTAACCAAGCCTGCGACATCAGGAAACCTGCACAACAAAAACGTTATTTTACAATTTACACAGATCACCCTGTATGTCATAAGGGGAAATAAATCATCAGCATAAAGCACTAACCAGTGAGCCTCTTCCTCGATGATATTTGAGTAAGAGACATACTCAAGGGCTTCACATCTTGCAAGAATTCTTCTCCTGAGAGCCATTTCATCAGGATACAACATGTCAGCTTCATGTTCTTCATGCTGTGCCGTATGCCGGAACCCGTCGGCACGGTCATACACGGCTCGGCCTCGACATCCTCGTGAGTAATGAACGCACTTGAAATACATTACGCCATCACGGGACTCGCTCAGATGGTAGTGGTAACCGTCACCGATGTGGTAGAAGAAGGATGCGGGCCGGGTGCCAGCCTCCCTGGCCACATTGTGCTCAGGAATGGCCTGGCCGGGATGACACATTGATAGCAGCATGATAGTAAACGTAAGCAGTACCTGAAAACAAATCACACTTACATTGCACGAAATTAAACATGCAACAGGTGATTTATTGATTTCGTTCGTAGATATTCACCCATCGCCTTGACCTCTCGCCACGCCCCTGCCGCCCACCGCCTAACGCGAAATCCTCCATATTCCACGTTCCCCACTTGGAACAATAAAAACACAGCCACGCTGAGAGACCGAAAGAGGAATCTTGTTTGTGGAAAGCCCAGCTGAACCCACAGCCAACGACGAGCAGGAGCAGTACAACGACGGGTGACCATCAGGATTGCCACTTGTCCCATTTCACTGAACAGATGCTTCGGAGGTTGTCCGCGCGAAACGCATGATAGAAGTAAATGCCCGCAATTACAGCAACGGAGAAAAATTCAGAAGTCCATCTTAAAATCCGTATCAACAGAATTTCGGGTGTGCATTGATCAGCGTTGTTCGGTTTGCAGCCATGTCGCAAAGTTTGTTGAATGGCGGCCTGCGATGGTCGATTTCAAATGAAATGAATGTTTGCTATGCATTGGCTGCTTGATTTGGAAGACTTCAACAATTTTGGAAAAAAAAGAAGAAAAAAAAAACATGAGGGGGAAAATGGAAATCGAATAGATAGCCAAGAAGACTATTACGAAAGTAAAACTTACCAAAACGGTACGAGCGCCCTGCTTTGCTGGTACACTGGACAGACCGGGTGTTCACAAACACCACACATGCCTGATGAGTTGGAAACGTTCTTCAACTTGAGCACGCATGGAAGAGGGAAATAAGGTCAGCACTATCAAAGAACAAGGAACAAGGCATTTATTAATTCTAATTCAAATGAGCAGGTGAGGTGATTTGGTATGTATTACACCAAAACACAGCCATGGAGACAAAAAAAGCCAAGTTGCACTTTGTAACATACTGTCTTCAATTAATCATGTCACAAATACAAGTCAGAACTAAAAGTACACAAAACAATTAAAAATCAGTTCCATTGCGATTTTTTTTAAGAAAACAAAAAGAAACACTATCTCTTGTTCTACAAACTTTCCCACACTAAAAGAAAATATCACACGAGATCCACTACATCCATATGATCTAAAAATCAAATATTTCTGGTCTGTACTGAAATAACAGATTTTTGTCCTTTCATAGATTAGAGGGCATAATGGAGATGGAGTACGCAAAAACCAACAAAATGTAGCAAGGAAAGGACACCATATTTCATTTGCACCCATGTTTAGGCAACCCAGCATCAGGAACTTTACCTGGGAAAGGCACAAGATAAATTATCAATAAGCAACGAACACTTTGTCACTAACAACTCCCCACTTATATGCCAGATTACCTTTGCCTTGGTCTGCCACCCTCTCTGTCAAGAATCAATTCTTCTACCATGTTGTCCATTGTGTGGGAAGCAGCTGCCAGAAACCTTAATATTGTGGCATCAATCGGGCCAGGATGATTAAGGAGGTCTTCAGACAGAAGGCGAATTCTTCGGTCATTGTAAATACTTGACCTTCTCCTGCCCCTGTTGACTCTACGTCCCTGTTCCAATGCAACAATGATATTGTGAGCTCTCTGCTCCAATCGAACTAAACCAGCTGAAGGATCATAAAATAAACATAAAAATAAATGTAAGGACCATTTCTAAGAAAATTGACAAATTATCCAGTATATTACACAGGGTAAATTGGTAACACTCCCAAATATGACTCTCAAAAACATTAGAAAAGCTTACCTATAAACAGATAAACATTTGAGTGAGTCCCAACTTCCTCACGCAGCACACGATTTTGGCATTCACATGCATTGTTTGTTCTCTGACGGGAGCCAAAGACACACATCCTTTCTCTACGCCAGTGCCTCCTAACCCAGTAGACCCACACAAAATTAAGAAACTGACGCACAATACGAAAGATGTAATTTCCTTCATTTCGAGCATGTTGCATGATGACCCTGAATCCTCGAACAATGATGTTCTCTGGGAGTAAAGCAAGAGCCATAGTTAAGCGAATGATTCTCCTTACTGGTTCAATTCTTCGCATTCTTCGGATGAGAGAAAGTTCGGCAACTTGCTGGATAAATGCCTGAGAGAAGAGGACAAAAAATTAATACAGTAACTGCTGGATACCAATTATGAGCAAAGGAGCAATGAGGAGTTGCACTTACCCTGCACAGGTGCCACAGACATCCCTGAACCTGAACATTGAATACTGCTTGCCAAGCATTTTGCTGGGCAGTCTCGAAGTCCGAAATAACACGACTCAATTGTATGTTCGGGCCAAGCCGGTTATGCAGATATTGAAACACAGCAGTGTAGGCCACTTCAGTGAGGCTAGTCATCAGCACCCATCCGAGACTTATAATATGGTGATTCCACACCCCAACCAGGCAATACAACTGAAAAAGTTGAACTGTACAGACTTCACTGCAAGAAGTACCATTCAAGGCAATTTTATCACAGCTCACCACAGGTTGACAAAATGAACTGGAACTTCACAAGTGTAAGCCAGTTTAAGTGACATATTTCCCGTCAATGGAAGGCAATCAAGCGAAACTTACAGCAGGCCATACCTGATTTGCAAAGTCTGCACTCTGAGGAACAGCTCGAAAAGTTCCATCCCCATGAAGAACCGAGAACTGCCTGGCTCTCTCCAGCATGCGGTCAGACATGAAGAGTAGGTGGTGAGAACCATCCGCGTCAGTTACAGATCCCCCATAAATGTTGTCCTCTCCATCATGAGTCATTGTCAAAGCACGATACTGCGGATCTCTCAAGATACCAGTCAATTCAAAAACACTACCAGGGGGGCGGGGAAACTCTGCAATCTAGCGTTACGCATTGGAGTGCGCATTCTTGAGTATGTAACCAAGCCCACGACTTCTAGAAATCTGACAGAAAATGTCATTCGCTGATTTATTTGACCCCATCATGTGTACGTGCAATACAATTCACAAACAACTTACCTGTGACCCTCTTCCAAGATTACACGTGTGTAGGGAACATACTAGAGATGGGCGCCGTTAAATTTTCTATCGGCGGCGGCGTTTGGGAAAAAACCACCCGGCGGCGGCGGCGTTTCGGCGCGCCGCCGTTGCCAAAGATCGGCGGCGGCGCGGCGGCGTAATCGGCGTGACCATGTCAATTTCACTCGTATTTCTTTATAAATGACAAACAAGACAAGAATCTGCTTAATATAATTTGTTTCGGGCAGGTTGGGATACGAAAATAAACCTAAACAACGCACTATAGCATGGCCGAGCCGAGCACAGCGAAAGACGTTTGGCCGGCCGTGGTCGGCTGGTGACGGCCAGGCCGGCGAGCTGAGGAGGAAGAGGGAAGAGGGACGACAAAGGGCACGGATACAAGGTGTCATATCATAATCCACGCCGCGCCGCCGCCGTTAAAATAGCCAGCGGCGGCGCGGCGGCGCGCCGTCCTTTTTTCGCCGGCGGCGGCGGCGTGCCGCTCGAAGCCGGCGGCGCGGCGTGATCGGCGCGGCGCCCATCTCTAGAACATACTGGAGAGCTTCACATCTAGCAATAACATTACGCTTCAATGCCATTTCATCAGGGTAGAGCATATTTGGGTGGTGCACATGTGCGGTTGTGTGCACAAAACCTTCCCCAGGATGATAAACAGCCCGACCTCGACACCCCCGTGTGTACTGAACACACCTGAAGTACATGGAACCATCATGGGAATGACTGAGGTGGTAGTGAAACACATCACCAATATAGTAATAGAAAGTTCCGGGCCGGGTGCCAGCCTCCCTGGCCACATTGTGCTCAGGAATGGCCTGGCCGAAATGACACATTGATAGCAGCATGATAGTAAACGTAAGCAGTACCTGAAAACAATTCACACTTATATTGCACGAAATTAAACATGCAACAGGTGATTTATCGATTTCGTTCGTAGATATTCACCCGTCGCCTTGACCTCTCGCCACGCCCTTGCCGCCCACCGCCTAACGCGAAATCCTCCATATTCCACGTTCCCCACTTGGAACAATAAAAACACAGCCAAGCTGAGAGACCGAAAGAGGAATCTTGTTTGTGGAAAGCCCAGCTGAACCCACAGCCAACGACGAGCAGGAGCAGTACAACGACGGGTGACCATCAGGATTGCCACCTGTCCTATTTCACTGAACAGATGCTTCGGAGGTTGTCCGCGCGAAACGCATGATAGAAGTAAATGCCCGCAATTACAGCAACGGAGAAAAATTCAGAAGTCCATCTTAAAATCCGTATCAACAGAATTTCGGGTGTGCATTGATCAGCGTTGTTCGGTTTGCAGCCATGTCGCAAAGTTTGTTGAATGGCGGCCTGCAATGATCGATTTAAAAAAAAAAATGAATGTTTGCTATGCATTGGCTGCTTGATTTAGAAGACTTCAACAATTTTGGAACAAAAAAAAAAAAAAAAACCCTGAGGGGGAAAATGGAAATCGAATAGATAGCCAAGAAGACTATTACGAAAGTAAAACTAACCAAAACGGTACGAGCGCCCTGCTTTGCTAGTACACTGGACAGACCGGGTGTTCACAAACACCACACATGCCTGATGAGTTGGAAACGTTCTTCAACTTGAGCACGCATGGAAGAGGGAAATAAGGTCAGCACTATCAAAGAACAAGGAACAAGGCATTTATTAATTCTAATTCAAATGATCGGGTGAGGTGATTTGGTATGTATTACACCAAAACACAGCCATGGAGACAAAAAAAGCCAAGTTGCACTTTGTAACATACTGTCTTCAATTAATCATGTCACAAATACAAGTCAGAACTAAAAGTACACAAAACCAATTAAAAATCAGCTCGATTGCTTACTGATTAATGAACTCTTAATGTTTGTCATCACGTCACAAATACAAGCAAACAATAGATGTAAATAACAAAGAAAACAAGTATAAAACAAGTAAAAAAAGTTTTCGTGCTACTGATTAACAAACTCTGAAACACAATCTTTAATCATATCAAACAAATGAAAGTCTGCACTGATAGCACATGCAAAGAAGTTGACACCTGCACATTTTCTGGCATACAGATTCTACACACTGATCACAGACCCACACGATCTTGCAAGACCTCCAAAATCCAACTCAACACCAAACAATTATATAATAATAATAATAAATAATACGGGGTAACAGATGTGCCTCTCCATAACTTGAAGGCCATGGCAGATCAAATGAGGAAAGCACCAACATGTAGACCATATTCTACTTGCGCCCACGTTCTGGAACATCTGGGAAAGAAAAACCACATATTATCACGAACACTTGTCGAAAAATAGCCCAGGAAGTGCGCACTACTTCAGAATTGAAATTATTAAACGACCATGAAGAACGCTTAATGGCATTTTCTTTAACATAGAGAGAAGGATGGCAAAGCAACTAAACTACTTTGAAAAGTGTGAATGAAGCAGGGAAGTGCAAACCGAACTAGTTAAATGTGAGGAGAGAATTACCAAATTAACAAAATAAGATAATTAGGAAGAACCAAGCGGTACTATATTTCACGTATATTTGGGATCGGTGATTTCGTTGGGCTTCGTTATACGCGGGATTTCGTTATATACGGATTTCGCTTTAAGCGGATTCCACTGTACTTAAAAGCCTTATGCCCCTAACTCAGCCTCCCTGACAAGAAAATACAATGTACTCACAGAAAGTAGGCCCTGCTCTAGTTTCACCGTCACCCATGTCATCTGGGTCCGATTCAGAATCCATTGCACTCTAAATAAGAAAATAATGTAGAGTAGAGCAAATAAACCACAAGTAGCAAACATACTGCAATGACTGCTGAGGATACCATACCTTGGCTTTCTTGGTACTCCGTTTTTGAAGGGTTAACTTTTTCTTAGAAGCTTTTTTATTTTTGCCTTTCCCAGATACCTCTTCCTCACTGCTGCCAGTATTGAAAAGCTCCTATTATTTGGGGGAGGGGTGGAAGTTAGCCTTGCAGCTTACACACTTCTAATCATCAGGACACAATTAGCAGGAATTAATAATAATGTAAACACACTTGCACACCAACCTCTATTTGCTTAAAATCTTTACTGTCATTACTCTGGGCAGTTTTCTTCTTCCCCAAAGACAAAACCTGCCAAAGAATAACCATTTTAGGAGGGATGAGGCAATTAAGCCTTCACAAACCACTGACCAGTGTGCATTGATAAAAAACAAAAATGCTCAGAAGATACCTACTTTTGAGGTTGAAGCTTTTGGAGCACGAGAGGGACGGCGACTCGCTGCCTTGACGTTTTTGGTTTCACCAGCATTCGAATCGTCACTGTCGAGCGGTCCTGCAGTTTTAATCTTCTTCCTTAAAAAAGGTGCCTGTCAAAGAATCATCAGGATATGAAGAATAGAGTTGGAGTATGGCGGTTGCAAACTACTAGATATAGCTCACCAAGAGCACATCAGTGCTGAGAAAAACACTCACTGTGGACAAAGTAGCTTGCATTGCTGGGTTCGCAGCCTGACCCTGACCCTTTGACATACCAGCCTCGCTGTCGCTGTCATCACTGAGAGAACTGTCCATGACGAGAACCACAGGCTCCGCTGTCTGTTTGGGCCTGGAGGGGACAGCGGAGGCCTTGTTATTTCGTATTTCAGAGGTATTCCCAGTCTGTCGGGCAAGACAAGGATCGTTACTTGAGAAACAACACACTCAAACTGACTAAAAACACACAGTTATCTTTGCCATCATCACGAGCACCGTAGTCAGGTACAGAGTGCCAGTCGGAGTGCCACTGAAAATGCACAAAAAATGGGAAATAACAAAAGAGCAGAAGACAAGGGACTAAAGAATAGAACTTGAATGCATTCATGGCAGAACTGATGGAATGAAGCAAATGAAATGAAGAAGAGTATTACCTTCAGGGTTGGAGCAGGGGAGCTTGCATGCCGTGAACACCCTGGTTGGACATTTTCAAAATCTGGCCATCCAGCAGGCATCGAAGGCTGCCTCTGAAAACCAAGAGATGAGGTCAACAAGACGAACACGAATATTCATCAAAGGGTCAACTTTTGGAGTCATATGCCAGAGTAGTGAAGGTTTGAAAGAAATGTTGACAAACATATTTTGAGGAAAGCACCTGTTGGGGAGGAGTGGAGACATTGCAAAGGCCTGCACCTGCCTCAGCGTACACATCCCCTGTGGAAGGCTGCCACTGCAGGGAGAGAGATTGACTGTCATTAGATGAAACATTCAGATTTTAAATCAACCCAACGCCAGGACACTGGGAGAAATAACACCGATACTTTTGCAAAAGATACCTGGAGAGCCTGTGGTGGCTGATACGTTTGAGGGAAGCCTGAAAGAGCAGGCCCACCACGTACAACACTGGGACCAGCTGATGAGTGCTGCCACTGGGAAGGTAGAAAGGATTGATCTCAATGGGATGAAATAAAAGTACGGGTAGGTCATTACTGCGACACCAAGACAGGTACCTGGGGGGCTGGCATTGGCACACCACTCGGAGGACCCTGTTGACCGTGTGGCGCTGGGGCAGACGGATAAAACTGAAAGAGAAAAATGGGGTCATTGCAGGCAAACGTCACATTCCAGTATCCAAGAAAATCAAATACTGTTAATACAACCCAATGCCAGGACAGTGGGAGAAATAACACCGATACTTTCACAAAACATACCTGGAGAGCCTGTGGTGGCTGATACGTTTGAGGGAAGCCTGAAAGAGCAGGCCCACCACGTACAACACTGGGACCAGCTGATGAGTGCTGCCACTGGGAAGGTAGAAAGGGTTGATCTCAATGGGATGAAATAAAAGTACGGATAGGTCATTACTGCGACACCAAGACAGGTACCTGGGGGGCTGGCATTGGCATACTACTCGGAGGATCCTGTTGACCCTGTGGTGCTGGGGTGGACGGATAAAACTGAAAGAGAAAAATGGGGTCATTGTAGGCAAACGTCATATTCGATTATCCAAGCAACTAGAAACTATAATTACATTAGGTGCTGGGAATCCACCTTGCGGCTGCCACTGCAATTGAAACATACTTGCCACGAGAGTATATCAATTACTTGTGACAGCATGTCACAGTACATGAAAAAATAAGAGCTCAAGGAAAGAAAATGTTGACACACCTGAGGGACGTTCATGATGCACATGTCCGCCTGCTGAACCTGAAGCTGCTGAAAATGAATCACGCCAGGACGGGGGTACTCTTGAGGGCCAACGAAATACGATTGCTGTAAAGGTTAAAGATGTACCAATGACATATTCTTAATGAATGCATAGAAAACACCCTCCACACACGAGGATGGGAAGAGATTGGAAAGAAAGGGTTATGCCACACTACATCTGCGACGACGGAGTCTGTAAGACTCTTTGAGATATAATTGGGGTAAGGTGCTCACCCATCGCTGAAACTCGGGTGGTACATTCCCACGGGCGGATGTCGGCGGCGGCGGCTTCGAAAAGTCTGGCCATTTCCCATTTTCCATTTTCTTGTGCACGGTCAAACTGAAAAGCCAAGATGCATGCACGACGACGAGGACGAGCACGGACGTGCGAGCAGGAACAGGACAACTGCGAAAGGAAAAACGTAAACTGGAGGACCAGATGTTGCCAACATCAAGACATTAAAAACAAAATTGACATACTTTGCAGCCAGTAATTTTTTTAATACTCTTCGGACACGTCTAGAAAATTCCGATGTATCCACATCACAACTGCTTTTATTTATTCAATTCAGGCTTTTAAAAGTTGGTTATCGAAGTTGGCAGTGATTCATTTGTTTTCTCCTCCAGTTTTGGTTTCCACCGCACTGCCACCTGTCGCATGCGCATAGAGCGGTACGAGCGCCCTGCTCTGCTGGTACTCTGGACAGACCGGGTGTTTACAGACACCACACCGGCCCGATGCTGAGTGGAAAGCATATTTCTACTCTCGCACGCAGAGGAGCCCTACTAGCACAAATCCGGCTGATTTAAAGGCTTCGCCTAATCAGTTCAATTGATTGAACTTGGCCAATTCAATTCATGCACGTTCCCAGTATCAGTGCCTGTTATTTAATTATTTAATAAAAAGTAATGGACTCCGTAAATCCAACACACGAACACAGTCCAAAGAATATGAAAATAACAATGCTTCTCGTAAGATACAGAAAAACACCAAAGCACTAGAAATGTATTTTTCCCAGCATTAACTTCGTTTTTCGGGCGCTGGCCCAATGGCCCCTTCAAAATGCGCGCTCGGCGCCGTCCAAATCCACTTCGAGAGTATCGCGCATCGCACAGCATGTGGGACCAACCTGCCAGGTTGTCTCTGTGACATGTTTTTAAAAAGAATGAAACAAAATTGTTCAAAAACATAATCTTTATTGAAAAGGATAGCGTTTGTATGCATTACTTCCTATGTAAGCCCGAAAGGCACCATGGAAGAACCCATTAATACTGTACTTTGTGTGGTCTTCTGTGCAGGTTGGTAGCGGCGCGACCGTTAAGCTTCCTGCGGCCCGGACGGTGGTCGGTCTGGCTGACCTTGGCCGTGGCGTTCGGCACATCACAACTCGTATTTCATTGCTATGTTCAGTTTTCGTTTACGTTCCCATTTTGTGAGAAATGCAGAATTTTGCATCACAATGTGTCGGTGGATATTTGAATTTCCGGTTTGTGGTGGTTGTAACGGACGCTCGGAAAGAGCTCGCAGGTAAGTGACATCTCGTCTACATTTACGTGCGTATGTTACTTTGTCTTTCGTGTTATATTAACAAATACCCATAGTTCACTGCCGGCTGTAATTCATCGTTGAATTCGTTTTACCTTCACGCGGTACGCGGAATTCAAACTGTATTCAACCAACGGTCGTTTAGGGAGAGGTTATGGGTTTTCGGTTCGAGTAGACAGACGGCTATCTTGTTTTGTGAAGGTTCTGAACTAATTTGTATGTCTTTGAACAGCTCCCTGTGCTTCGAGGCTCATGTTTCCTGCAGTGCCACGTAGTCTCATCTTGGAATTCTTGGAAGTTTTAGCACCAGCATCAAGTAAGTTAATATCACTCGGTCTGTCGGTTGTTAAAACTTTAACTGTGCGTCTAATAATACATCATGTGTATGTCTTGCAGTTAGTGTGTCCTCATGGAAACATTCTTGGGGAAAGAGAGTCGGAGCTGAATGATGCATTTGAACTTCTGTCACCTGAACCAGGGTAGTGCAGCCTCTCCGCCATATTCAGAAGTTAAGTACATGCCGTCATCCTCTTAACCCTGTTGCACAGCAAACCGCACCCAGTCGTTGGCAATGCTCTGTCTGTTGTTGTTCATGTTAGATTTAGGTAATAGTAGGGTATTATCGAATCCTCAGTTTTTGTCCGAGACGGCTCAAACTTGGTTTCTCGCACTTATTTAACATGCTGAACAATACTAAGGGTGGAAAACGGCGATCCGACAACTTTCAAAATTCACTAAAATTCTCTCAAATACGGGTAGTGGCTAGGTTAGAGATGGATTCTTCGGAGGCGTCCTTCACGTGCAGCAGACGACAATTGACGATCGCCAACATGGTACTGGCGCCATCTAGCGGTAAGTCAATCAACTCGTTCCCGACAGCGCCCCCCCCCCCCCCGACTCTGACCTGCCTCAACACGCACAGCACACAACAACGTATCTGCCAGGGAAAGCCAGTGGTGTCGAATTGGTGCGCCCCCCCCCCCCCCCGACTCTGACCTGCCTCAACACGCACAGCTCACAACAACGTATCTGCCAGGGAAAGCCAGTGGTGTCGAATTGGTGGTTGTGTATGTTGTGATGTCGGCAGTTTCCAAAGCTTGGTTGAACATTTTAGACCATTTAGGTCCTGTGCCTAAATGGGGACCTCCAAGTATTCAAAGGAAACACCAACAAAGTCTCCACAATGCTTTTTGGTCGAAGACCCTTGATTACCCTACTCGACTGAAGTTAGCTGGATTTTGTTATCAAAATGGGGTGCACTGGTCAGTGCTGACTGACTTCCTGGAGGCAAGAGGTTTTCCACGCCACCAGATTTTGAAAGTTAAACAACTCTATGTGTACTGAAATGATGAGCAATTCGGACAAGAAAGAAGAGAAAAGTATTGGGCCTTTGAGCTCTTTGGCCGTGCGTTTTGCAACCTGAATGGGAAACCATTAAAAAGACAACAACGGTATTATCTTTTGTAATAAATATCAATTTACTGTCTTTGTTATATTTATTCTCTTTATAACTATGCAACATGCAAAACCAACAGCAGTAATTAAACAAAACAAATAATGTTTGTAAACATTGAAAACAAATGTTTTTGACAACTGCCAACAAATAAAAAACCATGAATCAACATGATAAAATAAGAAAATAATTTTCCCTGAAAGGTACCGCCACTACTTGTGCCTAGGCTCCCCGTTCAGATTTTCAAATCTTTGCCTCTTAACGTTGAAGGCAAACAGGCGGTTTCGGCGCAGTTCACCCATGTCAATGTCTTCTGGACAGAAGTAACTATAAAAGCAAACACACACACATATCAGACGAATTAATAAGATGAAACTATTTGAAAACAAATAACTTCGTTAGCTCAAATTAATTGTTACCTGTAAAATTTGCAGAACTTCTGCACTCTACTCTCTTCAATGTTTCTGGCCCTGAAGAAAGCGGCCGCTGCACGAAAGTCTTGGGCGTTAACAAAACAGAAACTTGCCAGCATAAAAGCTTCTTGCTCCCCCAGCTGCCCCCAAAATGCAGCCCTTAGTTTGACCTTCATGGGTCCCCACTTGTCCACATGACCGTAGTCATGCTGGACGGCTTTCCACGCCAGATACATAGGAGAAGGCATGTCCACACAGTAACAACGCAACTGCTATACTGAGGTTACGGAGTTACCGTCGTCTGTTTCGTCTCACGGACGCCAGAGCGCGCGGGTCGTTTATTGCCAATCGGCTGTAAGCTAAGTAAGAACTGGCTGCAACGCTGCAAAATCCTGTACTCCCTAAAAATTCACCCTTTTATTTAACATGAGAAAACTGGCGGTGTTCCTTAAAGATTCACCCTTCTATTAACATACAATTTAAGAATGTTCTAAAAAAAAAGTATAGCATTCTTCACTTTTTTCTTTCAGAGAAAAAATAGAGAAAATTATCTGCTTTTTGTGGAGAAAATTTTCTTATATATAAGAAAATATTCTCCCAAAAAGTAGAGAATTTTCTCATTTTTTAGTTTGAAAGGAAAATATGGAGAATTCTCTGTGTTTTGTTGAGAAAATTTTCTTATATATAAGAAAATATTCTCCCAAAAAGTAGAGAATTTTCTCATTT
The DNA here is from genome assembly GCA_038380765.1 of Odontothrips loti. Classification (NCBI taxonomy): domain Eukaryota; kingdom Metazoa; phylum Arthropoda; class Insecta; order Thysanoptera; family Thripidae; genus Odontothrips; species Odontothrips loti. The sequence continues at coordinate 2,141,154 of CM076245.1, read as the reverse complement.
TTTAGTTTGAAAGGAAAATATGCAGAATTCTCTGTGTTTTGTTGAGAAAATTCTCTTATACATAAGAAAATTTTCTCTGCAAAAGTCGAGAATTTTCTCATTTTTTAGTTTGAAAGGAAAATATGGAGATTTCTCTGTATTTTGTTGAGAAAATTCTCTTATATATAAGAAAATTTTCTCTGCAAAAGTCGAGAATTTTCTCATTTTTTAGTTTGAAAGGAAAATATGGAGAATTCTCTGCTTTTTGTTAAAAATTTCTCTAATTTTTCCCAAAAATTTTCTCTCACAAGCCACAAAATTGAGTTTGACAACTTGTAAGCTGTTCTATAGGAATACCTTTCTCAGAAATATGTATGTGAATTTGTGTTATATAGAAGGGTGAATCTCCTTGTTTGTGGCCCATTTTTGTAAGTAATTCATTTTAAAGTAAATTATGTAGAAGGGTGATTTAGTAAGGCAAAATTATATTTTGCTGTCGGGCTGAATTCATTGGATGTTATATAGAAGGGTCAATCTCATTGAAGATGGCAAGGTTTGTCAAGAAATTTACTTTTCTCTCTGGGTAAATAGAAAACATTAAATAAACATTTCACAGGATGACATTCCTAATCTCACTGAGAAGAGAATTGGACTGTCTGGACAGAAAAACAAAAAACATTAAATAAACATAAAACAAACATTAAACCGGATAACGTTCCTTCAAGTGCTCGAGGAATGCAGCCAATCTTTTTTGTGGGGTGCCACGGAAATGCTGGCGGTACATGAATTCGTCGATGTGTTCTGCTAAAAGATTGCTTCTCAGTACTTCTGTGTGCCGACAGAAACCCTTTAGTCTTTGCCAGTAGCCCTCCACACCGTTTGTGCAGGTTCCATCAGCACTCTTGAACTCCTTTGAGTGATTAACTGTGTGGTGGGTGTAGCCCTTCTTGTCTAGCCCCTTGTATGCTGCCCATCCATCTGTCCAAATGTCACTTCCTGGTCTAACATGATCCTGAATGAGTGGTATCAATGTTTGTTTGTCCCTCTTCGCTACATACAAAACAACTCCAATTTTTGTTTGAGTGTCGTACATCCCTAGCACCCACTTTTCCAATCTAGTCTTCCTTACTCCTCTTCCTCTATTGTACTTCCGTTTTGAAATCACACTTTCATCTATCTGTACAATCACTCCTTCCCCTCCTAGCTGCTGTTTTGGCATTTCCAATAATTTCCAGGATGCAATGTCACTGTAAATAAGAAGTATGCAATTATACCATGACCTAAAAATGTAGCTGACAGCAATGCAGACATTGATTGTTACCTTAACTTACCGAAAATATCTAAAGTACTGCACCAACGCTTCTCTAGTAATCCCACTTACTTTAGCTGCATCATTTGAACTGACATGACATGTCCAAAACCACAAAGAAATAAATATATCCTCAAAGCTTAGGTGGGTGCCCTCAAAAAATGTACCTCCTGTTAAGCTGGAGTATGTTTTGCACTTTTTGCAATAAGCACAGTAATTCCCCTTGTACCTGCTGTTGCGTGAGAGCACTTGTTGCATTCTGCAGTTTTTTTTAGCACATCTCTTCAGTGGCTGCAAATACCCTACTAACTGAAGCTGCTCCACAATAGACTTCTGATCTTTACTAAATACGTCATAAATTTCTTTTATGTTCTTACAGTCACTAATCATCTTGCCTGTGTTGTTCTAGTTGTTGATGCAGGTCAAGACCACGAATGAATGGGACAAACTGAGGAACACAACATACACAACCACCAATTCGACACCACTGGCTTTCCCTGGCAGATACGTTGTTGTGTGCTGTGCGTGTTGAGGCAGGTCAGAGTCGGGGAGGGGGGGGGGGCGCTGTCGGGAACGAGTTGATTGACTTACCGCTAGACGGCGCCAGTACCATGTTGGCGATCGTCAATTGTCGTCTGCTGCACGTGAAGGACGCCCCCGAAGAATCCATATCTAACCTAGCTACCACTTGTATTTGAGAGAATTTTAGTGAATTTTAAAAGTTATCGGATCGCAATTTTCCACCTCTACGATTGTTCGGCATGTTAAATAAGTGCGAGAAACCAAGTTTGAGCCGTCTCGGACAAAAACTGCGGATTCGATAATACCCTACTATTACCTAGATTTAACCGTGCCTCTTTTTACGCCTGTGTGTAAAGGTTGATGATAATTGTTTGCATGCTAATCTTGCTTTTTTACACTGCTGCTCATTGCGAATTCAACTTGCCAGTGAATATTCTTGTTTCTGTGAACTGTTCTTTTGCACATTCATTTTCTTACCAATGCTTTGAACTTCCCGTTTTCAGGAGTGCATACTTTGAGTTCTCTGAGAGATGTTTGCTTAGTACTTATCCGTTGTGGTGTTGTGCGTTTCTGTGCTGGAATATAAATTGAAATAGCATGGTTTCCGTTGAGTACCCTGTTTGCATTTTTGCCTTGAGTGTGTTTGCGTTTGGCGCTTGGATCTCATGAAGAACTTGAGTGAATCCTCCTTTTCGTTTATTTTATGTGATGTGCATGCTATTTTCTCTATGTGTGTATTGACAAGTTACTGACAAGTTACTACAGTTTTGTTGGATCCTGCTTGTTGCTGATACATTGAATTACTTTGTGCATGTATGTGTTTATTGTTCATTTGCTTTTTTCATTTTGTGCCTTGCTTGTGTGCCTCTGTGCCTGATGTCGGTTTTCATGTTACTTTATCATACTGTTTCTTGTGCTGGTGGGTACGTAACTAGGAACATTTGTCATGACCGTTTCTTGGTATGCCACCATTACTTGTCAATTGCGTTGGTCTTCCTGTTTACTGTAATGTTTTATGTCTGTCGTTGACTTGTGTTTGTTCACTGCAATGTTGTAATGTCCATTTTGCTCATCACTTGCATTGCATTTCCTAGTGCTGTTCTGCATGTCCATGATATTTGCCTGAATTAAATGTTTGTTGTCATCACTGCAATTGCTGCCATTCCTTTGAGAATGCTAATGTGTTACTCTACATATCTTCTCACTCGTGTAAATTAGGGCTAATGCCATGGTGAATTGATATCTTATGGTTGAAATCTCTTGCTGTAGGGAGTAAACAGGTCAAGTGAATCCTTCCCTTTGTTTATTTTATAGACTGTACTTGCATTGCAACCTTCTCTTTCTGTGTGATAGTTAATGCTTGCTTGTTTCAATCTTGCTTGCTCTTCTCTTGTTACATTACATTTCTTTGTATATGTATGTGTTTCTTCATGTGCTGTCTGATTTTGGTGTACTTAAAACGACTGGTTCCTTAATTATGCTGCCTGAACTGAACATTTCTTTTTGGTTTTTCTAAAGTTAAATTGTCTTGCATGCGTTGCAGTTGTCAATATGGCTTCATATGGCAATGTTGATGGTGTGCTTTCCTTTACATTTTGTGCACTGCTTGTGTTGTCTCTGTACCCAGTGTCCATTTTCCATGTTGATCAATTATACTGTTTCTTGTTTTTGTTGTGACCGTTCCTGTTGGTATGCCATTTTTTTTTCCTTGTTATTTTAATTGGTCTTTTGTTCTATGTTACATTCCATTTGTGTTGTTGACTAGTGTTTGTCCATTGCAATGTTTTTATGTCCGTTTGCTCACCACGGGCATTGCAGTGCCATTCTGCATATGCATGATATTTTCCTTGCGCCAATGCTAGTGTGCTACTGACTATCCTCTATACCTTCTCACTCCTGTAAATTAGGGCTGTGTCCATGCTCTCAACATTCAAGAGTATTTGTTATTGTCTGGGTTGTGTTTTCTGGCAGTGTCATTTCTGTGTTCAAATTATTTGTACATGAAGATTCTGGCTCTCCCCCTGTTTCTCCATTTTATTTTCCCCCTATGCAGGTGAGCAAATTTTTCTGACTCAGTTTACTGTTGAGATAGACAACTTCGAAGTCAAGCTCTGCTTTCTTTCAAATCATGTCTCTGAGCCAGTGGCAATTGAGTAGATAACAAGTAATGTTTGCATTCTTCTGTGTGTGTGGATAACTTGGCGCCTATGTTGTTTTTTTTCTTGTTTTTTTTTTTCCTCCTTTTTTCTATTGCTCATTGCATGCATTGAATATCTTAGCACTATTTTCTGCATGTAATATTTCCAATGGTGAATTGTCAGTTTTGTGTCCACCGTAGTGTTGGTATCGTGATGGATGTACTTGTTTATTTCTGCTTGTGATTGTAACAAATTTTCTTGGTGCTGTCATACACACAAAGTGTTTCTGATGTTGAGATATGATTTATGGTAATATTCAATGTGTTTCTTTTGTAAGCCTGTTGGGTTTGTGGGCTATCACCTCATCTTATTTGAACTATTTTAGTATGTGGCTATCCTGCTCTATTCGGTGCCTCTTATTCAGTTACTTCTTCGCGAATTTATCTGCTCTCAACAGCTGTATTGTGTTTTTGTTTTTTTCTGATATCTGTGTCTGATATCTCTCTCTCTCTCTCTCTCTCGCTCTCTCTCGCTCTCTCTCTCTGCCCTTTCCTTTAAAATTCATTCTTCTCTTTTACCACGGACTTAAAGTGAAGCTTGTACGTGCAGACCTATTTCTGGCCATTATGACATTACTAACGAGGCATTGTACTTGATTTCAGTTCAGCGTCGACCTATGACAAAAGCTGTTGTTGAAGAAATCTCAGCCTACAGGAGAGAATTGTTTCACTTGTATCTGATGGGAATCACAAAGGCATGTATGCTTCACATTTTATTGAATGTGTGTTATTGAATGGAATAATTAAATTGTATCATAAATCATCCTGTCCGTCATTGCAGAAATGGGGATCTTTGTTCCACTCCCCTTGTCCTCATCAGTTTCGAAGATATGGACAGGACCATGACACCAACAGCCTGGCCTCGGACTGAAATGTTGAAATGGCTTCATTTCTTGTTATTTTTGGCGGTGCCAACCCTTATCTGCATTTCCACCATGGTCAGTCAATGATTATTTTATTTTTTCCCCCACTCTGCAGAGAGTGTTGTACTGGTCTTACTCCTTAGTCTGCACCTTATGAAGTGATGGTTCAGTCACATAACTGCGAATATTGTTAACCTCATGCCTGTTTTCGCTGATCCTGCGACTTAGAGCATGGGCATGATTTTGCCTTTAATTTAACTACATCAATTATGTTTTGTGTAAATATATATGGCTCTAATGGCCCTATTGTCATGCCAACGAGCAGTCAAGTTACATTATTCTTTCATACTCAAATATTTATGTGAAACTTCGATTTTAAAATGAACGCGAGACTTAATGTAATGTCCATCGATTAGGTTTGAATCCAGCTGTTTCAGAGCGAGACTTGGTGCCGCTTTCGATTATTTTGTTGCGGATCATAACTTGGTGTCAACCTAGATTTCATAGGTGTGTTTTCACATTCTTTTAAATAGTTTGCATAGATCAATTTACATCCTGGTTTTAGCCGGTGTATCTAGGTAATAAATTCCCATCTCGTTCAACCGCTAGTGTTAAATATCAAGTTATGAATCTGACTAGTTGTGAAGTCCATTTCAGTTTGCAGTGGACAACTCTTGTTATCAACATCTCTCTGTCAGTTCATGTTTGATAAGCATATTCGTGTATACTTCTATGTTTACTTATACATACTATACTACTGCTATAATAAAACCTTTGTAATTATACCTCAACTTTAAAATCTATGTATGTTCTCATTTTTTTTATGACTTTGCCGTACTCTATCTTGTAAGTCGTTTACTAATAAACTGGAATTGACTGCTTGTCTTCAGTATTTACATTCATCTTTTCCGTCATACCTTTCATTCCCTCTCATTCACCATGCAGCAAAACAAGTAGTGCCCTTCAATTTTTGTTTGGTTTAGTTTGGCTGTGGCAAGTCAAAGTAATTAACGACCCTCTTTGTGACTCGCACAAGGAAAACATTAAACAAACGCAGCTCCAACTTGCTGATAGGAAATAATTATCACACACACATATGCTATGCCATGTTTGTACATTAAAAAAAAAGTGAATTAACACATCTGCACTCGACAATTTTTAATTACCTCCACACATCTGTTTGATGGGAATTATTGAAGAAAACATAATGTCACGCACGAGTACTCATCGAGTGGAAGTGAACGGTGCCAAAACATGTGATTAGAAAAATCTGACACAGCCCCTGTGTATCACAGAGTAGGCAACCAATCGTACACTGAAGCAGTTCAGGTTGCCTTCCTACAGCTCTACAGGCGGCAATGCAAGATATTTTAAAGGAGCAGGGTGTATTTGGTGTTTTGGGGATGGGTTTAAAGCTCATAATCACAGCAAAATCAGGATCAGGTGGGATCTAAAGTACTTTTATTCAACACATCCGTCCGCTGTATGGCGGTCTCGGCGGCGTAGACTGGCTGTCACGGTCGTGCTCACGCGGCTGGGAGCCCTGCCCTGCCCTGCCCTGCCCTGTTGGTGGGGATGGTCCGGTCCATGGCCTCTGGTCTAGCGGTGGCTGCCGCTGGTCGGGTGAGGTCCGCCGGCCGCACGCTCGCACCCGAGTACGAGTCCGTCTGTGAGCAGGCCAAGGTGGGCCAAGGCGCCACAGTAAATTCGCTACAGGCGTGCACCTCCTTCTCAGGCGCTGCCGCGCAAAGGGAGGGGGAGTGTAGGCGCGGATCCACGGGGGGGGGGGGGGGCGATGGGGGCGTCGCCCCCCCCCCCCCCCCCGGGGCCTCAGAAGGGCGCCGGAAATGTAGGCAACCGGCGTAACTTTTCCGCCTGTACGTAGGCAAAAAGCAGGACATTGCCCTCCCCCCCCCCCCCCCCCCCCCGAAGCCGCTCCTGGATCCGCCACTGGGGGAAGGGGGGGACAGGGAGTGCGACGATATCCGGAGCTACCTCTCCGACCTGAAACAGAATCGAATTTATGGTGATCAACAGGAGGATATTTGTAGCGGCCTGCACTTCCACCGTCACTATCGGCTCAGTATACAGTAATCGCTGAGGGTCAACCCGGCAGAGCCGAGGAACGGGCGGGCAGCGGCCCGCCTCTTTCTCGACTCTGCAGCCCACCGGTACAATTTAAAATTAAAATAAAAAAAAAAGGAAAAAAAAAAACAGCTAATACGAAGCGGAATAATGGTAGTATTTGAACCCGATGCTACTTACAAAGCCGCTTTAAGTTCTTGGGTTCAAATACCGCACGACTGCATCACACGCACGAGATCAATACTCGTCCCTCTTTTCCCCGTACCAATTACAGCAAGGCAACGAGGAATGATAAAGTGCGTAGCCTCAGCGGCGTTTAGCGTCAAGACGAACACTCGTGGGGACGTACTCACCAGCCGAACTTACCGATGTCCACGTCTTTCTCTACGGTCGAACATCGATGATCGGAATCTATGTCATGAGGAAAATAACGCACGCTGCTGTGATGAACACATCACGAATCGGAGGGAGTCTTGATATAAAATTATTTGATGCATTCTCGTATCACAACGATAGTATTAAAGATACCTTGTCTTGTCTTGTAGTACCATAGGCCTAGAAGACCCTAAGGTGAAACCGTCAAGGGATCTGACACACCCGTGTGTACCCCCCCTCGGCCCGAGCCCCCGACACCGCCGGTGGGGACGCAAAGCTGGGCGTCCTACTAGGAGGACCTGTACCCCCTAAGGGCGGTTAAACCAGCTTTTCTTAACCTCCCCTAGGTGGGCCCGGCCTCCGTCGGGGCCCGCTAGGCCGACTCCAGCGGCGGCGGCGGGGACCCGGGGACGCGGGGGTTGGCAGAGCGGGCATGGTACCCCAGGGGTATTACAGCGAGCGACGGTTAGTATACCACAGACTGCGCCACTTTCTTCGGTCGCCGCCGGACCACCGAGTTGCAGCGACTACGCAGAGTCCGCCTGACCCTCGGTGGGGGCGACAGTTTAGTTTATGGTGTCCTGGGGCTGGCTCGGACTGCGGCGGCTGCGACGATGATCTGCTAGGGGGGGGGGGGGGAGTCTTGTAGATGTCTCAGGGCACCCCGTCAGGAGGGTGCGGGCCGCGGCGGCTGCGACGCTGCTATGCTGGAGGGGTCTTACCGAGGCCTCAGGGCATCCCGTCAGGGTGGCCCTCGGCGGGTGGGTCTACGCCGTCCTGCTGCTGGCGTTGGTGCTCCCTCGCCGCCCTCCTCTCCTTATGGCCGCCTGACGACGTTCTTCGTGGGGGTCCGGGAGCTCGTCGAAGAGTCTGATGGCGGCCCGGAACGCGTCCCGGTCCTCGGCCGTTTCCCTACAGGTCGCCGGGTCGACGCCCACCGCTTCGATGTTTTCCCGGCGCTGCTTGGCGAGCGTCTTGCGCGGGCAGCCCCGGAAGCGCTTCTCCGGCGGCGGCGCGACGAGCATGGCGAGGGCGTTGGGCGGGACGCTGCCTCTTGCCACGTGCCCCGCGTACTGGAGGGCCCTCTTCTTAGCCACGTTGACGCCAGACGGGGCCCCCGAGAGCTCCGTGACCTCCGCGTTGGGGCGGGAGATCATCTTCTGGAGGCCCTCGTGCCAGACGGGACCCGCGATCCGGCGGAGGCTGTTGTTTTCCGCGGCGGCGATCCTGGACTCCCGTATATCCCACTCGCAGGAAAGTCGGTCAATTGGCTCAGCAAGTCGTTCAGTGTGAATTGGCAATCATCACTGTCTTCGATAAACGCTCAAATATGCTGAAATGCGGCGTTTTTGTTGGGATCGGTCGGACGGCCAGGCTGCGCATAATAAACACCCCAGGGATGAATTAGTCGTGTTAAAATAAATTATAAACGAACACAAGTACATTTGCATGAGAAAATACCAGACGAATCGGAGGGCGAGAGCTGCAAGGAGTCAAGGGTGACGCTTTTCTCTGTGGGGTTTTACGTGGTAAAACGGGAGGAGACGGAGATAAGAAGGGTGGTGATGTCAGTGGGGAATGCCCAGAGGTAGACGCCGGAGAGAACTGCTCAGGCCGCCCCTTTGACGGTGTGGAAAAGTGCTGCAGACATATCCGATGGTAGCTGGCACCCTCCTCTACAAGGCTTCGAGCAAGGAACACTCGTCCTTTAACTTCGTTTGCCCAAGAGTCATTTCGAATCTCACACATTTCAGTGATTCGCTTACGAAACTTATCGTGCGCGACAGCACTCACTCCCCTGTCTGCTCGTGGGGCGTCTCCTGTTGAAATAAATGCTGTGCATATGAAGCAGGAAGCGCAGCATCCCAACATAATAAAAACTAATTACAGACACTCACCCAAGGTAGTCAGAGGCACATTGTTGGCACAAAACAGGCAATGGCGCCGAAAATCAAAGTTTGCCACAGCAGAGCGGAGGAGAGGGGCTGTGGGGATGGACCTTGGTGCTGAGTAATTGCAAACAAAAAATTGTGGTTACGATGCTAATAAATAATCTGCAGTTTCGTGCGTATTAAGATGACGTTAAATTTATTTTCGCTTTTGATTGTATTTAAATTTGCGAAGGCTGATAATTTCAAAAAATCCTATTACTTTTAGCATCCTACGTAATAGTTTGTTTCGAAAATATATTGGTAATTAATAATACCTGAGGCGATGCACGGGGACGCACAAAGGCGCTTTCGTCTGCGCTCATTCGTCGTGTGTACCGCTTTCGGCACTCGACGTGCATCGTCACCGACGTCATTCCCTGCAGGGCGTCTACCAACCCGTCGTTGCGCTGTATACTAAACTTGAGCACGTTTTAAAGGCCTTTCTCCCCGACGGTTACACTGGGTGAGAGGCCTATATCGGTGTGACATATCGGACAAGTCTTCGTCGTCCCACTCATTTTGTTTTTTCGCGCGGCTAGTTGTTTACCGCAGCGCGATTGTAGCCATGGTAGAGGGGCGGGGGGGAAAAGTGTGTGTGTGTGGGGGGGGGTATTATTGGCAGAAGGAGCCTCTTATACGCACCAAAACACAACAATGGCAATATGAATCGTAATCTGGACAAAAGAGCAGAAAGAGGGCTCGGAGGGGACTCGGGTGGACTCGGGTCACCACCGACCACCGGAGTTACGAGGCCGCCCGGCACCCACATGGGTACCTTTCGAACGGCGTAACTCGGTCAGTTTTCATCGTACAAACCTGATAAACATACCATTGGATTCCTGAAAGTGTAATCTACAAGCGATAAAGAAAACGTTTTCATCGATTTCCCACCCAGAAATGAGATATTGAGCCTAAAATCTAACGCAAGTTTTTCAAAATTTCGAAATTTTCACTTTGAACTGAAAATTTTAAGGTATAAATTTTTTTTCATGTCCTGAATTTTATATGCTATTGTAGCCTATAATCTTAAGCTTAATTTGAGACCTCGTGGAGCACAATATCTCAAACCGTCTGGGAGCTATGGTCCGAAAACCGATTTAACGTCAAAGGTCAAAGCATGTGACCTTTGACCCCCGATATCGCCAATCGGCACGGTGGGATTTTTTGGGACTTTTGGCTGGGAGCTCCCAAGACATGTCTGAGACGATCCCCAAAGTTTGGTACTGTTACTAATTTTGTCCGGGTCAGGGCCCTTTTTTGCAGGGACCAGAGATGGTTAAATATACATACTAGTTCATTATTTCAGCATTGACTCTTCAACCGAATCGATAAGTATTGGTCGCCTCATCAACCACAGCAGTGATGGAAACCTGGAGCCAAAATGTGTCACTATTGCCAGAGTGCCTCACATTTGTTTCTTTGCCAAACGAGACATCAAAGTGTCAGAGGAACTTTCCTTGCATTATGGAGAATATCGACGAGATGTAGTGAAAGCAAATCCTTGGCTGCAGGATCGCTTTTCAGGTACCATTACTAAACATGCATTTAGGCCATTAAGGACACTTGGGGTCGGAAATCAAAATTAAGACCGCTAGAGCGCAATTTCCAGCGCTTCATGGCAGTAAACACAACCGGAAGACGCCTGAAGGGTATGCATCTCGTGTCTTGCATGCACACACACCGCACGGGCTTGCCTACCCTGCAACACGCAGGCGCTGTCTGGGCGGGGAGCTGACGTGCAAATGTGTGGCAGGCGGCGGGTCTGGGCAGCGGGGGTTGGGGCAGCAGGGAGGCAGAGAAGGGGAAAAGGGTGTTGAGGGCGGGGGGGGGGGGGGCAGACTTTGCCAGGGAGATGGCCGAGGTTGGCGGGCTTGCCCACCCTAACAGAGGAGCGAGCCGACGCTTTCGTCGCTCGATTAGAGGCAGCAGCGGTGGGTTGGCAGGGTTTTACATTGAGGCTTTTTCTTGCCTACAGACGGCGGACTTCGGCACCTCGTCGAGTTTCTCGACGGGATGCTTCGGGTCGTGACGCCCAACAATTTAAAAGATGAAAATAATAAGCAGCAGGCAAGGTGGAGCGACGGCAGATGGCATGACGCTGTCATTCTGGCTAGTGGTGGTAAGTTTCAGTCTTCCGCTACTTGTTTTTTTTTTTTCTTTCTTGGTGTACTTATTCCGGAGGCTCTCGCGTTACCCGTGACACTCACGTCACCCTGCGAGAGCGTACTACAGTCGCAAACCCCATATATGCCCCTGTAAGAATCCTAAAAGATGCACTTCCCATCGCACTGTGGAGCGTTCTTTTTACAATCATAGATTCACTTCTTCAAAATTTCACGTATGTATCCATCATAAAAACCAAACAAAATAACTAGTAGTCTGTATAGCTGGCAGAATGCACGGCCCATGATTGCATGCGCTATGCGTGAGGAGCCACGTCAAAAATGAATAATAAAGTGTACTGGATTTCTTTATCAGGAAAACTGGAAATGGAGAACCTCATGGCAGATAGGGAAATGGGCCGGGTAAAAACAGCGGCGACGCCGAACACACCTGGTGCCTTCATCCCTCAGGAAGCACAACAGACGGCTTTGATTCAGGTATAGGAAAACACTGTTCCACCTCGCTCTTCGAACGCAAGAGTTGGTTTACACGCTTTTTCTAGAACGAGTGTGTGGACCACACACATACGGGGCGATGCGTGTCACCCAACCCTTGCGTTTGTACAGCACTGAACGCCCTGCCCTGCGTTTAAGAGCGCACTAATAATTATTGTCGATTTTCCAGGTACAGCAGTCGGTCGAGCACAGGCTGAACCTTGGAGTTGATGAGCCAGCAGTGACGCAGAACACACCTAGTGCCTTCATCCCTCAGGAAGCACAACAGACGACTTTGATTCAGGTAGGAAAACACTGTTCCACCTCGCTCTACGAACGCAAGAGTTGGTTAACACGCTTTTCTTAGAACGAGTGTGTGGGCCACACACACGGGGCGATGCGTGTCACCCAACCCTAGCGATTGTCCAATTAAATTTTATTGCATCCCCTCATCTTTCAAACAGTTAAATCATGATCAGAATAACAAAATAAGCTAATGATAATTCAATATGGAAATCATCTCACAGGGCTTACTTAGCCATGAAAGACCAATGAAGCTTGTAACAGACATTGGTAGGAGTTTATGAAATCTTATAAGCTGCTGTCTAGCTACCAACCTATCAAAACTGTGAGTATGCAACATGAGGAAAAAAGAAATTGTGAGCAACACATGTACCCACTTCATTATCAGGCTAACTGTGAAGCAGGACTAGCACTGATGGTCTGAAATAAACACTTTTAATAACTGGTTAGGGTATAACAAGCTGGCCCGTCCCTTCAGTCAACCTCGGTGCCAGTTCCGCTGCGCTCCCCCGACACCTCGGTTCGACAGGGCCCCCAGTACCTGCCTGTGAATGGCTCTGTTCGGAGGGGGGGGGGGGGCATTTTGGGTTTGCCAGGACGAACGGCGAGCATATCGTGTGCGTCGATTGATTACTAGCAGATGATACCTCAAAACACTAACATGAAAGCTAAAAATCAAACGTAAATTAGTTTGAGGTGTCAGCTATCTTTTACTCCCGATAAGTCAAAAAGGCGGAGCGAGTGCGGCGACCTAATAATATAAGGCGGGCCGGCACCAGGGGGAACCCGTGAGGCCGCGAGATTGTTGCGCACTGCTCGGGTCGCATTGTTGTCCAGAACGCCACTGGTTCGGCGTTGAGGCTCATTTCCGGAACGGTAAATTGAAACCCAGGTTTTCGTTATTACAGGCTCTAACTTTCACGCGAGAAAGCACACAGATTCTTGGGTTTGAGAGGCCATGGAGAAGGGCGTGCGGCCCTCCCACGAAGAAGCTGCCTCTTACGGGTCTCTTCCCCGAGCCCTTTGGCTCAAGTGGGACACCCTGGAACTCCATGACGGCGTCCTTTACCTCCGATGGGAACATGCGTCTGGCGACCCCTCCCAAAACAGGAAGGTGCTCGTACTGCCGGAAAACAGGGTCAAAGACGTGGTGGTCACCTACCACTCGTCTCCTGGCACCGGGTCGCACTTCGGGGTCACCAAGACCATGCAAAAATTACGCGAGAGATTTTACTGGTCCCATGCTTTCCATGACTGTCGGGACATAATTCACAGCTGTGCGGCGTGTCGACGCACCTCCGGCACTGGCCGAGGTCGCGGCCGCACCCCTGGACCCATGCGTGTTTTAAATGACAACACCCCCAGCTTTAAATTCCACATGGATTGTTGGCAATTTCCATCTGGATTTGCTTCTTTCCAGATGGGTTTTCCATTTCCAGATGGGTTTTGAAAATTCCAGGTGGATTCAATGGATTCCACAATGGAAAAAGACTTCCATCTGGAAAATTTGGTTCCCACAAGGCCTTTTTTCCACTGTGGAAATTTTCCAGAGTGAAAATAATTGCCCACAATGGAAAATATATTTCCATCTGGAAAAGGGGTGTGGAAAAAGCTTCGATTCCATTCAGTATTTTCCATACTGAAAATGATAAATCCATCTGGATTCCTAATTCCATTCCAAATTCAACTTCATTTAAAATCCAAAGTTTTTGTAATAATGGATTGAAAATTGAAGTGTAGGGTCTCCGCACAAAATTACTAGGGCCATTTTAATTTCGCTGAAATCGGTGACCTAAAATCGGGTATCTCGAAACCGAAAGGAGATAGAGAAAATCTGACAGCAGATTTGGAACAGGCTCGGTTCTGACGTCCAAGAAGTGACTTGAAGTGATACTGAAAGTGTTCAGTTTCGCAGAGAGACTGAATTTATTTTTCATCTCCAGCTACTTTCCAACATGGGAAATTCCCAAAACCAGATCCAAGTTATGGATTTCACACAGGGATGTAGTAAAATCCATATGTACAATTTTTGCAATATATTTCAATACCTATAATGGGTTTTTAATTTCCAGATGTAAAATGTTCCAATTACCAGATGGATTTTATGGAAAATTAAATCCATATCTCAAACTTCCATACCATTTTTCCAGATGGAATTTAAAGCTGGGCCTTTTTGGGCCGGTGGACTGTGGATTTCGCGGGACCCTCGGCGCCGCAGCCCCACCCGGTCCCTTGCCCGACGCCTCCCCCGGTGGCCACTTGCTCAGATCGGGCAGCTGCCACGCCTTATTATACGGGAGAGCATCCTAGTGGGAAGAAGCTCGAAGAGGCCCTTGCCGGCCAGCTTTCGACTGTCCAGGGAGTCCGCATTGCCAACAACCCAGATCTATTGGCTTTCAGAACTGAGCGCAAGACACTCAAGGGAGTATTTGTGAAAGGACATATGATGGCGTTTCAAAGTGCAAAGGCTGCTAGGGTGGGTGTTGAATTGGAGGTTGCTGGCGTAGAAGCCAACACCTTAATCTTGATACAAAGCCCTCTAAACGCGGATGCTATAACGTTGCTGAAGGAGCAGGCATCGCAGCAGTCACTGTGCTTTCTGTGCCCCAAGGACGTGGCCACACCTTCTGATAGGCTTGTGGCGTCCATGTTGGCTGCCGGTGGCGCAGTTTTCCGAGCGCCCGATGATGTGAACATATCTGTCATAGACTCATGCGTGTGGCCAGCCACCCCCGCGTATCTACTCATGACCTCTGCAGCCAGGCTACTGCCAGATATGCAGGAGGAGGCCCCCACCCCAACTCAGATAGTGGGCTTCCTACAGAAGTTCGATTTGAACCACTCAGCAGGCGACGATTACCACGCTGGACTCGTCGAAGCTGCTGCCATCGCCGGAGCTTCATGGGCATGGGTACTGACGCCCCAAGCACCCCTCGCTGCTGTCAATGTACCCTATGCAGATCTGCACCCCCCACCTGACTTCGACACAGTCACTGAAGTGCCTGCCGATGACCCCCGACTTGCCGGTGACAATGCGTGGGCACCACATCCTCAGGCGGATCAGGGGGTTCGCTATTACACCAATAGAGGTCATCCGGTCGCCATGACGGCTGTCCCTCTTCTCCCGACAATGGAAATCCTGGTCGTGCTACAAACACCAGAGCCGGGCGAGGTGTCTGCGTTTCAACTATTGCTTGGGCTGCTGAAAGAGGACACCCCCATCAATGCAATCCCGCCCTCAATGAGCACCGCAGTGAGGGACTGGGACAGGTTGCTGATCGCCCTGTCGGCTGTGGTGTCAGCTATGTCAAGCACCCTGCTCCGCAGTTTTAACCTGACGGGGGTTGATCTGGCCGCGCTGTTATTGGAGAGCCCCGACAGACCGGCGAGTCTCCTCCAAATCGCAGCTGGTGAGGAATTGAAGGCCGTTGTGCCGACTACAGGTGCAGCCCACGGAGCAGCGTACTTCTTGAGACTCCGAGCTCTGCTTCGGCGCACGATGGGTGTCTCGATCCCTGAGAAAACCTGGGATGCCAGGGCATTTTGTAACCTGGGTGCCCAAGTGACAAACCCAGTAACCGCACTTGCTTTTCGCCATCTGTTTGGCGAGACCGTACCGGCACAGGGCAATGCGCTAGCCATAGATGGGTGGCTCCTCCTGAGGCCTCTGGAGTGGGTGATCTCGGCTGCGGAGGTCGTGGCTGACTTCGAAAAGGAGGTGATATCTTACCCCGGACCACAGGCCAAGGGCTTATATTCTCACCTGAGAGCTATGGACTACGCTGAATGCGTGTCATCAGCTAGAACCCCCTACCTTTGGACACCGCATGCGGCCACAGTGACACAGACGGCATTGCGATTGGTAGCCACCATGATACCTGTGGAGCCCCCACCACCTCTCAACGAGGTATTCAACCTTGTTGCGAGAATCTACTTCGTACCCAAACCACGGGAGCCGCGCAGGAGGGACACCCCGTGCGAGGCTAATGGAGGTTCTCTGTGTGGCTCATAGATGGCGCGACGGTCGCACTTTGTGCAGTGCGGGAAATTAGCGAGTTTTAACCGCCAGAAATACGATGCCTATTTCTTAGTGTTTTGGTTTCGCGGTCCTGGCAAGTGCAAAAAGCATGGAAAGTGAAAATGTTAGGAGAAAGCGATTGAGCCTGGGCGGTTTCAAGAAGAATCGCTCTGTCCTCGGCGAAATTTCGTGTAGTGAACCTGCGAATCGTGCTCTTTTTGATGCTAAGAAGGACGCTGACACAGGCAGTAGTGGTGGTTTCTAAGCATTGCCACTGAATAAACGTACTGTTCTTGAAGAAATTTCCTGTAATGAACCTAAGAACTGTGGTAAAATCGATTTCAATTCTGAAATCCACCCAACTGACTCAAGTGCTAAACCCAAGGTAAGGCAAGCTGTGTTTCCTTGATGTTAAATTCTTAACGATTTTGAAGAGGTGCCTATTATAATTTTCTCTTTTAGAGCTCTAACAATGCTGAATCTGATAAAATTGATCATGCTACGGAGGACGCTACGAACACTGAGGAAAGTGATCAGTATGAGGATGAGACTGAGCAGCCAGATATTAGTTACTATAAGGATTGGCTGAAGGAGGTAAGAGCTCAGATATGGTGGTAAATTTTCAATGAATTCTGAATTTTGTCATAATTTTAGGATGGGTGAGGTAGAGTTAATATTTTACACCCCAACATTAGCAATTTAAATAGGGTTGATTGTATTTTGTTTTCATGTTTAGGAGATTCTTCCTGAACATTTTGATTATGTGGGACTTGACATCAAGAAGTCAAAAGACAATTATGACCTCATAGCTAGAATCAACATCACATCTCAGGCGGAAGCCTTCAAATGGTTTGATGCTCTTGAGGAAAAGTCTCATTGTGATTTGAGGATTCGCAAGTCATATCCCAACATCAGTAAGAAAATAGCTTTGTTTAAGGTGGGTACTATGTCAGCTACGCTCTTTTAACTACCTTGTTTCATAATATCCATGCTGACACTTAATTATTTGCAGATTGAAAAGAGATGCCATCACAATACCATGGCAAAAATAAAAGGTGGGACTGTCAACATATACACATATGGTGTGAAGAACGGGTATTGCGGCCGGTGAATTTCTTAGTCCATGATCTATGATATTGATTGTGGTAAAGAACGGGTACACTGTACCGCAATTATTTGCACAAAAAAGTGTATCAGCTGAAAAGAAGAGCACAGATTACGTAAAACCCCCAGCAAGGTTTTGAGCCTTGCATCGCGCCGTTCACTCTTCAAAGTATCCACAACTTTATCAAGTAGCAGAAACTTATCCGAGCTACCAAAGCGCCGTGTTCACCATTTACAACGCATGGGGGTGGAAGGCTCTGCTGTCATACCTGCCTGGACTTGAACCAGGGGCTCAGAAAATTGCTCTCCGAGAGTGACCTCACTCTGTGGTATGACAGCCCTGAAAGAAGAATACCATGATTATTTCGCTAGCCATTTCCTACTGCGCCCATGAGGCAAGCTAGATGCAGTCGTTAAAAGTTTTTTTTAAACGTGGAAGACTTTTTCCCAGGAGGCCTATTTAAAAACCACGTAACCTAACAAAAGGTCATGTAACTTAATATTTCAGGAGAAGGATTTTGACACATCAATTCAAGGTATGAATTAAAATTAGCAAGTTTAATTACATGAAACACTTATTTCTAATTTGTATGTGTTTGCCTACAAGATTCTCCTGTTGCTACAAACCGTGACAGTCTGGTATGTTTCAAATTACTTTGGGTAATTCTGTTTTTAGTGATGTTTGGAATTCTGTTTTTATGTACTACTGTCTTCCCTCTCACAGAATTTCAGATGGCTGCATTATTCCTCGAATGTAAAAAAATCTATGACATTCAAAATTATCAGCATGGCATAAGTGTTGAAAAAGCTTGAACCAAAAGCAATTTTATAAATGGAATCGAAGGAGTAAGCACATACTGGTGCGCTACAATTACATTAATGAAGCTCTTGATCGAGGTTTAATTACCATCAAATACTGTCCAACCAATGAAGTCGTAAAACCGCAGACCAGTGTGAGAACAATGTGAAATCTGCCCTCATCACCTGGTGTTAACTAAAACCCAAATCAAAAACCACTATTGTTCCGGACAAACATCGGAACTACTACCAATAAAAAATGTTACCACTTTAGAGGAGTACATACATCACTAAATTTGGAAACATTGTGCTGTTAAAGGAGTATGTTGAAGTTGGCACTTCTGTAACAGCAGAACATGGTAACAGCCTTGTATGCAATTGGCAACATCAACACTGCCTGGTGCCTTCCCCTTCCCCTCTCTGAGGATGAAATACAGACCAGTCTGTGAAAGCAATAGGAAGGAAGAATGTCAGAGTTAGTGGAAGCGAAGATAGATGAGTTGTTGGAGAGGTGGGAAAGAAGAAGATTGGAAGAGGGGAGTGTGGAGGAAGCAATGAAGTTTGCGGCGGAATGTAGGAGGAGGATGGAGGGTTTGTTGAAAGAGTGGAAGAAGAGTGAGGAGAGGAGTGATGAAGAGAGAGAGGATGAAGAAGAGTGAGGAGAGGAGTGATGAAGAGAGAGAGGATGAAGAAGAGGATGAAGAGATAGGAAGAAGATGGAAGAAGGAGGAGATCGATTTACTGACAAAAAAAGTGAACGAATGGAAGGCGTTACAAGGAAGAAGGCCCTCACAGGCCTCACTTTGGAGAAGATGGAAGAAGGAGGAGATCGATTTACTGACAAAAAAAGTGAACGAATGGAAGGCGTTACAAGGAAGAAGGCCCTCACAGGCCTCACTTTGGAAAGAGATCCACAGGGTAGAGCCAGAAAGAGACGGAGATAGTGCGTTGCGGGACTGTCTTAAACCGAAACTGCCCGGGGCTAGTGATACACCTGGTATTCTTCACTCTACTGCAGTCTATAAATACATGTACAAATCTTTAATAAATCCTACTCTTCTCTTGTTCACCACGTGTCCCCTCTCTCTCACCTCTTGTTCACCACGTGTCCCCTCTCTCTCACCAAGTGTCAGATGATGGCTCCCCTGCTCTCCCCAAAGACTTCCCCGAAGCCTTGGGCAAGCGCGTTTGTAAATTTTATGCTGAAGCAGGCTGGATCCAGAAATTCCGTAAGTGTGTTTGGGTTTAAGGTTTACTTCACTCTGCCCATCAGCAGCAACAACAACAACAACACTAGTGCCCCATTCCACTAGCTTGGCTGGGCCGTTTCCATGATTTCCCTGACAAAAACAAAATTCCCCGGCTTTTCCTGATTTTCCTGATTTCCCTGACTTGTAACCCTGCAGGTGTTGTTTCGATGCAGTGCCCTGATGGCGGCTGTCCGGGAACACCGAAGTTTTTATTGAACACGCTCCTAAGGTCGAATGCGAAGAAACGACCCAAGAGCGCGCGTCGGGGGCCAAAGAGGAATCAGGGTATCACCTGAGGAAGCCTAGGAGGTAGGCAACCACACCACCGCCGGTGATGGGCGGGCTGGACAGCGCACCAATTACCAAATATTCAGTGGTTGTCTCATCGCCAGTTTCGTCTCAGAAGCACACCAGACTCAGTACGAAATTCAGCACAAACATTTGATAATACCATAATACTTCCATAGTATAGTGCTCCGTACATGACAAAACCGAGTCGACCGCCCCTTGCCTTAGTATGTATGTGTTCATCTTTAGCTGCAATAAGCACTGCTCCGCGCCTGGCGCACCCCTACCTTGGCCTGCCGGCGGCAGTCATTGAGCTCTGTCAGGCCCGGGGCAAACATCACCTTTCCCCTCTTGTTACTTTAAGAGCCTTCCGGCACAACCCCCTGCAGACCCCGGCCCTCCCCACTCAGCCAACCTTCGGCCCGGCCCCGGCCCGTGCACTGTCCGCGGCCGGGAAGGTAAGGCACTAAATCAATCACGGCTCACCTGTATCAACTGTGGGTCAACACCTGCAACGTCAGACGGTGGCCCACATTGATCCACATGACCCGTCATTGGGTACGGTCCCCGCGCCCGGGTCGTGGGTAGGCTGGGAGAGAGAGACAGGGCGTCCGCAAAATCTGTGGTTCGCAGAAATCACTGCTTGGAAAGGTTTTCGATAGAAACCTTGGATGCCTTGGCATTTGGTAACCCCAGACAGACGGGCACTGGATGGCGGCCACGGTAAAAGGTTTACTTCACTCTGCCCATCAGCAGCAACAACAACAACCACACTAGTGCCTCATTGCCCCATTCCACTAGCTTCCTTGATGATCGGATTGACTTTGGTATTAACCATTTCCATGCATTGAACATGTTCCACGGCACGTTGGCCTGCTACCGTTGCCTCTGCCGTTTGACAGACATAGTTGCGTAAGTTCGTCGAGGGCAGGTGATTCATGAAGGGCAGAGTTTTTTCCCTAGATTCTTCTGAGAGCAAAGATGCTCTCGTACCCACCATCGTTCGAACATTCCTCCCGTTCACTTTGTGTGGCATGTTGGGGAGGGCGGAGTTGATTTCCTTACAAGGGTCCTGCAGACAGTTCCCACATATATTTATGAAGAGCTCCTGCTCATCGAAGGGTTTTTGTTTGCGGCAAGTCCTTCTAACGGCTACGAATCTGGTCCACAAATCAAGTTGGGCATTTGGGATCACAAAACTATCACGACCTTGCTTTTTGTTTTTATGTTCCTTCACAAAAACTTGAAGACCGTCGGCTGTTGACGTCCCAGAATCAAATTCTTGCATTGTGAGCCCCTGGCCAGTCGACAGTCGCTTCGTCTTGATACATAGCTGGGCAAGGAGGTAGCGAGCAACTTTGTTCCACTCTCTACAAAGCTTGCGATCATATGTCTTGCCATCTCCCAGCTCTATGTGCCCCTTCTCTTTCACAACATTTTCGATAAAACAGAGAGAGCTAACTACTTCTTCTATGACCTTTGCATCGCTTACAAAGGCAGCCACCACTGCAAAGTCAACGCCACCTTGCTTTGCGAAGTTGATTTTTCTCTCTGTGTCTTCATTCTGTGCTTGTTCAGAAAAACGTTTAAAAATGGGACTCAGGGCGGCTCTCGCTTTGGTTGCAGTGTCCGGGTACTGTGACGTCTTCGGGTAATGTTTGTCCCCAATCCACTCCTTTGCGGCCATTTTCAGGACTCTCCGGGCAATTTTCACGTAGAATAGCAGTGTCGCATATTTTACCCTTTTGGTACTTTCCAACTTTTCCAAAAAGTTAATCATGTGCTCGCGCATCACCAGCAGCTCCCATGCATCTTGCTTGCCGGAAGCAGCACTGGCCGCGCCCAACATTCGCTGCAATGGCAGCTTGAAGTTTTCAACTTTTTTTTGAACTTTTTTCTGCCCTGCTTCCGTCTCTCTTTCTTCCGTTCGAGTTGCCGACAAGGACCTGGCGAAAAGTTTTTCAACGTTGCTATTTACCACCACCTGTAGATTTAGACTCTTTAGAAGCTGCGAAGTGGTCATTTTTGCTGTTTAATCTGTTGCAGACGTTGAAGCTGAAGCTGCTGTTGCCTGGCCAGGCTCATCAACATCATCAACACAGTCTGTGTCATCGACTAAGGCCGCGCAGCCTTCGCATTAAAGGAACGTGTCGAGTCTTAAGAAGAAATCATCATCTCCCTCTGGAAAGTATTTCTTAGCAGTATTTAATGAGAGTAGCCTCACGCCACCTCGTGCTGCTTTAGAGGCAAGGTCGGATGCTTCGTCTGGTCGCATTTTCAGTTTCCCCCTCTCGAACTCAAGTTTCAGGTGTTTCAGAAGGCTTTGACTAGAATACGCCTTCAGGCAAGCAGGGCATATTCGCGTGCTAGGCCCACTTAAAACTTCTGTTGCAATCTGCAGAATAAAACAATGCTAAAAATCAAAGTGGACAAAGTCATTACAATGAATGGTTTGCACTATTGGGATAAATTACTTACTGGTTCCTTGTCTTGGATTTTATTGGGGCTAGGTCTGGTTGTAACTTTTTCTTCTGATTGTTCACGAGCTCTTTCCTGAAAAATAAACAGATTTTTGTGAGCATAATGTGTTGACGTCTGTGACGTTGAAGTAGAAGATAGTAACGGTATTAACCGTTTCGGATAATTGCATGGGTGCTGGAGGTGTCACAGCTGCTGAAGCCTCCAGTGTTGAAGAAGCTGTAGGTAATGCAGGTGCTGGAGGTGTCACAGCTGCAGAAGCCTGCAGTGGTGAAGAAGTTGCAGAATCTTCAAGTGACTTCAGCTGATTTTCAGCTTCTGACCGGCTACACAAGGATTCAATGACTTCTGACTCATCACAAGTACTGTATAATCAGTGTCTTCTAAGAACATATTCAAAATTTTGAAGTTGATGCGATCCGCTGCTTCATTGGTTGGGATAAGTATAACTGAATGTAAGTAGTCTGTGCTTCGGAAATGTGGAAATGTAAAACTGATGAGATCATGCTAAGTCTAAAGTTGCCAAGTTCCACATCCACGGTCCATGCTCGGTACAGAAAAGTGGTTCATATAAATGGATGTGCAAAGCGAACAAGGACGAGAAATGTCGGTACGAGTATCCAATGCCGTACCGAAGTTCGACATCGATCGATGCCCGCAAGACGGCGTACAGGAGACCCAATGATGGAAGCGGTTTCTACAAGTTTATAAATGGGCAAAGGGTGCGCATCGATAACAGGTGGGTCGTACCATATAACCCCTTCACATTGCTGAAGTACCAGAATAATCAGGCCTGGGACTTTTTCCCTAAGGCTGGCATTGCGCGGTACTTGGCTAAATACTGCGGTATTCGTGCCTTCTTGGAGTCCTCGGTGTGTGCGGGAGGCAAGGGAGAGAAAGGAGCGACTGCTCGGTTTGGGAGCCAGAGAGCAAGTGCGAATTTATTTAGGTCGTCCCAGCTAACGAGCCCCGCGGGTTGCCCTGGCGCTCCCGACAATAGCGCCCGCGAGAGGGGGGAAGTACAGTGCCTGAACAGTTACGGTAGTTTAGATCGGCCACCTCGAGTGGCGAGGTCAATAATACTGCACTTCATCCCCTCCGGGTCCGCGGAGCGTGAATGCGAGTGCCCACCATTTGGTGCCTACGGACAGGGAACCCGAGTTCCGGGAGGAAACCTGCCCGACATCGCATTCACCAAAAATTCGGCTCGTCCTCTGCGAGGGAGGCGGCCGGGTCTCGCGCGCTCGGCCGGTGATTCCTGGCGCCGAGGCGCGGCCGCCGTGTTCGTCCTGGTGGCCCACGGCATGTGGGTCAGTGTGCCAGTGGGGACCGCTGGATCGGGTATCAGTTGTGCCCGAGAGGCACCGGCCTCGTCAGCTGACGACCGGCAGGGGTCTGGCGGCGCGGGGTAGGCGCGGGTGTCGCTACTCCCGCAGTGGCGGCCGGGCGCGGCGACGGTGGCGCCCGCGCACCGGGACCTCGCCGTGCTGCAGGGAGGGGCTCGGGGAGCCCGGCGTCCGGTCGGGCGTCAGCCTCCGCCGTCTCCCGCGTTAACGTCTCGCCTTGACCTGATCCAGAAAAAGGATTACTTTAGCCAGAATTTCCTCGGGCGGGAGATGCCCGTCCACCGCAAACACGGGGTCCGTCTCCTGCTCCAAGAGCCACTTGTCGGAGAGCTGGTGGAGTCGCCGCAGATAGTCCAAAGGGAGCGCTTGCTCCTCCACTCGGCCGCGGTTGGTCATGCGGCGGTGGGCTTCCTCCGGGCCGGTCCGCACGTAGACGTAACACCGCTGCCGGGTCTTGTCTCGGAGCGCGTGGAAAAGCTGGCGCAGGACGGCCATGTGCGGGGGGGTCATGGCCCCGGACAGCATGTGGGCCTCAGCGAACACGAACAGTGAGCACTCCATGGACCGCTCAAAAACACGGAGGCGGGTCGTCTGGAACAGGGCTCGAGCATGCAGGGTGGCCAGTACCAGGGCTTGGAAGGGGAAGGCCCACACCCGGGTGTCTTGTGAGAGGAGAGCCAGGAGGTTGTGTCCTCCGACGTCCTGCCAGTCCTGGACCGGCTCCTTCACGACGAAGTACTTGCCGGTTCGTTGCAAGCCGGTGGCCAAGGTTGATTTTCCCGCCCCGATGTTTCCTTCCAGGTACACGTCAGGGAGTTGGGTCCTCCTCCTCCCGTAGAGGAAGGCCACCAGGAAGGCGGCGATCAGGAGCACGAACATGGTTGAGAGTAGTACGTCCATTTCGCGGTGCAGCTAGAGGGCGACTGAGGCGAAGCGGTCATTCGCCGCTCGAGCCAGTGCCTTTATTTCAGCGTTCCCCGGGTGCATTGAACGGGTAGCCATTGTTTCGCTCCGAGCTATTTCTGCCCCTTGCTGGAGGCGGATACGGCACGTTCACGCCGGTACCCGAGCGGGGGACCGGGGAGAGGAATGCCGGCCCCCGCGTTCGAGGCCTAGGTCCTCGAGGAAAGACCCGCTTCCACGGAGAAAATTAATCCCTAGATTCTCTTCCCTCTCCATCCCATTCGGGACGGGTAGTCCGAGTCACGGCAAAATTTGAATTTTTGCCTTTTGATCAAAAAGTTGGGGCTGAAGGGGGGAGGTACCCATTTGAGTGTCATGCGGTATTGAATGCCATATTTTGTGCAGGAGACCATGTGTGTATACAACGCTGGCCCTAGCTCTCCGTCGAGCAGCGCAGTTCGTACGCCACCCTATGGTGATGTCGATAAATTCGACTATTTTTTGAGGAATGCTCAGCACCTTAGTATCGGCGTACCCTTTGATTACAGTAGATTGGCGCGCCTGTTTCAAATCCAACTTGTTTGTGTTGTTGAATCTCTCAACCCCGACTGGACTCGAACCCGAGTCAGCCGCACACTCAGCTAGTGAGCTATCCACTATGCCAACAGCCCCGTTGAAGACATGAGGGAGCGGGCTGGAAGGTACTTCGTCCGCCGTGGAGACGGCGAGGGTGGGGGGAAGGAGCTGCGCTGGTGGCCAAAGGAGGGGCTGAGCCATTGTGAGCCGAGCGCGACAGAGCCAACCGTTACCGTGGCGGCGAACGGCTGAGATTTGAAAAATGGGCGTCCGCTTCAACGGCCATGGTGCTCCTAGAAGACCATGCCTTAAAGGCGTTTATTTCCGTGCCTTCAGGCCTGATTGGAGCACGTGTTGGGTGGGTTTGGATTTGAAATTGTGCCAGGGGCGAAATTCCAAGTGAATTTCGGCAGATTGAGGAATCAGGGGTGTCTGTCCAGATCTGCAACGAGTGCCGGGGTTGGGCTGTCCGTCATGGATGGAAGGTGCTCAGCTTCTCCACGGCCGTGCACATGACAGCGGCGTGGACGAAGCGTACGGCGCGCGTGCGCGTGGCGTACAACCCCGGGGTGTGCCAGCGGAACATCGTGAAGTTGGCCGAATGTGACTGCGGTGGAAGGTCTTTCGACGAGCAGTTCCTACGGGAGGTGTGCGTGGCTGGGGACCGAGTACCAGACCCGTTACAGTTCCCAATGGGTTTTGTGGAGGTGTGAAGTTGGCAGCACTGCGTGCTGGAGGAAATTTCCCGCTGGCGGTTGGCACTGTCGCTCCTCGGGCGCGAGAGCCGAGTGGAGAGCCGAGCTGTGCCGAACGCGCGGAGCCTTGTCGGAAACGCCTGAGGCGGTCGACAGGCTTGAGCGCGAGGAGCCGAGTCCCGAGCGCCTGTCGCGGGGGCCGAAGAAAAGCCGAGGCTGGAGAGCCGAGCCAGGCGCACCACCGCCTGCGCGAAAAGCGCGGCGCGTTTCGCGACGCGTCGAGCCTGGCTGTGTGGCCAGTGGCTCCGCGTGTGTGTGAGTGCGCCCCGCCCAACCGCGTGGAGAGGGGGAAAGGCGCGGCGGCTTTGTTTTGATGGCAAGGTTATGGTGCCCATGGCTCCTCAAAAGTGACAGACTGCCGTTGAAAGTTTTGTGTCCTTTTGTGTCGAAGCCATTGTCAGGCGTTCTGAGCTAGTCGCTCCCATTGCCAACAGGAAAATCTTTTCAGCTTGGTGAGTGTCAACTCCTGGAGTGTTTTAATAAAGAGAAAATTTACCCTGTGCCGTGTTTCCTTGACTGGGCTTGAAAGGCCACTTGAGAATTTTAACTGGATGCATTTTAGTCATTTTGACTCAACTGTCTAAGAGAGCAACATTTGGTCTGCTGAATTTGTGTGAAAACTTGGTAAAGACTTTTTAAATTTCTTAGGCCTGTTTGCCTTGGGGAAAACTTTTCCGTTCCTTGAGCCTTGGTGGGTCGTTAAACGTGTCAGGGTAGGGATCAAACTACTGCTAACTACATGGAGATTTAGTTGCTTGGGTTGGAAAAATCTCTATTTTAGAGTCATCAAAAGAACAAACATCAGGTCATAGAACCAGGAAGAACTAGGAAGAACTTAAGAAACAAAAACTCTTGTAATCAAGAGCATCTCAAACAATAATGAACAAATAATGAACAAATAATAATGAACTAGAAGTAGTCAAGAAAGTCATAATCACTAATCACTTCCTCCACTGATCACTAATCACTAAAGTGAATTAAGTCCACCTCGTCAGACATCGAAGATGAAGCGGCGAGTGAAATGGTCCCCGCTGAGGAGGAGCCTAACAGCTCTTCTTCCAGGCGTCCTGCCGTAGACCCAGAAGGAGGGGGAGGGTGGCAGAGCCACCCGCCGTGGGGATAGGGGCCGGTCGGCTGCCCGGCCTTGGAGGGGAGGCTCTCGATGATCTTGCTGACCTCTCGCCGGGCCCTCCAGCCAGGCCCGCCGAGCCGCACGCTCCCGCTTCTCCTGTCGCAGGCGTTCCCTGCGACCGCCGCGCCGACGGGGGAGGGGGCACACTTCGGCCCGGTGGCCAAGGGTGCGGCAGCGTTGGCACCGGGTCGCCCCGCCTCCCCCCGGGGAGGGGCACTGCAACGCCGTGTGCCCCTGGCCGCGGCAGTGATCGCATGTGATGAGGGCAGCCGGGGCGTTTACGCCCAGCCGGTTGTGGACACTGCTGGCCGGGACGAAGGTTGCTCCTGCCGGTCGCCCTCCCCTGCCCTGGCGGTGGTGTTGGAGGCGGCGGGGCGGAGGAGGCCGCTCCCGGTTGGGCCTGAAGTGGGGCCCCTGCCGCCCCTGCAGGTTCCTCCCCTGAGGATGGCCTCGGGCCGGAGGAGCCGGCGGCGGGCCTCGCCCTTGGGGCCGAGCTGGCTGGGGGTCGACGTCCATGGGCTGGACGGGGGCCGGTGCACCAGCGCGGGGAGGCTGGGGGCTGGTCCGTCCTGCTGGCAGCGGAGGACGCGCTCCCCGTCCGGGAGCACCCTTACCCGGATGTCGGGCCCCGCGAAGGGAGCCCGTCGGGGTGCAGCGGGGGGCTGGGGCTCCGGCACCGGGGGCTGCACGACCGGCGCGGTGACTCGGCTCTGTAGTCGCTCCAACACGGTGCCGTCGGGCAGCACCGCACGGTCCATCTGGACTTCTTGTAGGACGGCGGGGAAAACCGGGGGAAATGGCTGCCACTCCATGCTGTCCGGGTGTCTGTCAGCTAGGCCGTTCTGGGCAAGACTGAGGCTCGAGGGGCCGGTGCCGCTGTCCCTTGGCCAGACGCATTGTTGCGACCTGAGACGCGTTATCGCCAAGGCGGAGGAACGCGGCGGGGCGTTGTCCCGCGCAAGTAGAAAGGGTCAAGGGTGGGGGGATGCCTTCGCGCGCAGAGTAGCGCTGGGCCGCCTGGGCGTGGTCGCCCGGCGGGCCCGCGCGGCTCGGGGCTGCGCTGCCGAGTGCACTACTCGCGCGTGGAATGGGTGGCCTACCCTTACGGCGCTATTGGTCCTCGGGAGGGGAAGAGAGGAAAGTAAGCCAGAATTCGCGTACGGGGCAGTCCGGGTCGGAGTAGGGCGTAATGTTTTGCACGTTAACCACCCTTTTCTTTCCGGTGCCCACTTGCTGAATTCTCACAAGCAGGTCATTTATTCTGTCCAGTATTAAGTAGGGCCCTTCCCACTTTTTAGACAGTTTGGGGTTCTGACCTCGGTGTCGGGTCGGCCGGTACAGCCACACCATGTCCCCAGCGCGGCCCGGGAAAATGGCCGTGTGGAGATCATAGTTCTCTTTCAATTTAAGAGAGGCTTCCTCTCGGCGAACCCGGACCTGCTCGTGGACCTGTCGCATCGCCGCGCGTAGCCAGCGCGAGTACTCGGAGCGGCTAGTCTGAGAAGATGCCGGCCCGCTCGGCGGTGGCTCGCGCGCCAGGTCGGCTGGCAGATTCAGCATCCGGCCGTACATCATCTCGGCCGGCGTGACTCGGAGGGTGGAGTGGACGGCGGTGCGGTACGCGAGCAGGATGAGGGGGACGTGGGATGGCCAGTCCCGCTGGTCCTCCCTTGCCACCGTCGCGATGTGACCCACTAGAGATTTGATAAATCTCTCGCACCTGGCATTACCCTTGGGGTAGTACGCCGATGTCCGAGTCTTACGAATCTGCAGGAGGTTTAACACGTCTTTAAAAACCGCTGCTTCCCAATTAGTGCCTTGGTCCGAATGCAGCGTGGAAACGCGCCGTACCGGGCAACGATCGTCGAGACAATTTCCCGAGCACACGTCTCGGCCGTGGTGTCATGTGTGATCATGACCTCTGGCCAGCAGGTGAAAGTTTCCACCGCGACTAGCGCGTACCAGCGCTTGTGCTTTTGGGCGGCCTCGGCGTACTGAGGGCACGCCGGGGGCGGGGAAGGGTCCCGCGAAATCCACAGTCCACCGGCCCAAAAAGGTGTTATCATTGAAAACACGCATGGGTCCCGGGGTGCGGCCGCGACCTCGACCGGTGCCGGAGGTGCGTCGACACGCCGCACAACTGTGAATTATGTCTCGGCAATCTTGGAAAGCATTGGGCCAGTAAAATCTCTCGCGTAATTTTTGCATGGTCTTGGTGACCCCGAAGTGTGACCCGGTGCCAGGGGCCGAGTGGTAGGTGACCACCACGTCTTTGACCCTGTTTTCCGGCAACACGAGCACCTTCTTGTTTAGTGAAGGGTCGCCTGACGCATGCTCCCATCGGAGGTAAAGGACGCCGTTGTGGAGTTCCAGAGTGTCCCACTTGAGCCAGAGGGCTCGGGGAAGAGACCCGTATGAGGCGGCCTCTTCGTGGGAGGGGCGCACGCCTTTCTCCATGGCCTCCAGGATGGGCCGGATGACCGGATCCGCTAGCTGGTCGGCGCGAATGGCCGGCGCCTGCCAAGTCGGATCGGCCTGGAGACGCGTAAGTCGTACCGCGTAGGCGGCGGCGGCCTCTCTGTCGGCGTCCTTTTTCTCTAAGCGGGTGCAGGTTTTACACTCTGGCGGGCAGGGGCGCACCGGGTAGCGACTCAGTGCGTCTGCGTGCGTGAGCGTTTTGCCGCGCTGATAGAGAACCGTGTGGGAATACTGCGAGAGCATTTCAATCCAGCGAGCGGTTTTGCCCTCCGGGTTCTTAAAATTCCGGAGCCACTGGAGGGCTTGGGAATCGGACTTGATAATGAAAGGGGCGCCTATGAGGTACTGGTGGAAATGTTTCACCGAGTAAACCAGGCTAGCCAATTCCCTAGACGTGGCGCAATAATTCCTCTCCCTCTGTGAGAACATGTGCGAGTGATACGCAATTACTCGTTCCTCTCCTCCCTGTTCTTGGCTAAGAACACAGCCGCTCGCGTACGCGCTGGCGTCGACGGCGAGGATAAGCGGCTTCCCGGGCAGCTCGGGTTGGGCCAGGACGGGGGCGTTTGTCAGGCCGTCCTTTATGCGCTGGAAAGCGTCGTCATGGACGGCGGTCCAGTTAAAAGGGGACGCGGGCCGCGTCAGCTCGTAGAGAGGAGCGGCCATGGTCGCGAAACCCTTCTGAAAGCGCAAATAATATTGGGCCAGCCCGAGAAAACTGCGCAACTCTTTAGGGTTGTGTGGCGTAGGCCAGTTGGTGACCTTCTCCACCTTCGCCCTGTCTGGTCTAATCCCCTCGCGTGTCAATTCGTGCCCCAGATAGAGGATTGCCCTCTTCAAGAAGAAGCACTTCTTGGCCTTCAACAGCATTCCGGAGGGACGCAAGCGAGCGAACGTCGCGCGCAGCATCCGGAAGCTCTCGTCGAACGTGGCGCCGCCCCCAATGACGTCATCTAGATAATGCTGGGCTCCAGTCGGCCCGTCCGGCCCCTCGTTAAGGAGGCGGTGCATTTGGCGCGAGAAGAACGCCGGCGCATTTTGCAAGCCGAACACCATTCGGACGTACTCTACCAGTCCAAAACCGGGAACCAAAATGGCGGTCTTACATCTATCCTCCGGCGCTATCTCGAAAGAAAGATAGGCGGAACTGATGTCTAAATTCCAAAAATACTTCCATCCCTGGAGAGCATCGAAGATCGCATCAATCCGAGGGAGTGGGCCAGCGTTATACCGCGTGATCGCGTTCAAGTCCCTCATGTCAGCGCATGGGCGCACTTCGCCGGTCTTTTTAGGGACACACAGGATGTTCGATGCCCACGCGCTATTACTCATTTGCACGACCCCCTGACGCAAATAGTCGCGGTAAGTCGCGTGGACTTGTTCGCGATAGTGGAAGGGGAGAGGCCGCATCTTCTGCCGAAAAGGCGGTGCGTCGCCTGTCTCAATCCGGAACTGTTCCCACGTACAGTGTCCGATTTCATCCCCATCCGCGAAAATGTCCGAAAACTCACGGAGGAGGTCAGCAACCTGCTGCCGCTCCTCCGGCGTCACGTCCTCGCAGCCGTCGACCAGGGACTGGAGCGAGGCCGGCAGAGGGGCGCCAGGCGGCAGAGGAGCGCGCCGGCCCGGCGCGGGGGTCGTGGTCGTGGCCGTGCGAGCAGCGGCCGGCTGGTCCATGGACAAGAGGGAGGGATGCACAACGTGTACCTCTGCCAGGACCGCCCGCCGGGGAATGATGACCCGGTGCCGCGCATGATTGTGGAGCTGCAGCTCCACCCAGGCGGCCACGCAGGGGACGATGCCCCACTTGAGCTCCAGCTCAGCCGGCAGGGAGGAGACTTCGGCCGGTAGCACAACTCCAGGGCGGATCTTATCCAGTCCGGGACACTCCAGTCGGGGACTTTCACCTGCTCCGGGGGCAAACAATTTTTCATCACGGCGGATCACAGGGGCCTCTCTCGGGCCGTTCCCTCCCGCTCCATGCCTCTCATTCTGGACCCCGGGTCCTTGTCTCTCATCCCCGGAGCGATCGTCAGCTGGTCTCACCTTGACGTGTCCCTGGCCTTGCAAGTCACCCAGACTTGTCCGAAACATCTCGCCGACGACAGGTACTCCCTGAGCAGCCGCCGTTGGCGTCCTCGGGGCGGCGGCCGAGCCGCCGGCCTGGGGCCCCCCAGGTGTCCCGGACGATGGTCCTAGTCGTCCACTGCTAGGAGTCGTAGCCGGGCGCTTACTCGTAGATGGGCCCCACGTCCTCCTTCGGACATGAGGCCCCTCCCGAAAATCCGACGGAGGCGGGTACTCCCGGACGAGCCGGACCGGCCGAGTCCGCTCGCCCGACCCCACGTTCTCCTCGGAGGGCTGGGCCTGGTCGACGGGGCGGCCGCCGTCACCGGTGAACTCTGGACCGTCTTCTCTCTGCCAGCTGAGATCATCCGCCCTGAGCGGCACTTCCACACTTTGTGTCTCCTCCGGCCCCAGGATGACAGGGCGCCGGGCTCGGGCGACATAGAAGGCCGAGAAAGGTGCCAGAGACAACGAGGCATTGTGAGGGGCCGAGCTCACTTCGAACCTGATTCGCACGAGATCACGTTGTCGGAGGAGGTTACGATCCGGGTCCCTGCACACCTGGATCGTCTTGTTTGAGAACAAGATGTTTATCTCAAAGTGCGCCATCATGTCGGCCCCGATGATGCACTCCTCGGCTATGTCAGCCTCATAGACAGACCACTTGTATGCGTGGGAGCCGAGGCATAGCGTGACAACTCGCGGTCCCCTTAGGACGGCGACGTTGCCCGTGACTGACCGCAGGCGGAGAGCGGACTCGGGGAGGGAGGCCCGGGAAGATGTCCGTTCCGCACAAGCGAAATCACCGCGCCGCTGTCGACGAGACATGTAGTTCGTACTCCGTCAACTGCGCAAGAAACCTGCGGCGAGCCGGGCGTGGCGGCGTGCGGCGGGGCGGAGCCCGTCGACGCGGCGGCCACTGTGGCCGTGGCCTCGGCTGGCGGCGTGGCGGTCGGAGGCGCTGCGACGGCGTCGTCGGCGGCCGTGAGGACGGCGCCCGCGCGCGCATGCGCACTAGGGATTTGGCCCATGGGGACTGGGCTCGAGAACGCGACAGCAGGAAGAAAGCTGTGTTCTCCGGGGCTGGCCGCGCCCTGATTAACCCCGGAGCGAGCCGGGGACGCGGCCCTTCCTAGTTTTCCGACTTAGGAGCGGGGGTGGAGCAGCCGGTGCCGTGGCTGCACGACGGCATGTAGGGCACTGGAATGTACTGCACCGGCGGCGGCGCAACGGCTGCGGCCGCGGCTACCGGAGCAGAGGCTGGCGGGGCCTGGTTATTTCTCCCCTCCTTGTTTTCGCGCTCCTTCTTGGGGGCCCAGCAGTCCCGAGCATAATGTCCGGGTTTACCGCAATTATAACATTTTCTGTTCCCCCGGTAAGATGTCCTGCCCTGTCCTCGATTTCCGTTGTGGAAACCGCCGCGGTTAGACCCTTGGTTTCCCCGATGTTGTCCCTGGTCATTACGACTACTCCCTTCGCCTCCGTCCTTCAGCAGCTCAGAGTAGAGTTGCTGGTGCGACTGGTGTAGCTGAGCAACCGCAGCTGCCATTGGCTGCTGCATCTGTGTCAGCTGATTTACTGCGGCCACCATTGCGTCAAAGCGACGGTCCTCTACTGGGGAGGGGGTCGCGACTGCGGCCGGGGTAGGCGCGGGGGTAGGTGCCGACGGCGGTAGAGGGGGCGCGGGGGGAAGGTAGACGACATCGTCGTCCACTTGAGCCACGGCCACCCTGGCCCTTTTTGGTGGAGGGGCCTCGCGTTCTAACTCCGAGGCCGGAAGAGTGGCCTCGTAGGCTTCGGCCCAAGCTACTGCGGCCGGGAAAGAGGCAAAAGTTTGCCGTCCTGCGTCTCGCCGGAGGCATTCACTTCGGAGCCCTTCCGTATAGAATGTTGTCAGAACGTCCTCGGGGAGCTGCACCTGCCGAGCATTCGCTTGCAGCCGCACCCCGTACGCGCGCGCAGTTTCCGCCGGGCCTTGAACGGCTTGCCGAAGGGCCGCGGCGAGGGCGTGGCGAGAGCGGCGCCTGCCGTACGCCTCTAGCAGTGCGGCGTCTAGAGCGGCATAGGAGCTCCGCTGTTCGACAGAGAGCGTCGAGTGGAAGGTCCGCGCGGGCCCCACCAAGCAGCCGACCAGCGCTGCGCGACGCGTGTCGTCGTCTAGCCCGTGAAGAAGGGCAGCGCTTTGGTCCCTGAGCTCATTATAGTCCCAGGTCCCGTCATACTGAGGGAGGCGCGGTGGGGGGCCAGACCGGTGTGAACGGTGTTCGAATGACGGCGGCGCGGGGGTGCGGACTGACGCGCGCGAATCGGCCATTAGACGCTCATTAACGGCTAAGACTCGATCTAGGGCCTGAGCCAGGAGCTGTTCCGAGGTCGTAGGGGCCGCTGTCAGGTGCGTGAAGGACGCTACCTGAGGTTGAGGCTGCGGCGGATGGAGCACCTCTGTCGGCGGCGGATGGTAGGCGCCGGCGGCAGTGCCAGGGTCGGCGGTCCAGGCCAGTCCTTGCGGGGCAGGCGGCGGCTCAGGGGCGGCGGCAGCGTCCGGGGCAGTGGGCCACCGAAGTCCTCGAGGGGTAGGAGGCGGAGGAGGCCGGACCAGTTCCTGGTCTCCGGCGCCGCGCGCTGAGGCCGTGGAGGGGGGCTGGACGTTGGCCTCCTCTAAGTCCATGTCCACCGGCGATGGAGGGCGGCCGGCGAGGCGGCGCGAGGCCCTTGTCGGCGGGGGCGCCATTGTTGTCCGGGCGGCCGCTGGACAGTGGCCCTGGGTCCGGCCGATCCGACGGCGGGGCGGACGGGCTGCGTCGGCGGATGAGCGGGGGCAGGGAACAGAGGGGAGTCACCTGGACCTTGCAGGGAGGGGCGACGAAGCGCCGGGATGGTCAGCGGTCCGGGGTAGAGGTGACTGCAGGTGGGCAGCGAGACGCTCCCGGCCGACGGCGTGAAGCAGCGACGGCACGGACGGCACGGCCGGCCGAAGGGGAGGCCGGCGCGTGCGCGCGGGGCACTGCAGCTCTTTACAGCTTCTAACTTCCTCTTCCCTCGCTCCCTCCAAGCGCGAGAACGAACCACCGCTGCCACCAGTGCGGTATTCGTGCCTTCTTGGAGTCCTCGGTGTGTGCGGGAGGCAAGGGAGAGAAAGGAGCGACTGCTCGGTTTGGGAGCCAGAGAGCAAGTGCGAATTTATTTAGGTCGTCCCAGCTAACGAGCCCCGCGGGTTGCCCTGGCGCTCCCGACAATAGCGCCCGCGAGAGGGGGGAAGTACAGTGCCTGAACAGTTACGGTAGTTTAGATCGGCCACCTCGAGTGGCGAGGTCAATAATACTGCAATAAACAAAACATGGTATTTCATGAGAACCAGTGGGTACAGGCGAAAAACAGGGACTCGACGACCCAACTAACAGCATGGTTTGCTTTGAACAAGAGTGACAAATCGAACCGTGATTATTATTACCATGAGGTTGTCGAGCACCACAAATGGGAGAAACGGTCATGGGTAAGGACAAAATCACCTAGGTCCACCATTGGGCGAATCTGCACGGTTGAACCCAATATTCACTCCATGGAACTGTTTTATATGAAAATGCTTCTCCACAATAAAACAGGTTGTACTGGATTAGCTGATGTCAGAAACATTAATGGTATTCAGTACAAGACTTACTAAGAAGAATGTGTGGCGTTGGGCTTACTAGACGACGACCAGAAGATTCGGCGGGTTGTGGTTGAGCTGAAAGGTATTGCCTCAGGTTTTCAGCTACGAAGAGTCTTTTCCACACTGCTGGTGTTTCCTACACCAAAAGACCCCCTCTCATTTTTGTACAAATTTGCAGATTCGTTAAGTCAGGAATTCTTCTTCAAATCCCGGAATAGAGAGAGTAGTATTGTTTCGGCTCTGAAGGCTCTGGAAACGCTGTAAGGTCAGATGAACCGCACTCTAGAGCAGTACGGCCTTCCATCCGTCAAAACATTCAAGTTTGATTCGAAATACCCCAAGTTTGTACCTACTAGACCTCCGCCCGAAGTTGATGAAGTAGATTGGGAGACCAAGTCCAATGAGAAATTCAAAGAGCAGTGGACCAGCATTCTTCAAAACACAAAATTAAGTGCAGAACAACAGGCTGCTTGTGACAGAGTTATTGATGCGATAGAGGGAAGGAGCGAGGAAAAGTTGTTCTTCCTCTGCGCTCCGGCTGGGACAGGTAAAACAACTTTGGTAAACTACATCTCAGCGCACTGCATAAAGAACAATATAGAACACAGGAATGTTGCGTATACTGGTTTGGCATCGACTCTACTCTTATCAGGCGGCACGGCACACAAAACCTTTCAGATTCCGTTAAAAAGGGAGGACTACGAATCAACGACTTCGAACATGAAACTGCAGTCGAAAGATGCTGAAAAACTGCGCTCAATTAAATACTTTGTGTGGGACGAGTGCTCCATGATCTGTGCGTGGCACCTAGAAGTAGTTGACCACCTATTGAGATCGCTGAAAAAGTGCGACAAACCGTTCGGTGGGGTCGTAGTTGTCCTTTGTGGAGACTTGAGGCAACTTTTGCCCGTAATCAAAGGTGCTTCTAGACCAGAGGTTGTCGCGAATGCTGTAATGTCAAGCCGGCTGTGGCATCTGTTTGCACGACTAACACTAAAGATAAACATGCGGACAGGTAAAGACGAGCAGGAGTTCGCCCAGGGGCTTCTCGATGTTGCGGAGGGACGCATGAATAAACCTGGAACAGATGAAATAAATTTACCACCACTTCCGGGTATTTGTCAGGATCTGGCAAATGACCCCAAATAATCCTGTCGACATCGTTCCCGGTCAGTGGCCTATCCCCTTCCTTCATAAAGACAATGCTATGCGCGTGCATGAGTAGCCTATTTTGTGCCTCGAAGACTGTGAAATGAGCTGCCACCTCACCGACAGCCTGATTGTAAACAATGTCACTCATGAAGGCTAGCCATTTCATCATGAATACATCATTACAAATATCGGGACGGTATTTTGGATTGGTTCCTTCTGTTTTGCATCTGTCCTGTATTTCTGACCAATGGGTGTTCGTGGTGAATGTTACAAAGTATGTCGCTGGCCCAAATTTGTTCATGACAGTAATAAAATCCAAAAATACTTCCCTACGATGTTTTGTTGTGCCTTGAAAATTTGGGGGAATAATAATCATACGTCCCAATTGCTTATTCTGATCACTGGCTGCCCGGAGAGCATAATCGCGGATATTTTTGTAAGTATCGAGCCTGAGTTCCACTTGGTGCTGTCTAAAATACTCCAACTGATTATACTCTCGCCTTATTTCACAATTGATCAGCCAGTGCAAGAATAGTCGCTTACTCTTAAACAGAATGGGAATCTTTTCCCGCCGACCAAGACGGAATTTCGTGTAATCCACAATCGTTGGCGTAAAATTTTTCCTTTTCCTTGATTTTAGCCAACTGTATTCACCATGAAGATAGATGAGTGGATACATTTGCGGATCCATTGTGGCCTGACCACAGTGTGGCATCCGCTCGCGTTCCTCTCCTTCACCCTGAGCTCGAGGGAAGTACCTTAAATCATAAGAATACTCGGGAACTTCACCAACAAAAACAGCCGCAACGAAGTCAGAAGGTAGCCCCGCTCGAATATCTTTTGCCGGTAGGTATGAGTACCGAGTACCGATACCTCGAAGACCATCTCCCTTTGATTTGGGATTGACCACCAGGACGACCTCCTTCATCTCCCTGCCCTCTTTTTCAGCTGCAATCTGCTCTTCTTCATACTTCTCCTTTGCAAACTTAAAGTGTTCAATGAATGCATTATTTTGTCGCAAATAGTTCTCCAGAAGCAGAGCAACGTCCTCGGAGAGTTTTTCAGCCACGGTAGAATTAGTAATTCTCTGTTTGACGGCGTCAACCGTCAGATCCAAGAAATAAACATGACCATGGTTTATTGTGCCCGGTAACTCTTCAAATGACCCATCAGGACGCCTCCTTTTCGTGGCTGCCTTAAAGGGAGAGGACACGTATTTTATCTCCCCATTGATGCGGAGACAATGAGCACCCCTCATGCCCCTATCCGCATAGTCGTAACGGCCGCTGGAATAAACGTTGGAAAATATTCTATTATATGGAATTATGAAATCGAGAAAGTGTTTGCTCTGTGGATGTGTTCCATCGAAGAGGCCCGCAATTTCAGCTCACGGGTCTTTGAACTGGCCCCCTTCTCCAGGTAATAATCCCCGAAGTTGCAGCACTTTGCAGTGGTGCCGTTCTTCAGTGTTACTTGAGCAGGCCAAAACTGTGAACCGCAGTGCTTGCAAGTGTAAGTACACTGACCAAAATCAGCAGGTTTGACTAGACTCAAATCTTCATCACCATAAATAACCGCGCACCTTGAATATTTTCTGATTCCAGGCCTAAAAGAGAGCCTTGGCCGCTCTGTGATGTAGTGAGGAGGCAGGCACCAAGGCCCTTCACGTGTTCTAGAGTTGGAAGCAGATAGAACATCGACTAAAGGATCATCTATTTCGCCGTCCGACCCAGAATCAGCCGCCGGAGGAAAATCAACCAAAACGTGGTCATCCTCTGAGCAACTGCCACTGTCAGATAAGCTGTGACCTTCTTCGTCACTGAAAACGACAGGATCAGAATTCAAGGATGCACTGTCGTCTGTTCTGGCACTGCCACCTCTGACCCACTCCAGTTTCCTCTTCTTTCTAGGCCTGGCACCTAATTCTGGCCATTCGTCGGGATCAAGCCGTGGAAGAACCACAACTGGATTCAGCTTCAATTTTACGTCCCCCTGAGGGTTGTCCACGGACTGCAACTGAATGGCTGGAACCATAATTAGTTTGGGGTCTTGAGGAGGCTCTATGTGATCATCCCGCTCAAAACTGAACCCACTGGGGCACCCACGGTATAAATCGTAATGATTGACCCCATTGTACCGTAGTAGAATAGGCTTTATGTCTGCGACTGGCCCAATATCAACAATTTTTTTCCCCTCGCAAATAATAAAAAACCGTCTCCCATAAAACTCCGAAATGGCATTAACCTCGTTAAATCCACCCCAGACACCTCTCTGCGACATGGCATCCATGTACTCCTCTGGGGTGCAGTGGTCAGCAGTGACTCCGAACCGATCCCAATTTTGTGAGAAGAACGTAATTGACTGCCTTATGACGGTCTCGAATTGAGACGCATCATTACAAAGAGCCAAACTGATGGCTGCATAGAGGCAGTTCCCATCAGGTTTCATCACCGTATACGGTACTCCCCTGAACGGGCCACTCCCCTCCATGTGCACAGGCAAAGCCATGTCGATGGAAGATCCAAAATCCAGATACCGGAGAGAGAGCCAAAGTCGGGAAAATCAAGACAAAGTGGCGAAATGCCGAGCAAAGAACGTCAAATCCAAGGAAAAGTCCAAAAGAAGGTATAGTTCGAGAGAAGCAAGTTCGTAACCAGGGTAAGCAGTGTACTAAGAATAGCTAAGGTAAGCGGCGCAACGATGTGTAGTGTAGGGAGGCTAAAGCCGTAATGATGCTGGTGGACCGTGCACCGTCCTTTTATAGGCTGCGGCCATGTACAACTTTCGACAGTTCCCCACGTACAAAATTGATCAAATTAATGCCGATGCACTTCTACGATAACACAGACACCTCCTGAGTGTAAAAAATAGAGATTTGTGGATTTATTTGTGAACAGCATTTGTTTAACTGTACAGTCATACTGGCATCCAACAGTTCTGTCTGCACGCCGCTTACCTCATATTACAGCTTTCGACATTTCCCCACGTACGAAATCGATCAAACTAATGTCAATGTACTTCTTTGATGTCACAGACACCTCCTGAGTCAACAAAATAGCGATCTGTGGATTTATATTTGAACCGCATTTGATTAACTATACAGTCATACCGGCAGTCGAAAGTTCTGTGTGCACGTCATTTACCGTACAATACAGCTTGCGACATTTCCCCACGTACGAAATTTATCAAACTAATGCCAATGTACTTCTTTGATGTCACAGACACCTTCTGAGTGAAAAAATAGAGATTTTTGGATTTATTTTTGAACTGCATTTGTTTAACTGTACAGTCGAACCGGCATCCAACAGTTCTGTCAGCACGCCGCTTACCTTATAATACAGCTTTCGACATTTCCCCACGTACGAAATTTATCATACTAATGTCAATGTACTTCTTTGATATCACAGACCCCTCTCCCGTGACAAAAAACGACATTTGTGGATTTATTTTTGAACAGCTATTATTTTAACGACACCGTCACACCGGCATACAACTATTCCGTCCGCACGCCGTTTACCTTACAATGCAGCTTTCGACATTTCCCCACGTACGAAATCGATCAATCTAATGTCAATGTACTTCTTTGATGTCACAGACACCTCCTGAGTGAACAAAATAGAGATTTGTGGATTTATTTTTGAACCGCATTTGTTTCACTATACAGTCATACCGGCAGTCGACAGTTCTGTGTGCACGTCATTTACCTTACAATACAGCTTGCGACATTTCCCTACATACGAAATGTATCAAACTTATGCACTGTTAAAAATGTTATTATTTTTGACAAATTAAATGTTATGAAATTTCAGAACACACATTTTTTAACAACGGTGTTATAACATTTCACAACTTTGATGTGAAAATTCGTAACTGTGACGATTTTTCACATCTGTATTGACTTTTCAGTACGTTGATGTGAGAAATACGAATTGCTGTTATTAAATTTTAATGCTTAATGTGAAAATTCATAGGTGATATCAATTTTCACACTCTCCCTCACTTTTCAAAGCAGTGATATGAGAAATCAGTTAAGCTATTATTAAATTTGAAGACGTTCGTTGTTATTTCTCATATTCTCATCTAATGGGTGGTCGATGAAAAGCAATATCAATGAGTGGTTGTGCAGAAATCGGTAACCTTCATTCTGAGTCACAAGTGGTCACAAGTAGGATCGGCTTAATATAAACTGGGGCCAGATTCAGCATCGTTATAAACTGCTGCACTCCTGTATCGGTTATTCAGAATCGGTTATCATTTCTTAATGGGTAAGTATAGACCAACGCAAGGGCCTGCTCACCCTTTACCAAATTTTGTTCGATTGAAACATTACAACCTGTTTGGCCCTAAAATTAAGACCAAGTTTCAATGCTGAAATCTCAGACTACATGGTCTGTAAATTGACTGCAGCACTAGCAAACTTATTGTTCTTACTTTTTTTAAATTATTATTTCCAGATTCCAGCCTGTTCCTCTGCCGGTTTTGCACCCATCAATCAGCAACTTTGAAGGCTCATCTTGTTCACCGTATTCACCATCGTCACATCACTAATGTTTTCTATTGTGGACTGTTTTCGTGTAAATTAGGATTCCAGTCCGAAGCATCCCTACGCTCTCACATTATCAGAGCACATAATGTTAGAGTCAGAAACTGGAAGAAGCGACCTCAGATTGTTCCTTCAACTTCATCAGGTACTTTTAAGTGCACCATTGTTCACTGTGGAAAAGTTTTGGACAGTTATGTGGCCCTTATTAAGCATTTAAATAAACATATGGATAATGGTATTGTGACACCATGTCCACATGAAGGTTGCAGTAAGAAGTATGGAATTAAAAGGTCTATGTCCTGCCACTTGTCGCGGGATCATAAATCTTCCATGGCAAAACGACAACCAGAAGAATGTGTTGCTTATGATTTTCCTGAGTGTCCTTCGTCTCCTGAAAACTTTGGTTTTCTCGATCCTGATGATGGTGTTGCACCTTCTGAATTTGTGGTGTGTGATGAAACTGCTCTTGACACAATGATGCAGTTTTATATGAAGCTTGAATTTAAATTTCTCCTGCCTGCTACGACAGTTCAATGCATTGTCTCTGAAATTGGTCTTCTCTTGAAAGAAGATCAGAATGTTGCTCGAAAAAGATTGAAAGACAAATTGTTATCTAGTGGTCTCCCAGAAAGCAAAGTTTCTGAAATAATTTCATATGTGTTTGAAATCAACCCTCTTCTTGCTGCTAACCAAAAGCTAAAAACTGATCATTTTAGGAAAGAAAGTTATAAATCAAGGTACCCTTTTGTGAAACCAGTGAAGAAGCCTATTCACAAGGCAGGTTGTCTTGCAAGAATGTTTTATTATATACCTATCAAGGAAACTATTGCAGCA
This sequence comes from Odontothrips loti, assembly GCA_038380765.1. Classification (NCBI taxonomy): domain Eukaryota; kingdom Metazoa; phylum Arthropoda; class Insecta; order Thysanoptera; family Thripidae; genus Odontothrips; species Odontothrips loti. The sequence continues at coordinate 2,099,622 of CM076245.1, read as the reverse complement.
CTTTTTAAGGATAAGTCTATTGATCTACAGCTCAGTGAACCAAATTATTCTGATGATGGGTTATACAAGGATTTTATTGATGGCTATGTTTTCAAAAACAATCCATTTTTTAAGGAGAACCCTTGCGCACTTCGCATCATTCTTTATCAGGATGCTTTTGAAGTAGTGGTTCCTATTGGCCCTGCCAAAAGAAAATACAAAATGCTGGCTGTTTATTTGTGCATTGGGAACCTACCAGACTTCATTCGCTCTTCTGTTAATAGCATTCAACTTGTTGCTCTGTGCATTGAGTCTACTTTTGATCATGATGCTGTCTATGGTACTATTGAAAATGATTTAAAAGATCTTGAAACTAATGGAGTGCACATACCTGGACATGGAATGGTAAAGGGCTCTTTGGTTTTTATTGTTGGTGACAATCTTGGTAGCCATGGGTTAGGAGGATTTGTGGAATCCTTTAGTGCCATATATTTTTGCAGATATTGTTACATCACCAAAAACAGTTTTCATGCTCATGGTTCTGAATGTCTTGATCAGGAACGTAGAACGGTTAAGTCTTATGAAAATGATCTTGTTAAATTAGCTGCTATCAAAACTAAGAGAAAGAAATATTTCCATGGTGTAAAGCGCGATTCTGCCTTTAATAAGCTTTCTTTCTATCATGTATGTTTACCTGGCCTCCCTCCGTGTTTAGCTCATGATTTGTTTGAAGGATTAGTTGCTTATGACCTCAAATTGTTTCTAGATTATTTTGTTGGCAAAGGGTGGTTTTCTTATAAAGAATTGGAGGTAGCTTTAGACAGGTTTCCATATTCATCTGAAGATGTTCGTGACAAACCTGTGCCTGTCAAGGAAGATCATGTAAGGATCAAAGGTGGTGCTTGGCAAGTCTGTGTTTTTTTGAGACTGTTACCTCTTATTTTGAAAAATTTTATAGCAGATCCTTCTGATGTTGTATGGGTGACCCTGTTATCCCTTGTGGAAATTGTTGAAATAGTGATTGCTCCAGTGATACATGAATCATATTTGCCATATTTACAATGTGTTACAGATGATTATATTACTGCCAGGAAAGAGAATTTTCCAGGAACTCCATTAAGACCGAAGCACCATTACCTGTCACATTACCCTGAGCTTTGCGAAGCATTTGGTCCTCTGATAAAAGTTTTTACGTTGCGCTTTGAAAGTAAGCATTCATTTTTTAAGAGAGTGTTGAGGTATAGTAAGAATTTTATTAATCCCATGTTTACACTTTCTGCAAAGCATGAACTTTTTCAGTGCTATGTAAGAGCCGGAGCAGAATCACGCTCCAGAGTTGAAGTGTTTGGAGATACTGATTTCACACTTTATTTGTACTCAGAAGAGTTATGCAGAGCAGTTCAGAAGTGTGTTAGCGCAGAAGGTCTGAGATTGTGCACTAGAGTGTTAATTAATGGTACCACATATAAGAATGGTAACATAGTTGTCATGTGCCAAGTTGGTTACCAATATGAAGTGAAAATGGGAAGAATTTGTCTTATTCTCATTGACAGCTGTGAACACATTTTTTTTGTCTTGGAAAAGCTAGAAACACTGTTTGTTCCCTGTATGAGAGTTTACAAAGTGAGACCTCTCGTGCCTTTATCTTTTGAATGTGTGGCAGTGAATAAGCTGTTGAGTCATCAGTGTCTTGTTGCTTACTCATTAGATGCTTGTCTGTATGTGAAACTTAAATTTTCTGTAGTATCTGAAAAATTTGACTTTTGATCTTTAAGGTGGCTCACTACAAGCTTGTGTGCATGTAACATAAAACTTATGTTATTGTTACATTTTATTGATTGACAGACATGAAATTGTTATTTACTTTTCATGTGCACAACTATTTATAGTACATATTTGATATTATAACTTTCCAGACTTCAATAAAGCAAGTTAGAAGAAAGCAGTAGTTTGTTTCTTTCCATCTTATCCTTAGCATCTTCTAGTAGCTAGCATTTTGAGTCCATTTAATAATTGGTTTGGAAATTAGAGAAACATGCTACTCTGAGATGTCAAAGACCGTCAGAAAAGTGCATATTCATGTTACAAGGCCAACGTGGGGAAGAGATGCAAACGGTTAGTGTTATTTAGAACATTTTATTTAATCTCTGCTGGTTCGATGATCTGATCACATTTGTATTCTTCTTTGGTATGTCTAAAACAGACAAACATAAACAACGTGAAAATAGTTTTATCAATTTATTTAGCAATTTACAAAATTAACATCCCTGAGGTTTAGATTTTGTTCCTTTCCGTGCTGCCTTTAAATGGTAGGTCAGCAAACATTTATCTTCCAAGGTGCAAGCATGATTTACACGAATGTCCACAGCATTTATAATACATTTTAAAACATCTCCTGCGATTAAATGTCTTCTGAAGAAAAAAGGAAAATTTAAAATGATTAAAAAGAGATCTAAAAACTGAATAAACTCTTTTTTGAAACCTCACCTTGTCAACTATTTGAAGCAAGTAGAGGTGGCTTTGTCTAGCTATTACAGAACATGACCAACGCCACAGCAATTTTACTTTGTTACAGTACTTGCAGCAACAAATAACGTACCAATGGCACCATAACACATAAAACAAACTGCCTTTAGCAACAAATTTCGAGAAGTGATAGTTGATTTCACATTCCTGCGACTTTTCTGTTCGTTTGACCAAATGAGCAGGCACCTAACCTTTACTAATGAGTGGAATACGAACAATTTTCAAAATAAAATGACACCACGGTGTTCTGATGGATTTGTGAAGTTAAAAACCAGCTCTAAAAATGACATCCGCCATAAATAATAGGTTGTCAATGAATAATTCATTACTAAATACTGAATGCATTGTTACACAACCCTTGCAAGCCCGTACATCTCATACATACCGCCCCCGTCAACAAACACACGTCGACACATTAAAACTTAAAACTCCCTACTCGCTTTCAATCGAAGGAAACTCCGCCTGGCAGGAACACCTTTCGAAAGTTCTTTAAACGTGTTACAAATGATGTTAAAAAAAAGTCACATAGCTTTGGCGTTGTGATTTTCCGATTCCGCTACTTTCTGTTTATGTTGGTAGGAGAGGAGGAGGGGGAGGGGTAGAAAACGAACGAGAGCAGACGAAAGGTTTGAAAAGCGGCGAAAATGGAGAAGAGATGCAGATTTCGTAGTGTGTTCTCTTCAGTCAGTAGTCCTGGTCAAGTGCAAGCAAGTGTTTGTCTCAGCAGCAGCAGCAGCAGCAGCAGCAGCATTGGCATCTTTTATAGTGATCGGATTTACCGAAGGTGAGTGTAGGCCTACGTACGTAGGCATTAGGCTAGCTATGGCCTGTTGCACTGCTAACTGGTTTGTTTTCGTTTCCGAACTGTCAGGCACATTGATTTAGTGTTTGATTTTCCTGCGATAGTTTTCGGGTTCCGTAGTAGTTCTGTATTTTGTTAGGATACGACCCTACCGTTTCGTGTTCGGCGGTTACGTAGTTTGTAACCGCCGTTGTCATACCTAACCTTGATTTGTGAACATTTCGATGTGTTACTGAACGCAAATGAGTACGTTACTGATATTATTAATACTTGCATACCCGGTGCTAATGCGGATGATATGTGTTGCATCCATGTTCTAACCAACCTCTTATTGTTTGACCAATGCAGTTTATCATGGATCAGCAGCACCTCATAACGGCCACATCAGAGGACAGGACGAAGAAGGTGTTTGTGTTGGGGAGGTCGCTGCAGGAAGTGAGAGATGAGGCACGGAGTCAACTCTGTCTGGATCCAGACACCAATTACAATGTGAGTTGGTGATAAAGCGTTCGTTCCCTGTTAATGTTGAAAGGTACACACCTCCAAATATATTCGTTCAAATCTATGATTGATGGTCATACACATTTATATGGTTTTGGTGCAGGTGTATCGTGAACCAGATGGAATCCTGATCTCATCTGATGCCGTTCTTAAATTCCTTTGCGGGGCTGCAGAGCAAGTGCCAGGCAACAACTTGGAGGTCTGTTTGATCTCAGGCTCTTCTTGGGTGCCTAAGGAGACAGTTGTGTGCACGCCGTCACTTTTTTCCCCAGGTTAGTATTTAATGTACTTGTGCATAGTTTAGAGTTTGAGAGTTATGTATAGTCTTTGTTTACATCAGTTTTGTGGTCATTACACAGTCTGCTGTTTTTTTTTCTCCAGTCATGTGTCTAATGTATTGATTTCGTTTCCAGGGTGCAACAGTATCAGCACTCCACAGAAGTCACCCATGGACATCTCTTTTACTCCTGTTCCACACCTCTGCGATCATCCACTCAAGGTCATCCACGTCTTCTCATGTCACCACCACAGAATGAAAACAGTATGCCCGTGCTGTCTATGAAGTCAATCGTCGATTCTCTCTCTGTGCCTCTCCTTTGTCTGAACGACCCTGATGTCTTGCCTCAAGCATACAAACGCAAAAGAAAATGTGCTATCAAGGAAGTGTACTTGGAAGTGAGCAAGTTCATTCGCCTCAAACTGCAAGACTACTCATATCCTACTGCAAAGAAGTTTGCCAAAATGATTGTGTTTTATGATGGTGGAAAGTTCTCAAAAATTTTCCAGTCAAAGGTGGGTAGCAAAGTATGTGATGGAGTGAACACCTTCGCTCAGCAGATCTACAACAATGTTAATTACTTCAAGGACCAATCTCTTAAGAAGAAAAAAGAAAAGCAAAACACTCTTGATGATCCTGATGATCCCAATGCTGAACCATCTCGTATCAGGAAGAAGACTGATGCTGATTATGGCTGTGTTGGGTATGAAGTGCCGCTAGCAGACCATGAGACAGAAGAGTCACAGGAAGAGAAAAGGACAAGACTGCTTCAACTAGATGAAGAGGGCTCGTGTTTGACCCAAGAGTGTGGGCTCCTCATGGAGCAAACTTATCCATCTCAGAGGAAGACTATTATTTCATTTCAGTCTAACAAGCTTCCTGATATTTTTAAAATTTGGCCTTTACTTCGTTATGAATTTCATTTGATTTCTCATGCTGATGTTTTGATAGGAAAGGACACCAGAAATGTTTTTAGTAAGAATGTTAGTGATAAGTGTGGTGTTTTCATTGATTTTATGGTGTCTCATTGGGATTCTGTTGTAAAGAAGCGACCTAAAAGTATCATTGGGAAAAAGATGTTAGAACTATTAGAGAGTAAATCAAAAGCGTTGCAAGATCTTCGATTTGAAGGGGCGAACTCTATAGCACTCTTCCCGCTCCTTGTAGGATATATGAAGGAAAGCATTGACAATCTCATCATATTAATGGATGTTAGTATATTTTCTTTTATGTTGATCAATAGTTTGTTTCAAAGTTGATATTATCATCTCTTTAATTTTTGTCTGCAGGCCGATCTGTCTGATTCACTTGTGATTGCGGAAGTGAAGAAAAAAACTGGAAGCCCTGTGCTGGTTGTAAGAGGTATGTACCGCTCATTGACAGTTGAAGGGCTTCGATCCCCACAAAGTAATTGGAAATCATTTCTTTCAGGAACCTCCATATTCGATGAATCTGCAACTTTCTCTGTGGTAATTGGCTCCGAATGTGTTCAAACTCCTGATTATCTCCATGGAATACTTTTGTCATTTTTATCATACTTTATATTAAGTTTCAAGTATCCACCTAAAATTAGCTGCACATTAGAGTTTATTCAAAGGTATGTGTGTAAGCATTGATATTAAGGATTTCCTTTTCTGTACCACACTAATTAGTCATTGCAATGCTTTTACAGGTTCTTTTTGGATATTAACCCTGAAAAGGGTTCCAAGTGGGAGTTCCCTAAGAGAACAGTTGATGGAGTTTCTAAAAAAGTTCAGAACCTGTGTGATGGCTTAATGTATTTTACTTCAAAATGGGCTCTTTAATTCTTCATTAGTGATAACTTGATTTGAATAACCTTGTATGTACTTTGTGTGTACCTGATGGTTGTTTTTGACTGACATTTTAATGAGAAATGTGATCGTGCAATTAGAAGTTTATATGTAATTATGTGTTTGGTGCTACAGTTATAACATTCAAAGTAAGTTCAGAATCTGTGTGATGGCTTAATGTTTTTTACTTTGAAATGGGCTCTTTACTTCTATATTCAGGCAATCTAAGGAATTATTTCCTAGTATGTTTCATTAGTGATAGCTTCATTTGAATAATGTACCTTGTATGTACTTTGTGTGTACCTGATTGTTGTTTTTGACTGACATTTTAATGTGAAATGTGATCATGTAATTAGAAGTTTATATGCAATTATATGTGTTCGTTGCTACAGTTATGACATTAAGGTAAAATTAGTTTGATCAGTACTTTTATTTAGTCAAGTGTAAAAGTTACAAAACTTGATTTTGTAATTTTGATGTATACCTTTTTTTTACTACGTACTGTAATAATTGGTTCATGTAGCTTTCAAATTTATTTTGTTTTCCACTGATTTAAATAAATCTGTGCTGCATTTATCTTTAACTCTATTGTGTCCAATCTCTATGCTAATTCATCCTTCCACCAGTTTTAGTCCATAACATTATTAACAAACAGCTTCAACATTATTATAGCAATTAATTCAAAATTCACAGCTAATTAGTCATGGGAATTAACAAAAGCGATATAACTTTTACTTTCAATTCTGCTGGTAATTATCTAAACAATGGTGTTGAAATTAATACAAATCGTGTTGCTAATTTCTGAATCACTTTCATTACAAATAATGACTAGTTTGTTATTAGTTTTCCTAGCCGTCATTGAAACTAACAGCAAGACCCCTATTTAATTTATGAACACCATTGTTAAAAATAATTGCAGGCATGATGCGATTTATCATATCCATGTTATTAAAAGTAATGACAATGGTGTTATCAAAATCCACAGTGTAGTTGATATAACTTTTCACAACTGAGTTATTAAAAGTAATGACAATGGTGTTATCAAAATCCACAGTGAAGTTGATATAACTTTTCACAACTGTGTTGTGTAAATTACTTCATAACATTCGTTATTAAAATTCACACTGAAATTTTTAACAGTGTGCCAGTGTACTTCTTTGATGTACAGACGCCTCCTGAGTAAAAAAATAGAGATTTTTGGATTTATTTTTGAACTGCATTTGTTTAACTGTACAGTCGAACCGGCATCCAACAGTTCTGTCTGCACGCCGCTTACCTTATAATACAGCTTTTGACATTTCCCCATGTACGAAATCGATCATACTAATGTCAATGTACTTCTTTGATATCACAGCAACTCTTCAGTGACAAAAATCGAGATTTGTGGATATATTTTTGAACTCCATAAATAAACATTTGTACACATTTAAGTACAGATATAGGATGTTAGTGGAAAGAATAACTTCTCCACGAAAAAATTCGACAGGAATTTGTCCAGCAGCCCAGCCTGATACCGGAAGAAGCCTGACATCACAGAGAAGGTATTTTGTGGATTTATTTCAGAACTTTGCCCAGCAACCCAGTATGATGCCGGAAGATGTCAGGCGACATAACAGAGAAACTGTCTCCTCTCTCTTTTCCCTCTGTCTGTCTCTCTCTCTCTCTTTCACCCTCTCTCCCTCTTCTCTGTTATTTCTCTCCTCTCTGTCGCCTTCTCTTTCTCTCTCTACTTCTCCGTGTCTCCTCTCTCTTTCCATCTCTCCGTCTTCTCTGTTTCACTCCATCCTGTCTCTCTTCTTTTCCGCTTCTCCCTCTGTCTTCTCTCTCCTCTCCCTGCCTCCTCTTTCTCTCTCTCTCTCTGTCTCCCTCCGTCTCTCTCTGTCTTATCTGCTCCCTCCGTCTCCTCTCTCTTCTGCCTCTGTGTCTCTCTCCCTCCGTCTCTTTCACTCTGTCTTCTATCTCTCCTCTCTGCTTCACACTCTCTCACTCTCTCTCCTCTCTTCTCGTTCCCTCCTGTCCTCTGTACATCAGGTACAAAAGTTTCGCCACGTATTCTAAGTTTGGAGGCCTCAAAGCAATCTTTACCAAGATTGCTTTTAGATATTGCTTGGACCAGCAACTTGTTGGCATGGTCATGCCTATTGATCCTAGCATAGTGAGTGACAGGGCACCTTTGTAGTACATGATACAACGACCCATTCTCAATGCACGAGATGTTTCGGCATTTAGCTGCTTTATAGGGAGTAGACATGGTGGGTAACAGTCCACATCTTAGTTGCATGGCTCGAATGTAGTCTCGATTCTTCCAGAATGGCGGAGGGGAAAATATCCACTTAGATGGCATATCGTGGGCCGAAAAGCCCTTGGAAAGTGCGTTGTTACCCATGCACGTCTTCCAGTATTCTTTAGTATGCCTCGGCTCAAGGCCAGGTAGCTTATCGCTAATCTTCCTCATCCGACGGATGACTGTCTGGATTGCCTTCGATTGTACAGCTTGTTCAATGTCAACCTGCCCACATGCGGAGAGTTTCTGGAGCCTTCTCAAGTATATCGGCGGGACAGACACCGCCACCGATGGCAGTGAGAGTCCACCGTATTTTACAGGAGCATGGATGAAAGCATCTGGAGTGGTTCGCGGTAGGTGGAGTATCTCCTTCACCGCGGTCCTAACAGCCAGATCAATGGCTTTAAGTTTAGATCCGGTTGTCTCAACCGCTTGCAGACCGTGGTAAAGCATCGGAATCATGTGTCTCTGAATGATGTATATCCGTTGGTAGGGTCTCAGTTTTGCGTTCTTCACGCGCTGTAGCATCTCGCCGATCTTTGGAGTTGATAAGGACCGTACCCCAAAGTGGGTGTACTCTATTCCCAGGTATTTAAATTGGGTGGCAATGGTCACGGTAGGCACCATCTGGTGATTAATTTGTATAAGTGGTCTCGTCTCCACAGCGCACCTCTTAGCGCCAGGGACTCGGACCAACTGCATGGCATTGCATTTCCTAACGTTAACCTCTAGGCCATGGAGCTCGAAGTGGGCTTCACATATCCTTATCTTCTCTGTAATGCTGTGTTTATCAACGCCCAGCAGCACAATGCAAGACAATTGATGATCGTTTCACCGAGGGGCACACCAGATGTTTGTGCTAGTTGCTTCATGAGGTCGTCGTTGACGAGGTTGAAGAGGAAGCCAGATATAGGTGCTCCTTGTAGTATGCCCCTTCGTATTGGTATGTTCTTGGCTGACGTAGCTCCTCGGCACTCAAGTCGTGTTGTAACATCTCGGTATGATTCACTAATGAATTGCTCCGTATGTTTGTCAATGCCCGCCTTGCGGAGGGCATGGATGATGGAGGACAGATGGATACGATCGAATGCCTTAGCTAGATCGAGAGACAGAACGACTAGTGGTTGGCCTTCTCTACGTCTTTCCTTGATAATAGCTTGCAGGATGGTGTTATTGATGAGGACTCCATCCTGTCGGGTGAAACCACGCTGGGTGGAATGTAATGGAATTGCGTCCTCTAGTCTTCTAGCTACTATTCTGTTTTGAGTCCGGAGTATCAGACTGGAAATGGTCACAGGCCTCCAGTTTTTCGGATCTTTAAGATCTCCAGATTTAGGCAATAAGCATGTTCTGTTCGCCTTTAGCATGGGGGGAATATATCGAGTTCCCCATACAATATTTAACAGGGCAAGAAGATCGTGTCGATTCATTCGTCTTAAGTCCTGTCTCTTGATGCCGTCAGGCCCTGCTGCAGTCTCCTTTTGACATTTTAAAGCAGCGACAAGCTCAGCCATCGAGATAGGCTGGCTGATGTTGGTCGATTCAGTTTGTGTGTGGGTCACACGTAGTGGGATGTTATTAGGTGCATAAGTGTCCATAAAGAACTTTTCAAGCACAGCCATAGCGAAGCCCCCGACCGCTGCGCACGCACGCGCTAGTTGGTTGCCGCCACAGCGGCGTCAAAAAAGCCATTGCACCTTCCATGAGAGTTCCTTTGATCAGATACTAACGACACCACAGGCGGCCACCAAAACAATTGTCCCAACCGAACTCCAACGAACTCGGACCCCCAGTTCACTACCTCACCGTTCAGTCGTGTGATGAAGTCTGATGAGGCTGTCACGTTGTGCCCGCGAACACAAAAGAACACTGCAGTGACTCCGAAAGCGACACCAGCCACGGCCCACGTGCCGGTGTAGGCGGGCGACGCATCGCCACAGCCAACAGCACGAGGCACGGCAGCGGCAGCGAGTGAGTGAGCTGGAGAGCAGAGACATTTCAAACCGACCTAGCCTCGCAGCAGGATGTCTGAGCTGGGACTACCACATAGTAATGGCAATAGAACTTTACCGAGCCCGGGAGTCTACGGCACAGCCCCCTGCCGACCCCGGTCTCTCCCCACACAACCAAACCACGGCCCGAGCCCGTGCCCCGTGCAGTGACGCCATCACCAGGCGGACGGGGAAGGTACGAAATCAATCTCGGCTCATTTGTATTCAGCTCGTAGGTCAATACCTGCAACTTCAGGCGGTGGCCCACAAACTGATCCACATGATCCGTGATTGGGTACGGGCCGCGCGCCCGGGTCGTGGGTAAGCTGGGAGAGAGCGACAGAGCGTCTAGGAGGAGGCTGTCATGGCCCCATTATACTACGCTTTATATCACAAAGTATTTCTTCACCCCGGACGGACGGGCCTTAGATGACGGCTACTGGGTGAAACGTCTATTCCACTGTGCCTAATCCCCCCCCCCTCGACCCCATTTGACTCCATTCCACTGCGGCTTCTGCCGGGCCGCTGGCACGCGCCTGATACACATTTTAACGAAAACCACACAGGGCCTCCAATTGCAGCCTGAACACGACCGTGGCAACGCGTCTCGAACGAATTGGGCCCCCCGGCTGAAGCAATAATTGCAGTTTCACTGTAACCTGTGCAGGGGCAGGGCAGAGCCGTCTGATGGCTGTCCCACGTTGTCACCACATGTCCCGCGAACACAGAGGAACACTACTGCACCGACACTTAAAACACGACACCCGACCCAACCAGAAGACGACGTTGCGACGCGACTACTGCACAACTGACTGAGCTCTGTTTGAGGCGAGCCGGCGGCGGCCCGGGCGATATTTGACTCCGTACCAGAGAGAGAGAGAGAGAGTATCCTTCTTTTGTTTGGCCGGAGGGCCTACCAAATTTCGCCGAGGACAGTGCGATTCTTCTTGAAACCGCCCAGGCTCAATCGCTTTCTCCTAACATTTTCACTTTCCATGCTTTTTACACTTGCCAGGACCGCGAAACCAAAAAACTAAGAAATAGGCATCGTATTTCTGGCGGTTAAAACTCGCTAATTTCCCGCACTGCACAAAGTGCGACCGTCGCGCCATCTATGAGCCACACAGAGAACCTCCATTAGCCTCGCACGGGGTGTCCCCCCTGCGCGGCTCCCGTGGTTTGGGTACGAAGTAGATTCTCGCCCAGGCCCTACCTGGCACCACGTATGTGGCGATGAACGTCAGGGTGCACCTGCCCGCGGTTGAATTAATTGGCGCTACTGGGTACATTCCTCCCAATGTGCTAAGGACATTCCGACACAGGGATCAGAGTGTGTGCTCCAGCCCTCACCGATCCTGCCCTGGTGAATGTAGCAATCCTCGTATGGAGCCATAGCAGAGGCAAATTGGCCGTATTTGCTCCATTGTTCAAAGTGCCGGCCGCTGCTGTATCAGCACTAGCTGACAATTTCATGACTGCTGTCTCCTACACATCTCAATTCCGGAGGAAGGAAATCCCGTGTTGACTTTGTGCCCAGGGCCAATAAGCCACACAAGAAGACCAATCTGAAGGTCAAGACCAAGCAGGCAACCCCACGCGCACGGAGCAGGTCAGCTCCGCGGACCCGGAGGGGATGAAGTGCAGTATTATTGACCTCGCCACTCGAGGTGGCCGACCTAAACCACCGTAACTGTTCAAGGCACTGTGCTTTCCCCCTCTCGCGGGCGCTATTGTCGGGAGCGCCAGGGCAACCCGCAGGGCTCGTTATCTGGGACGACCTAAATAAATTCGCACTTGCTCTCTGGCTCTCAAACCGAGCAGTCGCTCCTTCCTTTCCCTCCGTCCCGACACCAAGAAGGCCAGCAACACCGCAGAATTTTATGTTATCTTTAAATGCTAGTTGATCGCAGACCTTTTACGAGGAACTCAGTATTAAATAACTTTTAAGATTTAATGAAAACGACTGGGAGACACTGTGGTCCTTCATCATAGTGTTATTCGAGAATGCTCCAGCACAGGCCAGATATGAAATAGCACACACACTCTATCCACTCACAAAAAATAAAATTTACTTCCTCAAAGAGAAACCCCAATGGAATAGATTTGTGGAGTTGGTCGATACATTTTCACACTCTGACACTGGACACCTACGATCAACTTCATATTCAGTATTTCTTAAAAATGAAATGCCTCTCAGCAGCAGTGATTTTATTCACTCTGAGAAGCTTATTTTGAACTGTTTCAGAGGTTTTGGAGCCAAACCATATGTATCCCTTCACTCTGATGTAGTTCAAACCATCTCAACCTATTGGTAGGGCATAAATAATTTTGTTTCTACCAAGGCTGAATATAAAAATGGCTTGCAGAACCAGGCAGCTGAAAACTCAAACCCAGATATACCCCATGCAGACAGATAAACTCTGACTGGGGGAGAGAGAGATCCACTGCTGCTCTGGTCGAGACAAAATTATTGGCTGAGCGATAGCGAAGCCCTTACCCCACTGGCCCAAAAATGTTTTGTCTGTTTGTCTGTCTGTGTGCGTGTCTGTCTGTCTGTCCGCGCGATTTCTCGAGAACGGTTCATCGTAGAGGGCTCAAATTTGGACCACAATCTCCTTGCATCATACCGGAGTCAACCTCACCTCGGGGGCATCCTACCTCAGGTGCTGCTGCAGGTGCCGGTTGACAAACCAGGGCCTTCTTGTGCAAGAACTGGAACAGGGGGGCTAACTTCTAAATCGTGCCGATTTTCAAACATGAACATGGCGACCTACCCCTTCTAAAATCACCCAAAGACCCAGGTCAAGATGGCGAAATCGACCCCAGGTGCTGCTGCAGGTGCTAGTGGTCAAAACGAGGCCTTCTTGGGCAGGAGCAGGAATAAATAGTAAAACTGCTAAACAAGCTGTATTTTGAGCTTAAAGATCGGAACCGACCCCGCTTAAAATACACTCAGAACTTCAAATACATTGCCAAAAAGGACCCCAGGTGCTGCTACAGGTGCCGGTTGGCAAAACAGGGCTTTCTTGAGCACAAACTGGAAGATGTGGGCAGACCATGGCATCTTTGCTCCGCACAATGGAGGAGGCAGAAGAGGGCCCAAGTGGACTAATAATCCTTTGCGGGATTAATGACATCATGACCGTAAGTACCATTGAAATTTTTTATTTCTTTACTAGTAAAAAAGTGGATAGCCAGGGCTTGCATTTTCACAGCTTTCAGTATATCATGTTCCGGTGCAGTTTTGTGGTACCTATCTTTCGTAACCTTAGCATAACATTGTAACCAAGTTTAATAACTGTACTGGTCATGTAGTGCAGGTGCATGAAGAAAGCTCACTGTTCTATTATTGTCTGTCAATTTCAGGCATGCATGCACAGTGCCGACCGTGCAATAAGCAGAGCCAAGGAAATCCACAACTTTATTCTCTCAAGGGGTCAGGGAGTTGTGTGGGTAACACTACCTCCCTGCCCCAAGAAACGTGAGGTCCCAGCCGTAGGGGAGGCGATCGAAAAACTCAACGACGTGCTTCGGTCATTCAGAGGTACGTACTTTTTTCCACTACCAGGTCAAATTAACTGTGAAAATGACTGTTCAAGGTTGTTCTTTCATACACATATCTTCTCCAGGTCCTCATGTTTACCTCAGGAACGGGGGCCAAATTCTAAATCGTGCAGAATATCAAACTTAAACATGGCGGATGACCTCCTCTAAAATCACCCCAAGACTCCATTCAACATGCCGAAATCAACCCCAGGTGATGCTGCAGGTTAGAGGGGTCCAAAAAAAACCAAATCTAGAAATCGCATTCAGTTTAGTTCTCATCGGGTGCTGCGTTAAAAAACATGAATTTTGGTATAAATATGAACCCGATCGGACCACCGGAAAAGGTCCCGCAGGGCGTCTGAATGGGGCATAAATGCTGTTAACACCAGTCAAAATCAATATGTCTAAAATTTTACTTTAAAAACATTTTCATGGTCAAACAGGCCAAAGTAGAACCCTAAAGGGCTAAAATTTCGAGATAACCGCTGTATCTCTTACGGTTTTCGAGATATCGTCGTTTGAAGAGAGAAAATTAGACAAGATTAGATTTCACATTATTTTCTCTCTTCAAACGACGATATCTCGAAAACCGTAAGAGATACAGCGGTTATCTCGAAATTTTAGCCCTTTAGGGTTCTACTTTGGCCTGTTTGACCATGAAAATGTTTTTAAAGTAAAATTTTAGACATATTGATTTTGACTGGTGTTAACAGCATTTATGCCCCATTCAGACGCCCTGCGGGACCTTTTCCGGTGGTCCGATCGGGTTCATATTTATACCAAAATTCATGTTTTTTAACGCAGCACCCGATGAGAACTAAACTGAATGCGATTTCCAGATTTGGTTTTTTTTGGACCCCTCTAGCTGCAGGTGCTAGGGGTCAAAACAGGGCCTTCTTGGGCAGGAACTGGAACGGGGTGCCAAATTCTAAATCGTGCAGAATGTCAAACTTTAATATGGCGACCGACCCCTCTTAAATCACCCTAAGACCCCATTCAAAATGCCAAATTTGACCTTTAGGTACTGCTGCAGGTGCTGGGGGCCAAACCAGGGCATTCTTGAGCAGGAGCAGGAACAAAAGGAAAAACTGCTAAAAAAAAGCAGTATTTTGAACTTAAAGATAGGAACCGATAACGCTTAAAATACACTCAGGACCTCAATCACAATCCTGAAGAAGACCCCAGGTGCTGCTGATGGTGCCAGTTGTCAAAGCCGGGCCTCCTTGGACCGGAACCGGTTAGGCTAGGGTAGGTTAGGTTTGAGCAGCATTGAGTACGGTAGAGAAGTCCACAATGAGTAGCTGAAGTTGGAGTAGGCTAGGTCAGAGTAGGGTAGGTTAGTTTAGAGTAGGGTAGGCTAGGTTAGAGTAGGAAAGGGTAGGTTAGGAAGTCCACAATGAGTAGGGGAAGTTGGAGTAGGCTAGATCAGAGTAGTGTAGGTTAGTTTAGAGTAGGGTTGGCTAGGTTAGAGTAGGGAAGGGTAGGTAAGGTTGGAGTAGGCTAGGGTAAGTTAAGTTAGAGTTAAGCACGATTAAGTACGGTAGAGAAGTTCACAATACTGTGGGAGTAGGTACGTCCAGGGGTTAGGTTAGAAGCGTAGCGTCCCTCGCGCCTCAAGACCGGCGCCCGCAGGGCGCAGTACTGACTGATTAGCCCCGCAGGGTCCCACTCGCCCGGTGACAGCCGCCGGCAGGCCAAGGTAGGTGTACGCCAGGCGTGGAGGGGCGGAACAGTGGTTCGCGGTGAGCGAAGCCTGTTACGCCACGACGCGGTCTGGCGTACGCCTACCTTGTTTATTTCTCAGCAGGGTTGAACAAGTCACATTCTTAATGTAACGCGTTACCGTTACTCCCCTGGAAAAAATGTATCGTAACACCGTTACTGTAACGATGTAACGCCGTTACCGTTACTTGGATACCACTCCGGGAAACGTGAGTTTCAATTTTCTGTGAGAAGAATGGCTACTGCGGCCAAGGAATACAGAAAAAATCACCATCTAGAGTCGACATTTCAATTGAAGCAAAACTTTTGAAACTTGGAGTATTTTTGATCCGTGTCCATTGTGCAACACAAGATACTCGTGTTTTCGTGCGAGCGGCTTCAAATTCCGGCTCTCGAGGATGTGTTATTCTTGGCTGTATCCTTTACGGATCTGCACTTCCTGAGGTCGAATGGTGTGTTTCAGCTTCAGCAGGCGACGTCGCCCGGAGGAGGACGACGAAATCCGAACACAGGTGCGGGAGATCGACAGTCGATCATTGGCCCAGCACCAACGTGTGAGTCGAAACTCATCACCGCTTCGGCGTTCTCTGTACTACAAACCTTTCGGAATTTAAGTACTGATACGCTGTCCCATTGTGAATCAGAACAGGAGGGGCATTCGGGGGGGGGGGGGGGGGGGGGTACGAGCCCCGGCCATGCCCACCAACCTACCAGAGAGTGCGTGAAGTCGGCGTCACGGCTGGTACCGGCACGCCCGCCCACATCCACATCTCACTGACCCTGGCCACCTCCGGGAGGAGTGACTCCGGCCAATATCGTATCTACTCGTCCTTGGACATCATGCCTTTTAGAGCCGGAATTTGAATCCGGGCGGGACTTCAACGGTAGGGACGAAGGTGACTGTCAGCTTGCTATTCCTCGTGCACTAATGGACTTCTTATACGCACCATTTTTTTCAGTGTTCGTCTACACACCCGAGCCCACGCCCGCACCAACTCCTTCCGTTAGTTAACAAACTGCAACGAAGTTGAGGAGATGAATTGTGCGGGCGTCGCCTTTGGCGGCTTTAGCTAAGAGCTTATAAACGACACTTTTTCATACCTACCCAGCCAGAAATAGGACTGTTCGATTTTCCATCGACGTCCATTTCAATATCGATATCGTAGCAACGTAAACGACCCATATTTCATTCTTGGTCAAAGAGTAAATGCCAGCAGTGGAGCGCAGTATGGAACAGATGAAGCTCGTGGTATGCAGGGGGCACATACAAGACATGTGTAGATGTCTTGTAAACTCGATTCTGAGGCAATTATGTGAACCTTGTGGGGGTTCCGTCCCTAGGGGGCCCCCTGGGGTCGCCCCTCGGTGACCGCGGCCCCAGTGGGGGCTCAGGGGGCACAGGAATGCCTTTCATCCTGTAAAGATATGGCTACCGCGTAGTGCCTACATGGCAGCGTGCGAGGTGTCCCTTTTGAGCGGGATGGGACCTGCTGATGACAAGTGTCTTGCAGGTGTCTTACAAGTGAAAGCCCCAGCAGGTCACGCTGTATTTAAATCTTTAAGGGATTGCCGCGCTGCCATTGCCAACCTTAGCGCCTATTTGCTATTCATATCTTGTCTTCTTTCAATCTAAAGTTCGCGAGCGGCGGTCTTATGAAGTCCCTTCGCTTCTCGCCCGGCAGTCACTAACACCGGGACCCCGGCAAACAAATATTTGGACAGGTTCTCATATCCGTCACGTCCCGCGCTTTCATTGACAGCTCCATTTTTTCGACTTGTCGAGAGGGCGGTGGTGGATGTTTACATTCTATTCTGTCTGCAGTGGGCGTCCGGACTCGGCGGTTTAGCGTCCATGACAGGACAACGTGCAAGGTAATAGTGATGATGATATTAATATTGATTAATAGTGATAGTGTTGAAGGACATGCGATAGCGGCTGAACCGTTTGAGAGACTGGAGACGTGCCAATGCAAGGCATTGTAGAGTTGACAGATGGTTACCGTGGTAATTCATACGAATGTGAAAACAATAGGACTGTAACTAACCACTAAATTCTCAGTGACTTAAAACAATTCGGGTCTGTCAATGTTTTGAAGGGAGATGCGGCCACGCGCGGACGCACGCAACCAACAGAGACGCAATATGCGGGCGACGTGACATAGTGTTATATCGACTGTCAATTGAAATCAATCGTACCACTATCCGTTTTGCCAACAGATCCAGAACCACACCACACCTCACCATGCCGTGGCCACCAACGAAGTAGCGTAAGTCATTACCAGACCGGCACCTAGCCCAGCAGCTCCTCGGCAAGGAGCCCCAAGGTCCCCACGACAAGGGTGGGTACTGTACTATGTCCACTGCTCAACGCCATAAAGTGAAGGTGATGCACTTTACCGTTTTCCTCTGTTGCCCGCAGATCTCCAAAACCGAGGTGGAGGATTTGAAAGAGTTTATATCATCAACACCATGGAACAGATACGGGAAACAGACTGAAACTCTAACCACGAGAATGCAGAGATAGCTGCTATCCTTATTCCCCGACCACCTGGGTGGAAAAAGTACCCTTAAGACCAGGTTTTTGTTAAGTACGGTGAAAGCCCCACACTACCCTACCCCACCTGTGAGCTGACATTTTTTTAACAACAAAAACTAAATCCCTTTTTAAATAGGAAGCAGATGATACCAACTCTAAATGTCGCCCAGTTTCTTAAGGGATTAGGATGTTATAAAAATAAAGTTTTATGTGTATGTCTGTGAAAACAGAACTTATCTTGTGCTGTATTATGAGTGAGAGCCGAAGAAATTGGAATGGAAAGAACATCTTTCTAGGGCAAATTTGTTTACCGGAAAGTTTTTTTTTTTCGGTTTCGGTAGAGACCCTTGGCCAAGCGAGCAAAGGTGAGGCCAGCCTAGTGCAGGCGGAACCGACCCGGCGGCGTTCTGGACAACAATGCGACGCGAGCAGTGCGCGACAATCTCGCGGCTCGCTGCCTCACGGGTCCCCCTGGTGCCGGTGTGGGACGATAATCTTACCCCCCCCCCCCCCCGAAAAAGTTAAACGGGAGTAAAATCGACGCACGATAATATTTATCCCCCAGCCTACAAAACCGATGGGGAGTAAAACCACCGTGCGGTAATGTTAATCCCCACACAGCTGGCCGTAGGGAGTAAAATTATCGTGCGATAAAATTAATCCCCACCAAGAAATGCGTTTTGACAGCACTAGGTGCATTAGAACTGCGAATAACCAACTAAATTTCACACGGACTGCGAATAAGCACACTGTTAAGGAGTAACATCACTATACGATAATGTTATTCCCCAAAAAGCGGTGCACGCCGTTGGGAGTAGAGCCATTGCGTGATAATGTTAATCCCCAAAAGCAGTATCACCGTACGGTAATGTTAATCCCCAAGTTCGATTTTTAAAATCAATGCAATGAAGGACAAGATTGAAGGAAATCTTTGATGTGTATATTTCAAATGGTGTTCCTGTAACCACGTTTCTTTAAGAAAAGCTCAGGGATGGAATTAAAGTGGCTGTTATGATTACATGATGATGTGTGAGATTGGTAATGTGAGTTCATGTATTTATCCTTGTTTTGCAGAAAATGACTGGATTGGGTGCTGATGACGCAGGGGAAGTCAGGTGAAGCGCATTAAACTTGACAGTGATGTCGATTGTGACGCTGCTGATCCTGCTGGTGGTGGTCGTGATTTTATTGAATGTGTAAGTTTCATCAATTTGTATGAATTGATTTTACTAGAGATCATTAAATTTAGTTAACACGATGTAAATTAAATTCAGGATTTGGATGCACTTGTCAGATCTGCTGCCTGTGCCATGGACAAGGCCCTTGATGAAGATCGAGCTGATTTGCCAAAGGACAATAATGAAATGTGCGATGTATGTGGGAGTATGTGTGCATTTTATGATGAAGTTATTGTTGAAAGTCTTTGAATGCCAAAAGGTATTACTCTTACAGATGTTGGAGGTCAGTGTTCCGCCAGCTGCTTGTTCAATTAATGATGCACAAATTGGAAGTGGTTGCAATGAAGTCATGCAAGACTTCAGTCAATGAGTGTGCTGTTGTTGCAACATGTATGCTTGAGGATAATGAGAAGTTGCTGTGTTTTTATTTACCAACACATTTGGTAAGAGGCTGCAATGCCGAGAGAGAGTCAATTTTTTAACGCAGCTTTGAAGAACGGAAGGAGGGCTTTTTTTTTGTACCAGAGTAAAGTTGGTGATAGAAACGGAAAATTCCGGTTTGATGTTAAACAGTATAACAAGAAGTAATCATTGAAATGTGTTAGTTAAGGTGTTAATTCTGTTTGCATACTGGTGATTTATTCTTTCTTTTCTGTATTATGTACATTACAGATGCTGTTGAGGTGTTCTTGCTTTATACTTTATACTTTCTTTGACCTAGGTAAGATTTCTTCTTCAGTTGGACGTGGCAACTCTTCCTCTTGTTCCAGTGACTATGGAGGACTTATTGCAAGAGGTGCGCTTCACTGGTTTCAAGGTTCCTCAAAGTGATATTGACAAATGTCAGAAAGTTGATGTGGGACCTGCTCAGAGGACGAAAACCCCTGATGCCAAGACTTCTCCTAGGGACCAGAAACTTCCGAAACCAAAGAGCAACCCTCCTGTTGCGGTGGTCCCTCCCAGTCATTGTAAGATGTTCAGACTAGCAGTGGCTCTAAGGACATTGAGGTGACTATTTCTCACACTCGTTATTTTGATCTTAATTAGGTCTGTGTTCATCATTAAATTGACAAAACTTCTTTTCCTGTAGCGTGAGAAACCTTCTGAAAACGATAAAAATCTGAGGTATTTATGACGTTCTTTTTTTGCCATCAAGAATTGCGTTTTGTTTCCTTTACCATGTATTATTTGATGTAGCAAAGAAAGCCATGTGAAGACGGGATTTAACCCAATTATTTAAGTACCAATAAAGGCTCGAAGGAAGAAGCTTATTTTGATGTTTTTACTTTATTCTGTCCTTCTGTTGCACTTCATTTCCCGTGACTAAACATTACCTTCCTTTTTGACAGAGATCGAGAAATGATGAAACCAGCAGTGATGATTGTAGCAGCTTTGTTTCAAGCACGGAGGCCGTAAAGACCCAGACAGACAAATTTTAAAGCTGGAAACTCAAATGAAGTGATTAATGCGAGAAAATTCGAAACTTGGAGAGAAATTAGAAAGAAAGTAGTCACCCCCACACCAGGGTAAGATTAATATTAGGGTTTTCTGTGGATTTGGAGTATTTCTACATTAGTTACCAGGCGCGGATCCAGGGGAGGGGGGGGGGGGGCAACGGTGTCACTGCCCCCCCCCCCCTGAAGCTGAGCCGCCCCGAATTTTTATTTTGTCTTAAACGGAAACGGGCCGGACGAGGGACAAGCCGATACCCACGCGTGACGCGGGGACGCAAAGATGCAGATGCAAGACTCTAATGCAACACCGACTCTCTTGCTCCCGGCCGGCCGAGCAGATACGACTGTTAGCCACACCGCCCTCGCTCGCCCCGGTTCGAGTGGGGTGCCAGCGCATACTGTCGCTGCGCGCTACGCCTACCCCCCCCCCCCCCCCTTCCAACTGTGCAGGCAGCCGCAGTCCACGACGCTGCGTCGCCTGGCTATTGTTGTGTTGCGCCTCGCTTGTTTTGTTTTGTTTTAAACCGGGCGGTACCGCAAGTGAAACTTTATCATCACGGCGGCGGCTATTAATTCCTATTCGTCATAATGGGAAACGATACAGCGCAATGGCGAGATGCCATTGGGCGATTTTCGCCCAGTGTCAACAATCGTGCACCACCTGAGCCCGAATCGTGCTTCTACCCGTATCGGTGCTCCTCCTGCTCTGACCCCGACGAAGTGACGAAGGCAATAAACCAGGTGAGTGCTATATTCCTGTCATTTATTGGACGACGAAGTTTATCGTTGTGGGTAGTTGACATTGAACTTCGTTTTTCGTGTTAGTTATTCAGCGTCGCCGATTTGCCCTATGGGGGTCCGCCATTCTCCCAAATTCTCCAAGGAGAAAAGAGTTCTTTAACGGCTTGGTCTGCAAAATACTCCTCTTTGCGGCAGGGATCGAACCGAACCCGGGTCCGCGGCAGGTATGTAAAATGAGACATCCATAGATTTTCATATGAGTTGTGTGTACATTGGCCATAATTTATAATTTTAGAAAACAGTTTATCATCTGCACGCTACACCAGAAAGTGCATTCTCTTTTAAACATTTCCAACGATACTTGGAAACGGAAGCTAAAAAACAAAAACACCCCCAGACCAGAAACCCCGGAGGTCAGGTATGAGAAATTTAAATGTAGTGTTGAGTGAATTAGGTGGATATTTCCCATGTTTGACGCGGCCCTTGCGTATCAATATTTGTCATACCTGCGCTCGAAAGTTTCCGGTATGGAAGTGTTCTTGTTCTTCAGCTTCCGCTTCTGAATCGCGCTGGAAACCTCTAATCACTTCCATCTTTATGTTGACAGGCTGAACCCAAACCGAAGCGTTTCCGAACTCTTGACAGCTTCTCGAAGAAGGCTGCGGTCCGGGACATCGACATGTCAGAGTCGGCCCCAGTCTCACCGGAAACCAAGTCGACGATGGACGACGGCGCAGAGGCATTCCTAGCTTCATCTTCATTTGACCCGGCTAAAGTCATTGATGATCCTCATCCACCGTCACCATCGCTGGCGTCTTCAACTACTTCGGTTTCGGCTCCAGACGTCAGAACAAGCACAGTCGCCGATGCGGCTGCCGCTTCCACTAACACTCTCGCGCATGCGCATGATTTTCCATCTGAACCTGCTGCAGCTCCGTCTTCTCAGCCTCATCCTGACTCTGAGCCGTTGGTGAATGACATCGGGTTGTTCATTGGGATAAATATCTCCGATTTTCAAAAGCGCGAGCTTCTTGAAAATCCATGGAATCCACCCCCTAATTATAAATTCCCATTTTCTGTATGCCAACGCGGTGATAAAGAAATCAAGCGGCACTTAAATCAGGGGCATTTAGATAAATTCAGTGAGTGGCTTGTCCTGTCTCCAAAAGACCGCGGTTCATACTGCAAGTACTGCCCATGGTTCACAGTCGAGAAAGCAGTCATAGTATGCAGTTCAGAACATTTCCCTGCTTTTCATTACATTATATCAATTGTGAGTAACCAACTATGACATTTTAGAAACGATTGTTGATTGTCATAACATGATATGAAATTTGAGAAAGCAGTCATAGCATGCAAATCAGAACATGTTATTAATTTTTATAATTAAGAGATTTATAACATTTCATGAGAATTCATAACATTGGTTATAATTACTTCATTTATATCATGTTACGAATTTTCATAACATTTCCATAACAATGTTATGTAACAAGCTTCCTAA
Source organism: Odontothrips loti (assembly GCA_038380765.1). Classification (NCBI taxonomy): domain Eukaryota; kingdom Metazoa; phylum Arthropoda; class Insecta; order Thysanoptera; family Thripidae; genus Odontothrips; species Odontothrips loti. The sequence continues at coordinate 2,076,770 of CM076245.1, read as the reverse complement.
CAAAGTTATGAAAATCTTATGAAATTTTTTTAGCAGTGTGATGTGGTCGTCACAGGGGAAAGACGTGTCTCTCACGTTCCCTAGATCAGGGGTCTAGAACTCGCCGCAGTGCCGAGCCACTGGCCGGGTATGCAGCCAGCAAAAGGCGTCTGCTAGGGCGCCTCTGAGTATGGATGGCAGCGCGACTAGGTTGACTCGGACTGGCACCTGAAGTGGGGACAGGGAGCTGCACCAATCAGCGAGAGGCTGGCGCGCGAATAGGGAAGATAGGTGGACAGCCCAGTCGCATATCCAGCTCTAGCAGGCCTGCGTACGGCAGAGACGCGCGGCTCTCGGCGAGCCGCGCGCAGGGCCGGGCGAGCCACTGGTGGCTCGGGAGCCGCGAGTTTGAGACGCCTGTCCTAGATGATCTCCAAGCCGACTGCTGCGCCGGGCTGGACAGCTCGATGGTCTGACTACGAGATGACTCGAGCGCGGTGGTCCTGTCGCAGCACAACGAGAAATGGGGCCGTCCCTAAGCGGCCGGGGACAGGTTTTTTGACTAAGCTTCAAGTTGTGCGGACTGCACCCAGAAAAAGCCGTTCTTGTGGCAAGAGCAGAGCTGAGCTTGATACTTGCTCTTGACCAATGCTCTTGATCCAAGATCATTACTTTTGATTCAAGAGCATTTGCTCTTGACATCCCCGGTATCTAAAGTTCATTAGAAAAACATAGCGCAGGCCAGGAAGCGACCCGGCACCGGCATTACCATTGCTGCGCGGCGCCCTGCCGCGCTGTTCTATCTCGGCTACGTACGTGACCGCCTGCCAAAATTTCGCTTCAAAAGAATTAGTTTGGCGGATGAGACGAGACGAGCGCGTTCCTGTCCGGCGTTGAGCCCGGCCGAGGCTCGCACGACGCCAGGTCGGGCGGCTTGGCCAGTCCGGGCCTTCGCTGCCGAGCCGAGCCGAACCGAACGAGCCAGCTGCGCGCTTGACTCCGCCCGTCGCCTCGCCTCGCCTTTTCCGTTCTCATTCCGCCACAGTCCGTCGAAGCGACAACAACAACCATGGATGAAGCTCTCCTGGAAGAAGCTCTGGCAGACTGGGGTCTGCCACATTTGATTGCAGCGTGCAGAGGTAAGGACGTGTAGTGTAGATGCATCGCTATTTTCAATATCACTTTGTCCGGAGTGCGGGTTGGTGTTATGAACGAAATGCGTATCGGCCCCCGTTTGTTGTTGCCGCAACGTTTCTTCGAATCTTCGGTCCGTCTGTCCTCTCGGCTGCTTTAGACATCGGCAATAGAGTACCTGCTCTGAAAGGAGTAAAAACGTATGTTCACCGACAGGGAAGGCGGTCATTTCCCCTCTGAAGTCGAGGGGCGTCTCAGTGTTCATCGCGCCATTGCTTCCGTTTCGTATGCGTCTTCGCAATAGCCTTTCCTGTCACACTAGGGTACAATGGATAATAGGGTATTCCGCTGAACCCCAGAACGGAAGTATGAAGAAGGCAAGAAGTATAAAAGGATGGGCGAGGGGGACGTGTTGACGGAAACGGACACAGTCCCCCCTCCCCCTCACCTATTAGTACTTCTTGCCTTCTTCCTACTTCCGTCTGGGATTCAGCCGAATAGCCTATCTAAAAACGGAAGAAGGGAGTGCCGTAGTTATTTGAGCTCTACTTCCGTTGCTTGATTCGAAGGTATACCCTATTGGCCTTTTGTTTCGGATGCCGTTTTTCCCGTTTTAGGTAAAATAAGGGGGGGGGGGCGGCTTTCTGGCCTCAGGGGAGTTATAGAGGTTTCCAACGAGGCTCCGAAGCGGAAGCTCTGCGCCGTCTGAACTGTAGCATTCATTGTTTGGTCCGTTTTGAACTTCAAGTAACTCAGTTTTGTTTTTAATTTCAGAGAAGAGATTTTCCTTGGAGGCACTTCTGGAGATAGATGTTTCGACTGTGTCTATGGTCACCAATTTTCCTGGCGAGCAGCTGCTTTTGTTAAAGCGTGTTCGTGAATTCAAACAGGTGAGTTTTGAGTGTGCTGGCAAGGCTGGAGAACCGCGTGTGGTAACTTCTAGTGGGAATTTATTGTTATTTATTTTGCATGTATTGTGTAACTACATTATGTAGAGATGTAGCTTATGGTCTTAAATGCGTTGAAACTGAAACACTTTCATTAATTTTGCATTGTAGTTTAACTATTACCTGATGGGATTGTAGTTTCTTGTTAAAATTTTGAATGTTTATCATTAAACTAAATCTCGTGTATCATCCCAGTGCATATCAAGATTTTATTATGGCCATTTATACAAACTTATTAGAATATGCCAGGTGAGCTCTGTGGGAGAAGGATTTATGTAATCAATTTACATTTTATAGCTATATTTTCTATAATCTCTGGGTAGTCAGCAATGTTCTGCAAATTTTGGGGGGTTTGATTTCAAGTTCAGAAGTCTGGACACATTGATCTATCACAGTTTACAACAGTTGTAACCTCCCTCTCTTTTTTTAAAAAAATTTGTTAACTGAGAAAAATGCTCGTATTGCATTCAGTTTATTTGAATTTTTAGGCATCACTTTTTGCCTGTCCGTTATTCTGTATTTTGTATTCTTTGTTATTAAATGTAAGGAACTTTATGAATAGTCGATGTTGATGTTTGTTTAATTTGTTTATTCAGGCACAGATCAGTGGTGGTGTCCAGGCACGGAACAGTGGTGGTGTCCAGGCACAGAACAGTGGTGGTGCAGCTAACAGAGATGCGGAAGTTGCTGTGGCTTCCACGTCCTTTTCCAATTTAGATAGTACCAATGAAAAGTCGGTTAGTAGTGCTGTTTGCATGGTGTTTCTTTATTTAAATTGTAAGATTGTTTTGTATTATTGTGTGAGACTAACTTTATTGTGTCATTTTCCTGTTATTAACAGGCATCAGGTACTTCCAGCAGGAAGCGTGGAACTTCTATGCCCCCAAATCATCCAGCAGCTAAAAAAAATTTCATTCTTTAATGATGAGAGAATTATTGATGCTCTTGTAAGTTTTGCCACACTGCAGTGCTTTATTCTGTTGAATTTTTCCTAATTATGATTGCATTTTGTGTTAGGATATAGAACAACTGTTAGCAACTGACCGTAACGGTCAACAAGTTCTTCGATATTACAAGGATGAGGTGAATAACTTTGAAAATGATTCTGGGAATGAGACAGAACCTCCAACCCTAGGTAAAATCCACCGTGATGTTGTTGTGGAAATAATTGTAAAACATCTGAGGACCAAACTTCAACGGCCAGATCACCGCCTTTTTTCACGCCTGGCTGCCAAAGTGGTGGAGCTCTTTCCCACAGAGGTTGAAGTGAGTCTTTTGTTATATCCAGAACTTTGACTTCATCTTTTAATTTATTTATTTTTTGAAATTCTGCTAACGTTTTGCTCTCCTTCATTTAGGAAACCTACTATGTGGCACCAAAAACCCAGAGTGAGACGCAAGTCCACCCGAAAGGAAAGTTTCCGGACAAGTTCCGAAATGAACAGACCAGAGATAGAAACCTAGCTCTGTCAGGGCAAAGAGCCGCCGTGGGGCCTTCAGCCTCTCAAAGCAGCAGGAGCACCAATAAACTATCAGCTATTCTCAGTAAACGTAAGTTGTTCTGTCTCTATTTCTATCTCAATCTCAAGTAGATTTTCACAGTACCACTTTATTTGCAGCTATTTCACCCGAGGTTATTTGGGCCTGCGAATGGTTGGAGAAAGGCAGGCAGTGGCCTATGGTACGTGAGAAGTGGATGGCATCTGCTCCCAAGAGGTTCAGGGAAATTTTTGCTCTGGTGAAAAGTTCATCAACACCTATTTAAAGAACTGGCCTGTGTTGGCTCATCCGTCTGGAAATGAGTTGGTATGTTTGTTTTTTTTACTTATTTTGCTGTTGTGATTTCTTTTAAAGAAATAATAAGCACCTCTCTCTCCTCAGATTTTGATTGATTTTGATCTACTCTACCCGAAGGCAGAGACAATTTTTAGTTTCTTTGCACATTTTGAGAAGAGAACCATATCAATCGCGAGGAAAGACGTGAAGGACAAAGGTCTCAAAACTCTCTTGACAGAGGAGTATAAAACAAGTCTTGACCAAAGTAAGCTGCTCTTATTTGCAAAGAAATTTAAAACACGGCCTTGCTGAGCGTTAATGTCTTTCTCTGACCATCTAGATGCACGAGTGAGTCTGCTGCTGAAGATTTTGCCAGGAATCAGAGCCTCTCACACTGTGACAACTACCAATACTACTTCTGGTGCTCGTGTGACTGAGAAGATCAGTATAGATCGTGCCACAGACAGTTATTTGGTGCATGTTCATGTAAGTCAACCAGTAGTTTTTAACTTGTCTGAAACTTGAATGCGCATCACTTGTTTTCCCTTGCTGACAAAAGTCTAGCACTGTACCACTTCATGCATACTCATGCACACCATTTTTACATTGAATTATCAGAATTACATGGGCAGTCGTGAAAGTCTAGGACTGATTTCTCACACTCACTTTGAGGCTTATTTTGCAGTAATTTTCCACAGCAGATTGCTTTACTGGATAGAACATGGGTTTGAAGTGGGTTACTTTTTGTATCATGGTTTGACCACTTCATCAATTTCTCATATTTTTTTCATACAATAGTCACTTCTAATTCATGAGGTTAAAAATTCAGCTTGGTTTTAGACTTTTACATTATATGGTCATTTTAATTAATCTTTGGTATATCTCACAATTTGAGGAATTGATTTTTTAATTGCAATGTGTAAACTTTCAGGCCCCGGCTCAATTTTTAAAAGCAAACATCTGTATTATTAATTTTCTTTCTGAATGCTTCATTTATCCATAATTTTATTTCTTCTTTCTTTCAGACTGCAAGTGCCATCACCAAATCTCTTAAAGATAGGAGGGCTGTTCTGCTGTCTGAAGTAGATGAAGACGGAGGTGGCCAACCTCTCATTGTTCTTGTGGGTGCCTCTCTTTCCTCTGTCGAAGCATCGTATGTCTCGATAGCAGATTACCTGTACAAGACAGACGGAGTCCTGGAGGCGGTGGATGTTTTTTTCAAAAGTTTCCATGCGCTTCACATTCCGTACCCTCCAGAAAGTGCCCATATTTGGACCACCCTTCAGAGGGCTATTTATAAGTTTGAAACTGAGTGGGATCATTCATCGAACATTCTTCACTCGTGGATTAATCATTATAAGATTTGAGTGATAGTGCTATTTCTACTGTTTTTGTATTTTCTAGCTTTGTTTATCTGATCTCCAACAAGGATTCTAGTATAGTGTCTAGAATTATTTTTTTTTCTTATTTTTGTTTTGATTTAAACTGGTGCATTCAAAATGTTGCTATGTCCAGGTTGTGCAAATGGAAGTTTTCAATCTGTCAATGAACTTAGTGCACATGTTCGTTTATTTCACATTGATTTTTTCAAAAGGAGTTTTCGCTGTAAACAGCAAAACTGTTGTAATGGTAGTGCGTGTTATTCTTGGGCAGGGTTTGTTCGACATATCAAAAGATATGCTGCTCGTGAAGTGCCTCTTGTGAATTTTGAAGAGGGGGAAGTACACGAGGAAATACAGGATGTGGAGGACATTATTGTTGATAATGAGTTTGTTGACTTTGATGTAGATGTTGAAGATGAGGATAGATACTCTATAGAATATTTCGTTAATAATTTTTTTAAGAATACTGAGTTTTTTGCTGCTAGCCTTTATGCCCATCCAAATTCTAGTCGTAAGTTAGTCCATTCTGTGATTCAAAGTACTAGTGATATTTTAACATCCACAATAACCATTCTCAAACAAAATGTTTTTAAAGTGCTATCAAATTGTAACGGGGATGAGAATTTTCCTGACGAATGTGCCAAACTCAATGCTATGTTTAATGTTCTGGAGAGTCCTTTTGATGGGATGATAAGTGACTACAAACGTCTCTGCAACTTGGGCGAGACTGGAAATTTTATCAAACCAGAACCTGTGTTAGTTTGTCACGAGGACAGGTATGTTAATAAGGAGAAATCGGTAGAACTAATCAGGGCTCCCGTTTATGAATACTTTATTCCACTTAGGAAAGTTTTAGTTAAGTTTCTAGAATTGCCTGGTATGTTTTCATCTATTACTAGATTTATGTTCAAACTCCGTAATAGGAGTGGTATTTCACATTTTCTTCAGGGAGAGTTGTGGAAACAACTCTCATCAAAGGATGATGGAAAACTTTTTCTACCCATTGACTTGCACTTTGATGACTATGATCCTGATAATGCTCTTGGCTCCCACCATGGTGTCCATTCTTTTGGAGCTTTATATGCTAGTTTGGCTTGTTTGCCACCTGATATGCAGTCTTCTATTCAGAATATGTTCTTATTCCTTCTTTATGAGTCTAAATATAGAAAAATAGAAAATGGCAATTCAGTTGTATTTGCTCCTGTCATATCAGAAATGAAGTTCCTTGAAAGTGAAGGCATTACCATAAATGTTGATAATATAAGAAAACAAGTATACTTTCGCATGTGTGTGGTCCGTGCTGATAATGCTGGTTGCCATGGTATTGAGGGCTTTGTTGAATGTTTCACAGCAAGATTTTACTGTAGATTTTGTAAAATGTTTAGGGACGATTGTAAACGATTTTGTTTCAGTGTGCCCAACAATCTATTGAGAACTGTTGAGAACTACAGAGATGATGTTAATACTAATAATGTAACTCTTACTGGTATTAAAGAGTTGTGTCTGTGGAATGAAATTCCAAGCTACCATTGTGTTACTAATGCTAACTGTGATATTATGCATGATCTCTTTGAGGGTGTATTAAAATATGATATTTGTAGAATTTTGTACTCTCTGATTCATGACAGAGGGTATTTTTCTGTGGAAATTCTTTGTGACCGGGTGAATGGGTTTAATTATGGTCCAGTAGAACAAGGCAACAAGCCTCCAACTTGTCACTTCTCTGTTGATCGTTTTTTGAATTGTAGTTTAAACCTCTCTTCTTCTGAAATGCTATGTTTCACCCGTTACCTGGGAGAGATGGTAGGGGACTTGATTCCCGAGGGTAATTCGGCTTGGAAATTGTATCTTGTACTACATGATATTTTAGAACTAATTATGTGCCCTTTCATTGAACCAGGAATGGATATTTACATGCGTACTCTGATTTCTGAACATCATCAGACCTATGTTAATTTGTATGGAAGTTTAAAACCGAAGCATCACTTCATGTTACATTACCCTGACTTGCTTAAACGGAATGGTCCTCTCTTCTTTGTCAGCTTTAACTTCTGAAAGAACACACCGTATAGGTAAAATGTATGCCAAAGCATGTAATTCTAGAATAGATTTTCCATTCTCTGTGTCTGTGAAGTATCAACTCACCTTATGTAATCGTTTAATGAAATTTGATACTGTATCTGAAAAACTTGTGAAGTCCAAATTTTGTAAACTGCAGTCTTTAAGCCATTTTCAATCATTCTATGAATTTTTTGATGTGAACCCTATGTATGAAGTAAATGTAGCCAATAGTATTTATATTTTTGGAACCATGTACAAAGTTGGTATGTATGTTGTTACGAAAGTAGGTGATTTGTTTCCCACATTTGGTGAAATTTTATATATTGTTCATGATAAATCTTTTGTTACTTTTGTGTTGAAGCTGAAAACTACTATGCATTATCGCTCACATGTATGTGCATATATAGTTGACGACAGTGGTGATATTGCCTGTGTGAAACACAATGAGTTGTTGTACCACATCCCCCTATGGTGTAGGACAAGCCCCTTAGATGGGAAAAAATGTGTGTCTCTGAGGCACTCTCTATGAGCAAATAAATAGAGCTTCGTTATACATTTTTGTTGAAATTTTTTATCCTCGCAACCAAATACACAGAAGAATTTTATACCGTAACTGGGATTTTATTTCCAGATCCGAGAAGTGTTAACATTCAAGTGCGTTGGCTATTTGGCCTATACACAATAACGCAAAATAATTTTGGACTGCGGTGTCTTCAGGGGACAAAGTGTCACCCCGACGACGGGGAGGCGATACGACTTACAGTGATTTGTATAACAAGTGTTCTTGTTTTGGTTCCTTTTTTGGGCTGAGGGGGAGGGAGGTGGGGGGGGGGGGCGACAGTCCCGTTTCCGCCCCCTCAGGGGAAACAAAACACTCCTATACGTAGGCAATACCAATAACTTCGTTATCTTCGTTAGCCGACCTTGAAACCGCCCCTGTCAGACCTATTGTCTGCCTGCCAGGGGCGTGTGTGTATGTGAGGCGGGGGTGTCTGTTTTCTACCATCCACTTGCATTTCCCTTCCACTGTTTCGTCTTGACCTAGGCCCAGTTTGGGCTTGATCGGATTCCACTGTGCTCTTGACCTCAGCAAGAGCAAAATTCTTAATTTAAAAACAGGGGTGTCAATGCCATTTACCAAGTTAACTTTTACATAATGTCAAAGCAAGAAACCATTGATTTAAAGCAAATGCTCTTAAAACAAGCGCGAATGGCTCTTGCTGCAGTCAAGAGCATTTTCGTCTTAAAGCAATGCCAATTCACTTGAGACAAGAACGGCTTTTTCTGGGTGTGTACCCAATGCAGGACTGTACACGGATTGCCTTAATTTGCCTACCTTGCAGGGTCCATTTTATTACTTCTCGCGTTTTTCGAACACTCAGCCAAAAACAGGTCCGCAGTGAACGTGTTAAATAGTATCTTCCCTCTTGCAGCCGTTGCAACGACCAACTACGTGAGTTGTTGGCGTCCTGAGCTTACCTGACCACCTGTCAAAGTCATGTGAACCATTTGGACCGAAAACCGTCCCGCCATAGCCCTTGAAACGGCGGAAAAAGTGGAAAATCGGACCGTGCCGTGCGGGTTGCCTACTCTCAGTACAAACGACCCCGGCGGCACCCCTAGATTAGAGGGGTTCATTTGCCAAAAGTGTTAAAATGTAACGGGGCTGGTTTCGATTCCGGTTCTGTGTTAAAAACCATGAATTTTGGTACCTCGGTTTTATTTTTCCGACCACCGGAAGGGGTCGCGCATCAAGCCGGAAGTTTCCATGTTACGCCCTATCAGAGATTTAAAAAAAATTCCGATTCCACTCAAACACAAATTTTCTGTAGTAAAACACCCCATATTAACACCCTTTGGGCGAAAATTTCGTCCGTTTTGCTCTATCTGGCCCCATCCGATTGTACTAATTTTGCCTTTTACATTCCTTAGATTTAGACAACACTAAATCTGCGAGGCTTTTGAAGACTGTGATAGCCGCAGGGCTTCAGCCCACTCATCAGTGCCCTACTTCAAACAAGCCTGCAGTCCCTGCGGCCGGAAGTAAGTGTGTATAGGTTAAGGTGCACTATTCTGTTTTCTCTTGAGTACAGTGTAGCTCATTGTCATAATTCGTTTACAGGCCCAAGAAACGAGGAGGCAAAAAACATGAGTGGGGCCCTGATCGCACTGGTTAATTCTTGAGAATGTGCCACGACCATCGCCACATTCCGAGGCAGAAACAGGTGCCATTGGTTTTTGGCGAAACTTGTCACTCTCCGTGTCTCAGCAGTTAGGCCGGCCCTTCAGCGGAAAGCGGTGGTGTGGGCGACGGTGTCAGAGTTTGATGTAATCAGTGCACTATGTTGTGAAATCCTTCGTTGCCCCCTTTCAGTTGAATTCATAAGCTACTCTTCAGGTGTTGTCCTTTCAGTGATGTAGAATGTCATATTTGGTAAGAGTATATAATACAAGACCCGAATTTTATTGGAGCAACCTTGCAACCTCAGGATTTCACGGAAATGCGTCTTTTTAACTATACTTTAATCTAGACCCCGAATCGAGGTAGGTTAAGATTTTCAGAATTTCCGTCCTTTCCAAAGATTTGCGTAGAGCGAACTGTCGGCAACCCCAGCCATGGCCGACCATAAACAAATGCGTAAACAAGTGACGATCGCGACGGAAATCGACGCGCACGACCTGTCGGCTGCTATCTGGTACCATCTCACCTCACGCAGTCCAATGCCACTTGTTTGTAGGCTGAGGTGGTTTGGACTGTTCAAAGATCATGGAAAGAACACGATTGGCGGATTGTCGCGTCATTTTAGATGACATGATGAAGTAAAGAATATAACTCTTAAGCTGCAACGGGAAGGTAGGAAGGTCTTATTAAACCTTTAAAAAACTGAAGCAAGTGCAGAAGGCAAGAGGTGCTCTATCGCAACAAAGACTACAAGGGAAACTATGCAGCATACTGCTGTACTTGTAAAAGGTGCAAATCTCTGTGTGAAGGGACTTTTTATTTGAGGATGTGCACCTAAGTTTTAAAAACGTATGCCTTCCAAGTAGGACTTGGGTTTGTCATATTAGACCAAAGACAGCTTCACAGTTGGTTAGCGTACCGAGATTGTCTGTTATCCAATTCTATCGCCTCTTCCGGTGAGTGCCTGACTCTGAAATTATGTAAAATTTAACTACGGTGACTTTGGTCTATTTAGCTGTGTTTATTTATGGCCATGTTGCAAGCTGGAAGCTTCTGAGCATGCCAGAAATTAAATTTGGGGGCGCTGGTTCGATCGTAGAGATTGATGAGTCAGTGGTAACGAAACGGAAGTACCACAAAGGAAGAAAGATTCCCGAAAAGTTGATTTTTGGTATGTACGATGAAGACGTCGGGAAATGGCTGTGTGTTTAGGTACCTAATAGGAAAAAGAATACCCTAGTTCCAATTATTCAAAAGCATATCCTCTCTCTGACCACTGTGTGGTCTGATGAATGGGCTGCTTACAAATGCCTTGACAACCTTGATTATGTGCATGAAACGGTAAACCACAGCCAAGAATTTGATAGCCAAACAGGTGTCTGCACCAACCGAGTAGAACGGTATTGGAAGAGATTGAAGCAATATTGTCGCCAAACTGGTGTTGTGTCATCGAAATTTCTGCCCGAGCACATCGATGAATTTATGTACAGAGAAAGAATGCCTAAAGTTGGCCTCTATGGTACACTTATTGGTCACACTAAGGGGAGGTATCCTTGTTAAATATTCTCTTCTGTTAGTTTTTGTTGCATTGTTTTGTCAAGTTTCATTTTTAGTTACAAGCTTTGCTCTTCTGGCTTACATTAAATAGAAAGATGCATATCTGGGAAGAACCAATTGCACTTCCCATACTGTTTTTTGTTACCTGATTGTTATTCTTGTTTCTGTACCAGTTACCTGGTTCTATCAGTGATGGATAAGAAACTGACATAAATTGACTAGAAGGATGCATATCTAGGAGCAACCGTTTCAGCTTCCCATATTGTTTTTTGTTACCGGACTGTATGTGTTATACGTTGGTAAAGTTGACCATGAAAATCGCAACATGCGAATACGCACGCTTATATTGAATTTCAGAGAATGATCGGTTGCACACGCTGCAAACTTGACGTGACTGCAAATCCAAACCGCACCGAGTATGGACCCTCTTATTGATTTCAGGGAAAGATTTTGGCACACGCTTCTTCCAATTCAAAAGCACCATAGGTTCCGTGCCGTGCCCACATAGGTCGTGCGCGTCGACTTCCGTCGCGATCGTCACTTGTGGACGCATTTGTTTATGGTCGGCCATGGCTAGGGTTGCCGACAGTCTTTGAAAAGTACGGAAATTCTGCAAATCCTAACCTATCCCGATTTGGGGTCTAGATGAAAGTAGAGGTAAAAAGACGCATTTCCGTGAAATCCTGAGGTCGCTAGGTCGCTCCAATACATTTCGGGTCTTGTATACTCTTACCGCACAATTCTGGAGGGCAAAGGAGATCAGGAGAGTAATGATGACGGAGAAGAGACACGCAGTAACATTCTGGCTCATGAAGAAATACCCGTCACTGATGTTCGCTCTGTTCATGAAAGCTATGGAGGTGAGCGTTTGGTTACGTGCCTTGCTGCATTGTTGTGTTACTGTTTTCTGCTACCGTACTTTTTGCATTCTAGGTGATGGTATTTCCATCTTCGCCGATCCAGTGGCGAACTTCCTAAATATGGGTGATGGAGGTGCTTGGGAACCTTCTCAGGTCATACACATCAAATCGGATGAGACTTTGGGGTTTTGTGGTGCAAGATACGAACTTGTTCATGAGAATGAATACCCCCCCTTATATAACGTAAGAATTACACTTCCAGTGCCGAAAACCAGGGACGGACTGGGGGTTAGGGGCCCGGTTGGGTAAGGCCGAAAGGGGGCCCGATTTTGCCTACCTTCCAGGGGCAGATGCTTGAAGAAGCCATGTTTTGATGCGCGCAACGAGTACGTCATGACTGTGTTGTGCCTATTTTTGCCTACTTTGACAGGGACAACCCCATGACCAGAAGTACGCCAAGTTATCGCGAGCGCGTCGCCGTCGCTGCGTTTGGCTCGGGCGCGAACTGGATATGCCTTAGGCACCAACCAACCAAGGCTGGCGACGGCGACGCGGCTCACGGCATGGCTCTTTTCTATCCCGGCACTCGCTTCGCTCCACCCTGCTATACTACCCACCCTCTTCGATTCGAAGGCTTCTGCATTGCGTTATTCGTTGTATTCCTTTTGCGCTGGTTACCAGCATTACGTCTAATACTTGATTCGCACTAGGGTCCTAAGTATGACTTAGGGGGCCCGGCGGGCCCCCAGGGGGGCCGAAAAGGCACTAAATCCGGGGGGGGGGGGGGGGGGCGGTTTGGATTTCCCACCTAGCCCACCCGGGCCAGTCCGCCCCTGCCGAAAACGACCTCAGGTGCTGCTGCAGGTGCCGGTGGAGAAACCATGGTCTGCTTTGGCTGCAAGTGGATCATTTGCCGTAACTTTCCAACGGAGCGTACGAGCACAATGCGGATATCACGCCTATAAGCTTCAAATTGGACAGCCAGTTCAACCGTAAGGTCCCGGAGCGTCCCGGAGGTGCTGCTGCAGGTGTCGGTGGACAAAACACGGTCGTGTTGTTCAAGAAGTGGATCAATCGTCGTAACTTGTGAACGGAGCGTACGAGAAGCATGCAGATCTCGCCAGCCGCTTTCGAGCCGGACAGACAGATTAATCGCAGTGTTTTGGAGTGCCCGGGGGTGCTGCTGCAGTTGTCGGTGCAGCGAGGTCTTTTAGAGTAAATCCTTTGCTGCATTTGAAGTGTTTTTTAAAACGATAAACTATGTACTGTGGCATACCATCCTACCGTCATGACATTGCCCGGGTATGTAGAAAGCTGTGAAATTTCGCACATTAAAATTGTGCACAAGTGTACAGTGGCATTTCTTAAAATATGTTCCTGGAGACTTTAGTTGTAGGAAAGGTGACCGTTTTAAATCAAACACAATCACTAGTCGGTCACATATTCCAACAACCAACATGATCCTGTTAAAAGAAATTGCCATTAAATTGTGATTTTGAAAAAATAAGAAGATGAAGCGTGAGTTGCGAATGTTGGCATTTTTTAATTTTAAATACTGGCATTGTTGTCTCAAAATGCAATACAATTTAAGAGAACAGGAGAGTGACTGATCAGGACGAATGGGCGATATCACTGCCATTCTTCTCCAGATTACCTGCGACGGTTTCCCGTAGGTTTCGAAAATTGGTTGGATTGACATCGGCTCGTAATGACTGGAGTAGAACGCCTCCAAGGTACAGAATGAGAAACCGCATGTAGATCTTGTCCAGCCGTGAAAAATGCTGGTCCAGCTGCTTAAGCTTCCCGTCCACGACAACAAAACGGTTGCCTTTTATAATTTTAGCTTTACTGAGCCGCTGCTGGTTTGTGATGACAGTTTCGGGCAAGCACGGGCGTGTGGCAATGTGCTGTTTAGCGTTTACATTTAGCTTCGTTTCCCCGCAAATAGGGCAGGCAAATGACTTCCATTTCTCTTCCAGTGGGTTGTGATCCTGTAAAAACACTTTTGTTAAAAAGCAAGTTGGCAATTATCGTGTTGCGTTCTGGGCATCGTATTAGGAAAAAATGTCATAATAATGAGGCGCTAATAATAATTAAATGGTAATTTCTTACTGGGACGGAATATTTTTTGGCCTCAGTCGCCATTGGGCTTGAGGCCCATTTTCCTTTAGCATTGATCCGCACAATTTCCTCTTGCTGAATCAATTCACCTACGTGCGAAAACATTACGTGAAACACAATGTTTGCAGTCGCGCTGTGCAACCCGGATGATAATTTTTTTTTAAATTTCAGCGTTGACAAGGGTTGGAGCAATAACTTTGCCAAGTGCCTTTTTTTGGCGCTGCCCCAGATCCTCCGTGTTGGTCAACCTGTGTGCCACATTTGGCGTTGAGAACAGGGCCTCGTCGTGAATCTTACCCTGTTGGCAGAGGAAAGGGAACTTATTAATGTGCATTACCGGAAGCATGGACAACCAACCACAACGTAAAGCTTTTAAACATATCAGAGATTTCAGACTTTATAATTTATGTGAGCGCCACCGCCTTAAAGCTAGCGGAAAATCGATCATGTCTCGTAGCCGACCTGGCTCGCCGGCGCCGTCCTGCCGCTAGACCCCCCCCAATTTTTTGGGGGTCAAAAAAGGTCGGAAATGATTCCACAAGTCGCAATTAAACGCGATTAAAAGAATAGTTTTGCTGAGCGAAGCGAAGCTCACTGTGGGCTTCTGCAAAGAAGAAAAATTACGATCCCCCCCGGATACCTATAGTAAAGCGTAGGTATCTTACTATTACTATATGTCTTCATCCTATCTTTGGCTAGATGTAATATATATATATATATATATATATATATATGGGCTAGGTTAGGCCGGGTTAGGTAAGGTAGGCTAGGTTAGTTAAGGTAGGTTAGGTTAGACTAGGTTAGGTAGGTTAGGTTAGGCTACGTTAGGTCAGCCTTACAATAGGTTTTGTTGGGAAAAAAAAGGGATGCTCAAGTTTTTGAAAAACACTTGCTTAACATACAACTACTGCAAAGGATTCATAATGTGCAGCCGCATATCTATTAGCACATGTCTGTACCTCTTTTATCGGGCCGCAGCCGCGAGCGCAGCATTAGGACCGACGGGCCCTGGCTAGTTTTAAGCACAGTTGTAAAGTTAAAATAAAAGTTAATAAGAAAAGCTTAACAAGTGACGATTAAAAATTTTAAACACGTCCAACGACCGTCACTCTGTACTCTACCCGCGCAAATCAACACTAGATAGCTACAGAAGAATTTCTCCTCTTATTTTATGTAAGAGTGAGAAAGTCTATTGTGTCCATTGTGCTGTGTTCAGATTTTTTGAATACGATTTTTTATGATTATATGCAACGGAAGGAATTCAGAAGGTGGTGTGGTACACCTCTCACAGGGCTTGCTAACAGAAATGAACTGTTTGGACGAAATGTTCAAATTGATCTCAGTTTTAAATTAATTTTTTTAATATGTACTTTTAAGACCAATTCTTTTATGTGAATTATGTGAATTGAATAAACTTCATGACTCTTAATTCATCATTGTTCATTATTAAATCCGTAACTCTTATCCTTCTTGGATTGCTATCTACACCGCATATCACACAGAGTGATGTCTTGAATGACGTCTTCAATTGGTACATTATCATATTCACTGTTTGAATACAATTTTTTGGAAATGTTTATTAATCTTTTCAAGTAATTATTGTAAATCTCGGTGTTTGAACAGTTAGTAATTATTATGGGTTGGTCAGTGACACCTTCTGCGCTGTGTTCAACCGCATATTTGGTAAGCACTTGTTCGTGCTTTTAAAAAAACAATTCAACTGTCTGAAACTTACCATGCGTACAAATTGACAATTTTGAGGTGGAAATGACGCATAATGCAAGGACACAGTTGTGTCTCACTGGAGGATACGTTTTGACAGCTAGGCGGGGCAGGGCAGAAATCTCTAGCGGCGTGGCGGCCCGCCGGGGGCCGCGAGGCCGGGAGGGAGAGAGAGAGGGGGAGAGAGAGAGAGAGAGAGAGAGAGAGAGAGAGAGAGAGAGAGAGAGAGAGAGCGCGTGAGGGCGAGTGGGATCTCGGAAGAACAGGGGGAGGGGGGGGGGGTCGCGGGGGCCTGGCCGTGACGAGTCGGGGGATGAACACGTGACCTGCGGAGTCCGCGTGTACAGGAGCACGCCCTCCGGGGCCACACGCGGAGCGTGTGGACAGGTTCCCCGCGGGGCCCGGCAGCGCGCCTCACAGCACGGCTCGGCACGGCATGGCACGGCTGGGCTCTGCTCGGCTCGGCACCGCGGGTCCCCAGGGGGGCGCGAAGGAGATTGAGGACCTGCAGGGCGTAGCGGGGCACGGGTGCACTCCCCCGTCGACGCAGACGCAGCCCGGCGCAGGGCGTGGTGCACGCGGTGCACAGCGGACGGTACAGAGCCGCAGGAGTCCCTCGCCGGGCAGTTCAAGTACTCGCTGGGGGGGCGCGACCGCGACCCCCTCCTGACACACACGGCGCACGAAGCAGGGAAGTCTCCGGGGAGGGGGGTGGGTGTTCGAATACCGAAGCCGGTAGTGCCGGAGAGCTGGAGCCACCATAGAGTTACTCTATGGGACCCACAACGCCGGACTCAGGGTGGCCGTTGTCGCCCGTCCATATGTCGGCAAGATGGAGAAGATGTCATCAGCGTCCCCCACCTCCCACCTACCTCAGCTACCCCGGTCCCGATCCGGTAACCGATGCCTCTGCGCCGGGATTCTTCTGCAACACGGCTCGCCCAACGAACAATTTCGCAAAATCCCCCCTCGCCCAGAGTTTCCTAGCCCAGCATTTGACCATAGCAGACCATAGGCTTGACCGGTAGTCTCTCTCTCTCGCACCCCGAGCGCACCTGCCAGCGGCGGACAGCAACCGTGTCAGTTGATTTGCCGTGTCCACAGCAGGAGCATCAAGTCCACATCTGTCTTCAGTCATGAAAACAAGTAAGTTTTTATGCTGTTGCTACAAGACGAGACACTCGGTCGTGAAAATCCCTATTTTTGGCGTATCCGCCGCGTGTCTCGGCGAATTTGATTCCATTCCCGTGACAGGTTTGTGACAGCCCGGTTTGTGACCTGTGCGTTTTGTTTTGTAGACAATGCGGTCAGCGAAGGCCCAGTCCTCCGCCAAAGAAGGCCCAACCCGGGGCACTTTGCGGGGATGGCGGTGGGGCCTCCGCGCCCCCGCCGATTGAGGCCGCTGCCGCCCCCCGCCCACGAGCACGCCCGGCCCCAGGGACTTTCAGTGGGATGACGGCCCCACGCCGCCGGCACCGCCGCCCCCGGCCCCGCCCCCGCCACACTTGCAAGAGGCCGTGCTGCCGGTGCCGGCCCTGCTGCTGCTGGCCGGCAACGGTACCCATGGTAAGTAAACCTGCTTTATTTTACACTTGTCTTGTCAATGTAGCAACAAATGAGCCTCTCGTCAGTTTCATGAGGCAACCCTATGTAGCAAACTGTGCACATGTGGCTAATACTCACAAGAGGCCAGCCTTGCTGACATGAGAGGTTTGTTCATGCTACACCCTTGTAGAGTAGTGTCTGATCAACTGTCATTTTCAATCATCAGATTCTGCTGGCCAGAACCTATGGGTGACCCCAGCTTGAAAACGCTGCAGTTTTATTATTTTCATCAGTTCTCAGGAACTTATTGTTTAATTGTATGCAGCTGTCATTTCGTAGTATAGTTTTAGGTTTAGTATATGACAATAACTTTTGTTGGTTTTTATTATTGTGCAAGGTCAGTCATTTTCACATTGTATTTACTCTCTATTTGTATCCATTCAACCTTTTTTACTAATATGTTTAATTGTATCCAGCTGTAGTTTTAAGTTGCCATTTGTATGACGATAACTTTTACAGTTTTTTATTCATTTGCACCCATAAATGAAAGGAATAAAGGAATTAGTATCAGGTCACTCACTGTATAAGTTAAAAGCATATCAAAGTTAATCGGGCTTTGTAAATCTTTGTACATTTTTTTTATTTTTATTTTTTGTACATATTGTACGACAAGCATTATTTGCTGGATTAAAAGTTTGTGCACATTTTAAAGAGCATTTCTTCACTCTAAAACGTACCCTGCATACGAATTGACAATTTTGAGGTGGAAATGACGCATAATGCGAAGACACGGTTTTCTCTCACTGGAGCAAGTACAGCCTTTACCTCCCCTTACTGTAGGATACGTGTTGACTGTATATTTTTCATCCATGGACGCAATAACCTGCACTTTACTTAGAACATGCATAACATAGACGTAATTGTGACGAAGTAATCAGGGCGAGGTGTTTAGTGACGTAGAAAATATGTTTGTTTGGTAAGTGGGCCCCAGGAGCCATCCAAATTTACATACTTTACGCTAAGGTGGCAGGCTTGATTAACTACTTTTTCCAGCCTTTATATATTATTTTGACTCTTCTCGATGTGTAAGCTTTGTAAAGTGATAGTTATGGAATAAAACCGATTGTGACCAAACTTCATTAATTGCATATATAATTCGTGCTGTCAATTACATGGAGGGAGCAGATTGTACACCAAGTTGCCAGGTTTCATTTAATTGGGAATCATTTTAAATCTCTGTGTTTGAACAATGATGCGTAATTATTATGGGTTGCTGAGCGATACCTTTGGCGCTGTGTTCAACCGCACATACCTCCGACCATTTTTTCAAGTGCTGGGCAGCAGCTAAAGCAACCGATGGTGATACTGCTCTGACGATGAACGTGTGACAGGACCTGGCCTTACCACAGGCTGCAGGTGGCGGCTTTGGGGTGGAACTGAAAACAAGACATGACATTACAGTAAGTTGTGAATTGTAGGTTAAGGTACATGAAACATGGATCTCACGAGTGATAACCCCCTTGATGAACTTTCTTGTTAAGGTCCATGTCCCCTCAGTATCTCTTGAGTATAGGTACAACAAATGCAGTAACTGAAGGTGAATTCAAAAACGTACAATTCAATTTCATAAGCTACATTTAGAAACGGATTGAACATGACATCACATATTACAGCGGAGCGGAGCTGAGCGACATCTAGCGGCCGGGCTCGAAACAACTTCCTGACCGAACTTCCGCATCACACCACCAGAGTGCGAGACGCACGTAACATATACTGAGAGTGAAATGAATTAATTTAATTAATTTATAAATTGTAACGCGTACATCGCGCACAAGTGTTTGGTGAAGCAGAGATGGTGTGCGCTTGATACTACATATCCAGCCGGAATCTAAATTTACATCGAGGCCACGCAATGTTATTGCGAAAGGGTGGAAAATGAGTTGTATTTGATGTGGAAAGGGGGCCGCAGACACCTACAAATGCAATGCAAAGTGAGTGTCTTTGTTCAGAAACATTGCTCGCAATAAGATCGGCAGTAACGAAATAGTCTCAGGACTGACTTTTAATTATCTTCTGGTGTGTTTTCCAGCCAACAGCGCAGATCGAGTGTGTTGCCCTAGGGGTCAGCCGCATCTGAACTATCCCATAGTTTTGACAAGTAAACTGCCATTACCTGACAGTGGACAAGTAATCGTGCACGCAGGCCCAAGAAGGAGACGCAGGGCAGGGCGTCGTAACAGGAGGATGCTTTTTAAACGAGTGAAATCTCACAATGTATGATCTGGGGCGAAAGTCACGATATGAGGTTAGGTTGGTTGGTTAATGTTTTTAATGAAAACTGTGATGTTGTTTTTTCAGGTTCTGTGTGATGAGCGATTAGCACACCTCGGTTTCAGTACAACAGAAGAGACTGCTGACAGCGGCATATTTCTAGGATTTGATAATGCGGGTATAATGTGGTCTTACATGAAAAGTTACCAGGCTGCGCAACGTGTCATTGAGTGTCTACCACTAGAGAAATCAATTTGTGTATCAATCCCCTTACTCGGGAACAGTGACACATTCCTATACAAGGTAGGAGTGGTTGTGAGCCAACTGCTACTGTTGTGACCAAGTCCATGATCATTGCATAAACCCAATTGTTTCAGGTGATCCCTGTTCAGCGCAGACAGATCCGTGTCCTATCCCTATTTGATGGTATAGGAAGTGCGTTTCATATTCTCTCGAGCCACCTCAAGCTGAAAGTTGACATGTACTTCTCATGTGAAGTGGACAGGGATGCCGTCAGCGTACTCAAACACAGATATCACGGTGAAATTGTCATGCTTGGGTGTGTTAAAGGTGTCAATGTGGAACTGTTACATTCATTGGGAAGAATAAATTATTTGTGCGGGGGTTCCCCATGCAATAATTTAAGCCGCGTGAATCCGCGCAGACAAGGGTTCGGTAAGAGTTTTACTTTTGATCACTACTGTCCATGCAGATGTGTTTGGGTGTAATGCAGTTTTCTTTGTAATGACCACAGCACCACATTCAACTGGGAGGCTGTTTTTGAGCCCGAGCGGAGCGAGGTGCTCTCTGCATCGACTATTCCGCTTTTTTTATTCTCCCCTCAGCAAGTGTCTCTATTGCCACATTCTGCCTTCAAGTTCATTCCACTGCCGCTAGATGGCGCCACAAAAATGGGCGGAGCCATGCTACCGTTCTGCCAACTTTAGAAATTTATTTTCTGTTCAAAAACATTCAATAATGTTGTGCCCACATTATACCTTACACCTTCCTAATCATAGGATGTAACTGAATTTGTGGTAACTAACTGCATATTAAGACAATGTGCAACATCTCAATGTGGCTGCTTCATGTTTCAAAATGACACATTGGCATTGCACGTAGCGGGCGGAGATTCCAAAACAATTGTACCAATATGCCTATAAAAAGAATCCCCGTTTATTTTACAGAAGCAGACTTAACCAATCTCCTCTAGTCCAAAGTTGCCCATGTGATCATATCAAATCCGGTTGATTTTAGAGTGGCCCCTAGTTAAGTGAGTAGGCCTGTTGTCGCCAACTCGGCTGTATATTCGCATTGTCCTGCGCTTTGGTTGGCGCTTCGTACGGCGGCAGTGGCTTGTGATGGTCGGGCACGAAAAGTCTCGTAACAATGTCGGCTTGGTCGCGCGGTCAAATGGACCGCTTCACCGTGTAGAGGGTCGCTGGTTCAAAAGTTAGACCTTTCCGTTTCCATTTCAATTTTTTCTTCAATTAAATTTCCAAGCTGTGATTATCGTTTGGTTAACGAGGGCGACTCAGTGCTTGTAGCGCTGGAATTTTTTGAATTCGTTCGCATAAGGAATTATCTCTCAGCGCAGGCCAGCAGAAGAGGCGACACATTCTTCTGGCTGTTTGAAAACACATGTAATGTGGACTGGCATGTTCGTGAAACCATCGATAGGTGTGTAATATAAGGAGGTACAGAGTAAGTGTGTGTGTGTGTGTTTCATGCTGATTGGTTTCATTTTATGTGTACATTCCTTTTTCAGGTGTCTGGGCTGTGAGCCTGTTAAATGTTGTGCATCCGCCTATGTAGGAATGAGACGCACAAGATATTTCTGGGGAAACATCCCACATATGGCAGAGGCAGCTGGAGAAATGGCTGCTCTTCGCGGACAGTCTCTTCAAAAGCTGCTGAGACCATTCCGAATTGCAAAGGTTGGGTTTTTGCCCACATTAACAACAAATTCTTCAAGCCAGAAAGGTCATTGTCAGTGAAATGTAACCAGACGCACTTCAGTGAATGAGGGTCTCATTTTGCCATTGCTCTGTACAGGACACCAGGGAAAGCTGCCAATTATCGAAGATGGGATTGACTGTAGCTTGACCATAGATGAACGTGAAGTTTTGTTTGGATACCCTCAACATTACACAGATTGCGCGAACCTTAGCAACTCACGACGCCTGAAGCTCATAGGAAGGTCATGGTGTGTGCCCGTGGTGGCCAGGTTGATGCGTCCACTGGCTGAGATGTTTGAAAAAAAAGAAGCATGTCTCAGCCATTGAACAGCTGTAGGCATGAAGTGGCTACCAAGCCCAGGATTTTAGTGTTCGTGTTTGTTTGAGAGTATTTGGTTTTGTACTTTGTAAGTTTGTGCTTTATGATACATTGAGCCCATAAGGCAATTTCCTGGTATTGCTGATGAAAGGATGATGTTTGAGATTTCAAAAAATAAACAAATAATAGTTACTTCTTATGCAAGAGAAGGACAATTAATTGTTGCTCTTTAACACTTTTAAAAGCTTGTTATTGTAGCTTCACCTAACAATTAAGGTCTGATGTTTGAATAGAAGTTTCAGACCACCTTTTCTCTCTAAAATCAGAATTGTTTCATCAGTGTATGCTGATTGTAGTCTAGTTTCGATTTTGTTTCTATTACTAGGATAGTTCAGTTTCAGTATATGCAGTACACAGTATATAATTAATTGAACATTTTACAATGGGCTGGGTAATGGCTTACTGACACTAATGAAATCAGCAGTCTTTTAACCGTCCCTGTTTTATTTATCACAGAAGGAGTTGTTGCAATTTCGCTCCTATTTCATTTTGTAAGTGTGAATGTTGCCCTGAAAGTGCTACAACATGTATACCATGGGAGAATCGTGATGCTTGGTTGCGTGAATGATCAATGATAACCACCACAGGCACCAGAAACCTGAGGTATTTTGAAATCAGAATATTACCTTCATGATCTCGTCATTTTTATTTCAGTCATTTTGCATTCATTGCAAAGTGCTTTCGATAATGTACGTGGAGAAATAAATTATTATTGTCATTGAAATTGTTTATTTTCCATCATCATCACATTCTACTTGTGAATCTCAAAGAAATATTGTTTGTTGTTCATTAATAGTCACAACTCTCTCAATATTGTGGCAGGGTGTTCACGCTGTTTCACACAAACTTTATTGTTCATTATCACATTCAACTTAAATCCACATTATTGCACATTGAGCAGATTGATAATAATTGTAGTAAATGTACTCCTTTTGATGAGTCTTGTAAAACCGTTCACTGGAGTTCAATAAAAGGAAGGTAAAGGATTGATAACATATTGATAATTATTTTAGTGAAAGTACTGCTTTTAATCAGTCTTGAACAACTGTCAGCATTAATGAATACGTTTATCAAAAATTGATGCCACTGGCGCACAGAACCCACACACTGCCTGGTATGAACATGGTTGCAGGCTTATCATTTGCACTTGCACTGCAGCACAGGAGCTATTTCAAGAGTCTTCCTGTTGATTACAAGTATGAATTGGCTATCAATGTTCACATAACTGGGATGCAATCTTAGTAAAATTATTGTTTTGAACACAAATAACTGCTCACCTCCATGGATGTGTCACTGTCCATACCGGGAATTCTGTAAGTGCGTTCGTACTCTTCATCAAATCTGGAAAGGTGGCCTGAAGGCTTGTATGGGCTTGTGGGGGCTGGGGCTGTGAGCTGTTCATGAGATGTACTGGGTGAGGCAGACTCCAAGTTGTGGAGCTGCCCATGTTGCTCTTGCTCATTGCCTGAGTATCCTTCATCATCCTGGTGAGGACCAAAAATTGAACATCAAAACATAGAAAAGAATGGGAAGGAGGGTGCAACACATGAACTTACAGTTTTAAGTGTGTGGATATTGGTATCTTTTCTCCGGTACGCTCTGAGCACACAGGACAAACAGCAACCTACACAGACATGAATGTAAGTAACTGAGTGGTGATCACAAAGGTAACGAACAGTGAAACACCTTCATTAAAGTTATTAAAGTTTGCTCACCAGGACCGTAAATTATTCTTGCTTCTCTGAGTTTGTGTTGAGCTTTTCTGGAGCAACCTGAACAACGAAACTGCTCTCCCAGGGGATCTTTGGATAAATCTAATGCAAAGTCTTCTCCACCATTGAAAACTATGCATATGTTCCCGTGCATACTGGTAACGAAGCCCAAGTTGCGCCACTGAAATTCCCATTCAGCAAAATTGTCCACAGATTTGAAAGGTACTGCCCAGAATTCACCTTCAATGTCGTCGTGGAATCGGGCAATAACGTAGGCTGTGTGTACGTCAAATTCAGAAAAGGGGCAAATGACATATTCTGGGCGGGCCATGTTGAAAAAAAAATGAAAATTAAGAAAAGATTGACAACACGAAAACGACACCCCTAACCTCCCTATCTTTTGTTTTAACGCAAGTGACAACCAAAATTACTGCCGACTGCGAAAAATTTAAAGTTACGTAATGTCCAAGTTTAATATCAACAATCACACGCCCAAATTCAGCAGCAAAAAAATTCTAGGTACGTGCAAGGCGTAATTTTGTGCGGGGTACGGCGCTACTACCGGCCTTACGACAAACGGCGTCCTCTAGCGACCGATAACGGGTCC
The DNA here is from genome assembly GCA_038380765.1 of Odontothrips loti. Classification (NCBI taxonomy): domain Eukaryota; kingdom Metazoa; phylum Arthropoda; class Insecta; order Thysanoptera; family Thripidae; genus Odontothrips; species Odontothrips loti. Next base: position 2,052,577 of record CM076245.1, on the reverse strand, counting down.
ACCATCGGTACCGTCATTACCCCGCGCGTCCAGGGGCATGGGGATGGGGTACATCAGAAAATCGGGACATCGACGCACCGAGTGATTGCAGATTTTTTAACGATTCGAAACTTGAAGGAAAGTAACAATATAGTAGTGAGGCACATAATGCTGCAGTAAAAACGGAGTGCCGTTTTAAGTGCATGGTGCCGATAACGTTTCCGCTACTCATCCCAGTATGGATAAAACGAGGTAAGTTTGTGCTGCATGTCCATAACCTACATCTTCCTGAGCTTCTTTTGCTACCAATACATGTATTTTTGGCAGGCATAAGTTTCCTCTGAGTCGAAATCCGCAATTGACATCACCATCCTGGTCCCTGAAAGAGAAAGCGTGTTCAACTTTCGTGGCAAGTACCCCTGAATGTGTAGAAGCCAGTGTTTTGTCTTGCGTTATGTTATCTGACAACAGATGCTTCTTCTTGTAGGTCAGGGCGGCGTCCCCTCAAATAGCGCTATCAGCTGCACACCATTTGAAAAAATGGGCGGAAATATATGCCGTAGATTATAGTAATAAAGGTGTTGCCGCCCCTCAACCATTACTCATAACGCACCACTGCACAGATAATGAGTTGTAATGTGTTGGTTTTATTTCAATTTTGTACCGAAGACTGCACACCTTTTTTGCGATGGATGCTGTTCCTGTCACTCAAATTTCTTCAGCCAATCACTGGAATCAAAATCTGTTGTATTTTTGTAATCTCTATTGAAATGTTCCTCTTATCTTTTATCATTTTTGCTGTGATGATGTTATGTGAACGGTACTCTTCTTGTGATTTCATTTGTATTGCAATTGCAGTCCACTTCTTTAAACAAGGTAGGCGTACGCCAGACCGCGTCGTGGCGTAACAGGCTTCGCTCACCGCGAACCACTGTTCCTCCACGCCTGGCGTACACCTACCTTGGCCTGCCGGCGGCTGTCACCGGGCGAGTGGGACCCTGCGGGGCTGATCAGTCAGTACTGCGCCCTGCGGGCGCCGGTCTTGAGGCGCGAGGGACGCTACGCTTCTAACCTAACCCCTGGACGTACCTACTCCCACAGTATTGTGAACTTCTCTACCGTACTTAATCGTGCTTAACTCTAACTTAACTTACCCTAGCCTTCTCCAACCTTACCTACCCTTCCCTACTCTAACCTAGCCTACCCTACTCTAAACTAACCTACACTACTCTGATCTAGCCTACTCCAACTTCCCCTACTGATTGTGGACTTCCTAACCTACCCTTTCCTACTCTAACCTAGCCTACCCTACTTTAAACTAACCTACCCTACTCTGACCTAGCCTACTCCAACTTCAGCTACTGTGGACTTCTCTACCGTACTCAATGCTGCTCAAACCTAACCTACCCTAGCCTAACTGGTTCCGGTCCAACGAGGCCCGGCTTTGACAACTGGCACCATCAGCAGAACCTGGGGTCTTCTTCAGGATTGTGCTTGAGGTCCTGAGTGTATTTTAAGCGTTATCGGTTCCCATCTTTAAGTTCAAAATACTGCTTTTTTTAGAAGTTTTTCATTTTGTTCCTGCTCCTGCTCAAGAATGCCCTGGTTTGGCCCCCAGCACCTGCAGCAGTACCTAAAGGTCAAATTGGCATTTTGAATGGGGTCTTAGGGTGATTTAAGAGGGGGTCGGTCGCCATATTAAAGTTTGACATTCTGCATGATTTAGAATTTGGCACCCCGTTCCAGTTCCTGCCCAAGAAGGCCCTGTTTTGACCCCTAGCACCTGCAGCATCACCTGGGGTTGATTTCGGCATGTTGAATGGAGTCTTGGGGTGATTTTAGAGGAGGTCATTCGCCATGTTTAAGTTTGATATTCTGCACGATTAAGAATTTGGCCCCCGTTCCAGTTCCTGCCCAAGAAAGTCCTGTTTTGACCCCTGGCACCTGCAGCATCACCTGGGGTTAATTTCGGCATGTTGAATGGAGTCTTGGGGTGACTTTAGATGAAGGCGGTGGCCATGTTGAAGTTTAAAATTCTGCACGATTTAAAAGTTTGCCCACATCTTCCAGTTTGTGCTCAAGAAGGCCCTGTTTTGCCAACCGGCACCTGCAGCAGCACCTGGGGTCCTTTTCGGCATTGTATTTGAAGTTCTGAGTGTATTTTAAGCGGGGTCGGTTCCGATCTTTAACCTCAAAATACAGCTTGTTTAGCAGTTTTTCTATTTGTTCCTGCTCCTGCCCAAGAAGGCCTTGTTTTGACCACTAGCACCGGCAGCAGCACCTGGGGTCGACTTCGCCATCTTTACTCGGGTCTTTGGGTGATTTTAAAAAGGGTCGCTCGCCATGTACAAGTTTGAAAATCGGCACGATTTAGAAGTTAGCCCTCCCGTTCCAGTTCCTGCACAAGAAGGCCTTGTTTTGACCACTAGCACCGGCAGCAGCACCTGGGGTCGACTTCGCCATCTTTACTCGGGTCTTTGGGTGATTTTAGAAGAGGTCAGTCGCCATGTTCAAGTTTGATATACGGTTTGTTTAGAAGTTTGCCCTCCTGTTCCAGTTCCTGCACAAGAAGGCCCAGTTTTGCCAACCCGCACCTGCAGCAGCACCTGGGGTCGTTTTTGGCATTGTAATTGAAGTTCTGAGTGTATTTTGAGCGGGGTCGGTTCCGATCTTTAAGCTCAAAATACGGCTTGTTTAGCAGTTTTACTATTTGTTCCTGCTCCTGCCCAAGAAGGCCTCGTTTTGACCACTAGCACCTGCAGCAGCACCTGGGGTCGATTTCGCCATCTTGACTTGGGTCTTTGGGTGATTTTAGAAGGGGTAGGTCGCCATGTTCATGTTTGAAAATCGGCACGATTTAGAAGTTAGCCCCCCTGTTCCAGTTCTTGCACAAGAAGGCCCTGGTTTGTCAACCGGCACCTGCAGCAGCACCTGAGGTAGGATGCCCCCGAGGTTTGGTTGACTCCGGTATGATGCAAGGAGATTGTGGTCCAAATTTGAGCCCTCTACGATGAACCGTTCTCGAGAAATCGCGCGGACAGACAGACAGACACGCAGACAGACAAACAGACAAAACATTTTTGGGCCAGTGGGGTAAGGGCTTCGCTATCGCTCAGCCAACCATGTTCATGTTTGAAAATCGGCACGATTTAGAAGTTAGCCCCCCTGTTCCAGTTCTTGCACAAGAAGGCCCTGGTTTGTCAACCGGCACCTGCAGCAGCACCTGAGGTAGGATGCCCCCGAGGTGAGGTTGACTCCGGTATGATGCAAGGAGATTGTGGTCCAAATTTGAGCCCTCTACGATGAACCGTTCTCGAGAAATCGCGCGGACAGACAGACAGACAGACAGACACGCAGACAGACAAACAGACAAAACATTTTTGGGCCAGTGGGGTAAGGGCTTCGCTATCGCTCAGCCAATAAATGTAATCTTAATATTTTGCTAGTTGTGTTTATTGTGAGATACAAACCCAGCTTTGTTTTTATGCAAAATGAATTGAAAAATGAAAAGAATGTTTTGTTACATGTATTTTTGCAAACAACTATCAGACCTCACAATACACTTCGCATGTACTTTTGCAAACAACTATCAGACCTCACGATACACTTCGCACACATTCGATTATCCTCCACATTCCAATCTTTTTGAGCACTCGTAACTGTTCTCCAAACATTATTTCACTATTGGCCACGACATGACCGGGCAGTCTGAATCAAGACAAATCCTCAACTCATCGACGCGCGCTCGGTTGCCTACCTCCTGCGTGACACTGCGCGTGGCAGTCTAATTCCTTGGTATGGCGCACACGGGACACGCGTGACGAACCGCACGACGACACTGAAATTGACGCACGCGCACGGACGTGCGTCCACCGCGTAGATTTGGCGTGGCGGAAAAAGTCAATGAGGCGTGGTAGTAGAACTCCTTGGTATGGCGCAGTGCGATCACACGACACGGGACACGCGTGACGAACCGCACCACGACACTGAAATTGACGCACGCGCACGGACGTGCGTCCACCGCGTAGATTTGGCGTAGCGGAAAATATCGATGAGGCGCGTGTGATGAGATCCTTGCATTGGCGCCCGTGTGATAACAAGACATCGGACGCGCGCGCCGATAGCGGTTTCAACACCAGATTTAATACGGGGATCTGCGCCCGTATTGATGTAGCGGGGTAGCGCCGCCGTTGCTTGGGAGACAGCGACGGGCGGCCAATACCGAGGGGTAGCGACGGATCCAGTCCTCATAGCTCGACACACGTCCCACTCCTTCGACTACCGCACGTGGTGATTCTGTCAACGCAGCTTGTGACCAACACCGCTGCTAACCCACGGGCTACCGTCCAGAATGTCACTTGTGTTCTGCACGGCCCCTGTTAGTAGGCCAATTGCCAGTCGGGCGCGCGCGCTGCCAGGGATCATGTTATGCTCCTGGAAATTTAGAAGAAAACCTTGCCACTATTAGATTGCATTTCCTTCACAACAGCAAATCAACAACTCAAATCAACTGATAAATTGTGCTTAATCATATCAAGAATCCATCATTGCAATAAGCACTTGTAAAGAAGCTGTGATGAGGTTCATACCATCAATCCACACACCTTTTGGGCCATTTTCTTAGTTGAAATCTAATAAATAACTCCCTAAAGAAAGAAGCAAGGTAAGGGTGCGCAACTTCACTATTCAAGCAAATTTCAATAAAACCTTGTAAAGCATCCAATCACATGGGTTTTTGAACCACTGATGCTTATACTTTACAGAAGTTAACACTTGCAGATCTGCTCCAGCTTTGACTCTACTTTACACCCCTGCCAACACGTCAATTCATCCCCTAACATTCAGCTTTGGCATTCTCGAAAACAAGAGTTAAACATCAATACTAAAACCCCACAAGCTGGAGAAAACCTGATCAAATCATTCAACAAAAGTGAATTGCACTACCCTTTAACAAATACCACGCCTTAAAAACATGGCCTTGAGCCAAATGTAGAATACCGACCAAACAAGTCACCACAAAACACTCGGTTCTTTTCTTTACTATACTTTCAGTTATAATTTGATCTGATATTTTATGAGCATTATTGATTCTTTATTTTTTTAGGTTTTTTTTTTTCAATTTTTTTTTGCTATTTTTTTTTCAAACTATTTTTTTTAAATTTTTTTCTTTAACTTTTTTTTTCTTTAAGTTCTTGTTTTCTCAATTTGATCTCTTTTTTTTTCTTTCCTTTTTTTTAAATTTGATTATTTAACATACATTCTGAGTACTTTTTCATTAGCAAATATTTGGAGTAACTTGGAATTATGAATGACCGAGTTATTACATAAGACACACAATCGTGTCCTGAACAACACACCATGGTCGCAAATTATTAGTTCAAATTAAATTTCCGAATTCCCTAACGAAATATATAAGGTAAGGGTGCGCAACTTCACTATTCAAGCAAATTTCAATAAAACCTTGTAAGGCATCTAATCACATGGGTTTTTGAACCACTGATGCTTATACTTTACAGAAGTTAACACTAGCAGATCTGCTCCAGCTTTGACTCTACTTTACACCCCTGCCAACACGTCAATTCATCCCCTGACATTCAGCTTTGGCATTCTCGAAAACAAGAGTTAAACATCAATACTAAAACCCCACAAGCTGGAGAAAACCTGATCAAATCATTCAACAAAAGTGAATTGCACTACCCTTTAAAAATCCCCAACTCTATGATCATGGCTTTTTTGACTTTGATTCTTTAAATTATAATTTTAGTACTCTTCCATTAACAAATGATTTTTGAATTAACTTGTAATAATTGATAACTAAGTCATTACATAAGACAGACAACCTTGTCTTCAACCACGTCATGATAGCACATCAAGACTTCACAATTCAAGTCCTCAAACACACAAGCAAACCTGGTTGCCATTAACAACACACTTGCTGATCAGAATAGGAGGTCAGCTCAGGCAGTGTTGATGGTACTTTTTATGAATGTAGAAAGTAGTTTGATGAAAGTCGTCAGCTCATCAAGACGAGAGTTATCCTCACTAACTGGTCGACATCTTTGAAGACAGTCACTAGACACCTGCAAATTGAAAGAACAAAATGAAGACTACGAACAGTCAAACACAACACACAAGACGTAAAGGACGCAGTACCAACCAGATTCTCAAGTAGCACCCTGCTTTTGTTGGAAATCCCAACATTCGGGTTAACACCACAGCCCAGAAGTGCTGAAGTAACTCAGCTCAAATAAGCTGGGCGAAGCCTGAACTCCTTCAGAAGTAAATTAAATTTTCGCACCTTTGGCACCAAAAGATGCATTCTTGTCAGCTTTACAGAGGTGCAATGGTGACAGTTTCCACAGTTTCAGTTTTCCATATGGCCGGGCCTGCCTGCTCCTCCCGTGCGCCATGTCCTGCGGGCAAGCAAAAAAAGGGGCCGACCTGCTGCCCTTCCCGGTTGCCCTGCTGCCCTTGCCTGCTACGTGGCGGCCCATGCCACAGGACAACCGGGAAGGCCAGTAGGCCCAATCGGTTTCCTGGTCTTGTAAGGCACGCTAGGACTTCATTTTTTCTCCATAATCTTGCCACATGATTTCCTCAGGCTGGTAAGCTGTGAGTTGTCCATATGGCCGGGCCCGCCTGCTCCTCCCGTGCGCATGGTGATTTCCTCAGCTCTGGTCTCCTGGCCTGTCCGGTCGCCCCCACACATGATTCCATCCCAACCTAAAACAAAAACATTGATAATTATATCAAATAGCAAGACAAATGAACTATTAATTAAGTAATTTGAGAAAACTCACCGGCATGAGGGTTAGACCTGACTTGACAGGTTTCAGAGACTGACGCGATTTAACACAGTTGTGTCTCGCTCCTTATCCTCTTTCCAGTCTTTTCAACAGAAATAATGGACCACTTAAATCAGAAGATGTGGGATATTCTTCTCTATAAAAAGTGTCACAACTGAACACAAACAAACTGGATCTCCTGCTGCCTGTCCGGTCGCCCCCACACATGATACCACCGAACCTAAAACAAAAACATTGATAACTATATCAAATAGCAAGTGAAAAGCCGCCTGGATCGATGGCAACGCTTACCAGCCGGTCAATGTCTGCAGTTTCAATCTCACTGCTACTGCCAACTTCTTCCCACTGCGTGCCCACGCTCATGAATGAAGAGCAGCCGCATTGAGTTGCCTTGGAAACTTTGATCGGCTGTAAAAAGAGAATTACAAAACATTGTTTTTGGCGTTCTCCGAAAAGTGGTCTTACGGAGAAAGCAGTCCCACCTGTTCCTTCACCACGACCTCCACCTGACACCCCTTTTCAGCCCTTGATTTTGTCTGAAAAAGGAAATAGACACCCATTAAGAAATCCAGACACCGACTGCTGACTTACTTAAAAAGTGATTCTTCAATTCACGAATTGAGTTATACCACGCGCCAAGCCTTGGCTAGGTATCGGGGAGCAATCGGAACCACGTCAAGGCCTTACCGTACTTTCAGCCTTCTTTGCCTTTTTGGGAGGTGCCTCAGGTGCCTCCACATTGCTGGCACAACCCTCAGCCTGGTCCCTGAGGTTAGGAAAATCCTCCAAAATCCTGGCACCTTGCCTAGTAATTCTAGTCATGGTCACCTAAAAGTTACCAAAAAAGCATTCATGAGACAGAGCAAGTGGGGAGGGGAGTCCCAATCCCCTGGGGCTATAAGGACGTCATTCAAATGCTAGCCCCCCCCCCTCCCCCTACCCACGCCCCACCCTCTCCCAGCTGTCGCCTTCACGAATTACACAAGGTAGGCGTACGCCAGACCGCGTCGTGGCGTAAAAGGCTTCGCTCACCGCGAACCACTGTTCCGCCCTTCCACGCCTGGCGTACACCTACCTTGGCCTGCCGGCGGCTGTCACCGGGCGTGTGGGACCCTGCGGGGCTAATTAGTCAGTACGGCGCCCTGCGGGCGCCGGTCTTGAGGCGCGAGGGACGCTACGCTTCTAACCTAACCGCTGGACGTACCTACTCCCACAGTATTGTGAACTTCTCTACCGTACTCAATCGTGCTCAACTCTAACTTAACCTACCCTAGCCTACTCCAACCGTACCTACCCTTCCCTACTCTAACCTAGCCTACCCTACTCTAAACTAACCTACCCTACTTCCCCTACTCCTTGTGGACTTCTCTACCGTACTCAATGCTGCTCAAACCTAACCTGCCCTAGCCTACCCGGTTCCGGTCCAAGGAGGCCCTGCTTTGACAACTGGCACCATCAGCAGCACCTGGGGTTTTCTTCAGGATTGTGATTGAGGTCCTGAGTGTATTTTAAGCGTTATCGGTTCCCATCTTTAAGTTCAAAATACTACTTTTTTTTAGCAGTTTTTCCTTTTGTTCCTGCTCCTGCTCAAGAATGCCCTGGTTTGGCCCCCAGCACCTGCAGCAGTACCTAAAGGTTAAATTTGGCATTTTGAATGGGGTCTTAGGGTGATTTAAGAGGGGGTCGGTCGCCATATTAAAGTTTGATATTCTGCACGATTTAGAATTTGGCACCCCGTTCCAGTTCCTGCCCAAGAAGGCCCTGTTTTAACCCCTAGCACCTGCAGCATCACCTTGGGTTGATTTCGGCATGTTGACTGGAGTCTTGGGGTGATTTTAGAGGAGGTCATTCGCCATGTTTAAGTTTGATATTCTGCACGATTTAGAATTTGGCACCCCGTTCCAGTTCCTGCCCAAGAAGGCCCTGTTTTGACCCCTAGCACCTGCAGCATCACCTGGGGTTAATTTCGGCATGTTGAATGGAGTCTTGGGGTGACTTTAGATGGAGGCGGTGGCCATGTTGAAGTTTAAAATTCTGCACGATTTAAAAGTTTGCCCACATCTTCCAGTTTGTGCTCAAGAAGGCCCTGTTTTGCCAACCGGCACCTGCAGCAGCACCTGGGGTCCTTTTCGGCATTGTATTTCAAGTTCTGAGTGTATTTTAAGCGGGGTCGGTTCCGATCTTTAAGCTCAAAACACAGCTTGTTTAGCAGTTTTTCTATTTGTTCCTGCTCCTGCCCAAGAAGGCCTTGTTTTGACCACTAGCACCTGCAGCAGCACCTGGGATCGATTTCGGCATCTTGACTTGGGTCTTTGGGTGATTTTAGAAGGGGTCGGTCGCCATGTTCATGTTTGAAAATCGGCACGATTTAGAAGTTAGCCCTCCTGTTCCAGTTCTTGCACAAGAAGGCCCTGGTTTGTCAACCGGCACCTGCAGCAGCACCTGAGGTAGGATGCCCCCGAGGTGAGGTTGACTCCGGTATGATGTAAGGAGATTGTGGTCCAAATTTGAGCCCTCTACGATGAACCGTTCTCGAGAAATTGCGCGGACACACACAGAGAAACAGACAAAACATTTTTGGGCCAGTGGGGTAAGGGAAGGGCTTCGCTTTCGCTCAGCCGACAACCTCGTCAGAATCATTATTTCCGTGACTTCCTGCACCTTTGCTTTCACGTACAAACTGAAAAACTCACATATTAGCAGTAATATATTATTAATCTATTAAACTACAATACTCGTATAAAAAGAAGCATTACCTGATGAACCAGAAGTAGATGGCAAGGAAAAATTGTTGGCCAAAAATTGTTTGAATTTCAGGAATTGAGCGACCAGACTGTGAGTGTCTTCAGTAACTGGTTTAATGAGATCATTACTATCTTGTTGCGTGTATACCAACAATAGTGAAGGTTAATAAGTAGTAGTGAGACAATAAAATTACCCAGCTTTGGATTTTACCTTTAATGTCTTTCTCTTCAATATGTCCAATTTCTGAAAGATCTCCCGTGAAAATGAAATCAACTTCAGAATCAGAATCAAAGGACTGCAACAAAACAAAACGAAAAGAATAATACAAGGTAGTTGTACGCCAGATCGCGTCGTGGCGTAACAGGCTTCGCTCATTGCGAACCACTGTCCCGCCCATCCACACCTGGCGCACACCTACCTTGGCCTGCCGGCGGCTGTCACCGGGCGAGTGGGATCCTGCGGGGCCAATCAGTCTGTACGGCGCCCTGCGGGCGCGGTCTTGAGGCGCGAGGGTCGCTACGCTTCTAACCTAACCGCTTGACGCTACTCCCACCGTGTTGTGCCTTCCTCTACTGCATTCAATCGTGCTCAAATCTAACGGGCTGTCGTGTCGGAGTGAGGAAGCAGGGGTAGAAGTACTAGCAGAGTGGGGTTCGAGTTGCAACTGACTTTATTCAAAATTTAGGCAGTGCCTTTTATAGACTGTAACAGCTGACTGTCTATGACAGTGATACCGAACATACACTACATAACCTACCCTTCTCTAACGCAACCTAACCTACTCTAACCTTTCTAACTCTACCCTACCCTACTCTTACCTAATCTACTCTAGCCTAACCTACTATAGCCTACTCTAGGGTGATTTAAGAGGGGGTCGGTCGCCATGTTTAAGTTTGATATTCTGCACGATTTAGAAGTTTGCCCTCCCGTTCCAGTTCCTGCCCAAGAAGGCCCCGTTTTGACCATTAGCATCTGCAGCAGCACCTTGGGTCCATTTCGGCACCTTGACTGGGGTCTTTGGGTGGTTTTAGAAGGGGTCGGTCGCCATGTTTAAGTTTGAAATTCTGCGCGCTTTAGAAGTTTACCCTCCCGTTCCAGGGTCTGCCCAAGAAGGCCCTGTTTTGCCAACCGGCACCTGCAGCAGCACCTGAGGTCGGTTTTGGCATGTTGTGGTGGGTTTCTTGGACGATTTAAGTAGGGATCCATTCACATGAAAAAGTTCGTATCTTGCACCGTCCTATCGAAATATGAACGGTAATCGATGCGTGCGTCACTAGCGTAATTGCGTCGTTAGTTATTTTATAAAATGTGAGACCAGTTGTAAAAATTATCTTAGAAACTAGTATGTCTACGGTGCCCCCGAGGTGAGATTGACTCCGGTATGATGTAAGAAGATTGTGGTCCAAATTTGAGCCCTCTGCTATGAACCGTTCTCGAGAAATCGGGCGGACACACAGACAGACAAACAGACAAAACATTTTTGGGCCAGTGGGATAAGGGCTTCGCTTTCGCTCAGCCAATAACAAACAAACCAAGAATAGGGAGATGTTATCAATATCTAAAAACAAACCGAACCGATGCTGTGTCAGATGATCCTTCCGTATTTTCCATTTTGAACTTGGAATGTACGTAAAAAATGAAATTAAAGAATAACAGAGTAAGATATGTTTTTTTTTTATCCAAGGGTATAATAAGAAATAAAACTGAATGAATTCGTTTAAGGCAAAGAAACTTGAGAAATTAGACTACATGTGTCTAAATGAAGTTCAGGGGGCACAATAAGATTCACAACAATGTCATACTGAAATCCAATACCATAGGTACAACAAGGACGAACCCTTCAAAAGTTTGACAGTGGATGACATAGTTTCTTCTCATTGTAATGTTCAGAGAGTCAAACAGAAAACCAGTACATAAGAAATATTGTAATAATAAAAACTTCTGTTTCCTATTAACAAATGCCGATAGTAACAAATGACAGGTAGCAATTAAAAAATAACGTTAAAAATGAAACAGCTTCACAATCACAAGATGACTTCTCTAAACAAATAAAACAATTACACTGATTCAGGTAGAAATGGAAGCTATTCATCTCATACTAGGTTCTGACAAATCTTTGCAAATAGAATTTTTCTATAAGTTTAACAAGTACCCCCTCTGCATTAGTTTATACATTCACATGAAACTTATTTCCAATCACAGACAAAAAAGTACGACATGCCCACACAGCTACTCTCTCAAAGGCCTCTCCATAAGCTCTACCATTTTTTCCCCCTGAAGCTCCCATAGCAGGTGATTGCTGCAGTTTTCTCTCCGGGAAACTTCTCAGAGAGGTGGCACTGTTGCTGCTCTTGCCCACTGAAGAAGTTGAAGTGCCATTCACTGCTCATTTTCACATCATCATGCACGAACTCGGGCAAATTCATGATTGCTGTAGCAACTCCAACTGTTGGGAACTGCAAAGAGTTTCCATCAAATGAAGCATCAAAGCTCTTACTAAATGAAGGCAGGCAAGGTGTGGAAAACAGGAACATTAAGTTTTTCATCAAATATGCACCTTATAAATACAATAAAAATTGCAAAGGCAATGGCATAATTACCTGCTCGAACTCCTCAGGTAATTCAAAGAATTTCAAACATTTGGAAACTGCCGAGGTCTTCTGAAAGGTAGTGACGCCTTCATCATCAGCATAATGCCATTACCTTCTCATCTTCACATCATCGTACACAAGATCCAGCAAATTCATGATTGCTGCAGCAACTTCAACTGTTGTGAACTGCAAAGGGTTTTCATCACATTAATCATCAAAGCTCTTACTAAATGAAATCACGCAAGGTGTAGAAAATGGAAACAAAGTTGACCTCTACAATTGCACTCTATCCACCCTAACGGGCCACCAGATAAAGCTGGACACGTTGGAATGGTTTCGGACGGCTGTTGACGTCCGAAAGAATCCGGCACCATCCAGTTGCTTGGTTCCCGAACTAGAATAAATGGTTTTGGATGAAAACTGTAATCCAAAGCTATCCGCTTCCATCCGAAACTGACTTTCTCTCAATCAGTTTTGAACAGAGGGCATCCGAACTCATCCCGGATCTCATCCGCTCCCATCCAAAACTCTCCAACGTCATTCTGAGCGCCGGAAAAGTGGTGTCCGAACACGCCCGAAACCATCAAATACCGTCCTGACTGCTTGTGGTCCGGCCCCCGTCCGGAAAGGTGGTGTCCGAACACGTCCGAAACCATCAAATGTCGTGCTGACTGCGTGGGGTCCGGCAACTGTCCGCCAGCGTCCGGAAAAGTGCTTGTCGAGAAGCGATTTCGCTCTGCATGGCAAGATGAGTTTCTTTTGCTCGAGAGGTAGATGGCGGGTTTATTCTGTGCATCAAGGATCAGACGCTTTTAAAATTAATCCTCCTCACGGACTCCAACCATCACCATATACGCCCATTACGTAACGTAGGTACGCACATCTGCTTATCCACATCATGATGTATACGAGGTATGTGGAAGCGCTAACCATATGGATACTGAGACTTAAAAAATACTCGAGTACCACAAACGGTTAGGCTACCCCTTCCCTCCGTCCCACCCGGGACGAGCCTGCACTCCTCTGCGGTTCCGTGTACAAGCACGGCTTCCGCGGAGAAGGCTTCTCTCTGCGACGGTGTTGGGGCCGACCTGCCTCTCCCCTGCGCTCCTTGTTTAGTTTTGGGGCTGACGTGCTTCTCACCTCCGTGAAATTACACTTACCCATGTGAGCACAAATTACAACGCCGCCGTCAAAAATTTGTGCTCAATTAGTGCTCTCCGCAGGTGAAGTAACGAAATTTGTGCTCGTCATCTAATGCGAGAAAAAGATTTTTTAAAATGGGTAAGGTAGAATTCACGATGGACTTACCCAAACGAGCACAAATTCTGAATATAGGTCAGAAAAATTGTGCTCAATTAGTGCTTTTGAAACGAGTGAAGACTTTAATTTGTGCTCATCTAGTTTGAGCGTTAGAACGGTTCAAAGTTGGGTAAGTGTAAAATCACGCTGACTTACCCAAATTATATTTTACGCGAAACAAGTAGCTCAGCGTGATCTGCTCAATTAGTGCTCTTCGAAAATTGGCTACATGTAATTTGTGCTCCACTCCTTACCTTCTAAAACCCCATCTTAAAGCCGGTTATTCGCGGGTGGGGGTAGCGAGATTACCCCAACGAGCACAAATTTTCAAAATAGGTCAGAAAAATTGTGCTCAATTAGTGCTTTTGAAACGAGTGAAGACTTTAATTTGTGCTCATCTAGTTTGAGCGTTAGAACGGTTCAAAGTTGGGTAAGTGTAAAATCACGCTGACTTACCCACAATATATTTTACGCGAAACAAGTAGCTCAGCGTGATCTGCTCAATTAGTGCTCTTCGAAAATTGGCTACTTGTAATTTGTGCTCCACTCCTTACCTTCTAAAACCCCATCTTAAAGCCGGTTATTCGCGGGTGGGGGTAGCGAACTTACCCCAACGAGCACAAATTTTCAAAATAGGTCAGAAAAATTGTGCTCAATTAGTGCTTTTGAAACGAGTGAAGACTTTAATTTGTGCTCATCTAGTTTGAGCGTTAGAACGGTTCAAAGTTGGGTAAGTGTAAAATCACGCTGACTTACCCAAATTATATTTTACGCGAAACAAGTAGCTCAGCCTGATCTGCTTAATTAGTGCTCTTCGAAAATTGGCTACTTGTAATTTGTGCTCCACTCCTTACCTTCTAAAACCCCATCTTAAAGCCGGTTATTCGCGGGTGGGGGTAGCGAACTTACCCCAACGAGCACAAATTTTCAAAATAGGTCAGAAAAATTGTGCTCAATTAGTGCTTTTGAAACGAGTGAAGACTTTAATGTGTGCTCATCTAGTTTGAGCGTTAAAACGGTTCAATGTTGGGTAAGTGTAAAATCACGCTGACTTACCCAAATTATATTTTACCCGAAACAAGTAGCTCAGCGTGATCTGCTCAATTAGTGCTCTTCGAAAATGGGCTACTTGTAATTTGTGCTCCACTCCTTACCTTCTAAAACCCCATCTTAGAGCCGGTTATTCGCGGGTGGGGGTAGCGAACTTACCCCAACGAGCACAAATTTTCAAAATAGGTCAGAAAAATTGTGCTCAATTAGTGCTTTTGAAACGAGTGAAGACTTTAATTTGTGCTCATCTAGTTTGAGCGTTAGAACGGTTCAAAGTTGGGTAAGTGTAAAATCACGCTGACTTACCCAAATTATATTTTACGCGAAACAAGTAGCTCAGCGTGATCTGCTCAATTAGTGCTCTTCGAAAATTGGCTACTTGTAATTTGTGCTCCACTCCTTACCTTCTAAAACCCCATCTTAAAGCCGGTTATTCGCGGGTGGGGGTAGCGAACTTACCCCAACGAGCACAAATTTTCAAAATAGGTCAGAAAAATTGTGCTCAATTAGTGCTTTTGAAACGAGTGAAGACATTAATGTGTGCTCATCTAGTTTGAGCGTTAGAACGGTTCAAAGTTGGGTAAGTGTAAAATCACGCTGACTTACCCAAATTATATTTTACCCGAAACAAGTAGCTCAGCGTGATCTGCTCAATTAGTGCTCTTCGAAAATGGGCTACTTGTAATTTGTGCTCCACTCCTTACCTTCTAAAACCCCATCTTAGAGCCGGTTATTCGCGGGTGGGGGTAGCGAACTTACCCCAACGAGCACAAATTTTCAAAATAGGTCAGAAAAATTGTGCTCAATTAGTGCTTTTGAAACGAGTGAAGACTTTAATTTGTGCTCATCTAGTTTGAGCGTTAGAACGGTTCATAGTTGGGTAAGTGTAAAATCACGCTGACTTACCCGCAATATATTTTACGCAAAAGAAGTAGCTCAGCGTGATTTGCTCAATTAGTGCTCTTCGAAAATGGGCTACTTGTAATTTGTGCTCCAATCCTTACCTTCTAAAACCCCATCTTAAAGCCGGTTATTCGCGGGTGGGGGTAGCGAACTTACCCCAACGAGCACAAATTTTCAAAATAGGTCAGAAAAATTGTGCTCAATTAGTGCTTTTGAAACGAGTGAAGACTTTAATTTGTGCTCATCTAGTTTGAGCGTTAGAACGGTTCAAAGTTGGGTAAGTTTGAAATCACGCTGACTTACCCACAATATATTTTACGAGAAACAAGTAGCTCAGCGTGATCTGCTCAATTAGTGCTCTTCGAAAATGGGCTACTTGTAATTTGTGCTCCACTCCTTACCTTCTAAAACCCCATCTTAAAGCCGGTTATTCGCGGGTGGGGGTAGCGAACTTACCCCAACGAGCACAAATTTTTCAAAATAGGTCAGAAAAATTGTGCTCAATTAGTGCTTTTGAAACGAGTGAAGACTGCAATATGTGCTCACCTAGTTTGAGCGTTAGAACGGTTCAAAGTTGGGTAAGTGTAAAATCACGCTGACTTACCCACAATATATTTTACGAGAAACAAGTAGCTCAGCGTGATCTGCTCAATAAGTGCTCTTCGAAAATGGGCTACTTGTAATTTGTGCTCCACTCCTTACCTTCTAAAACCCCATCTTAAAGCCGGTTATTCGCGGATGGGGGTAGCGAACTTACCCCAACGAGCACAAATTTTCAAAATAGGTCAGAAAAATTGTGCTCAATTAGTGCTTTTGAAACGAGTGAAGACTTTAATTTGTGCTCATCTAGTTTGAGCGTTAGAACGGTTCAAAGTTGGGTAAGTGTGAAATAACGCTGACGCTGTTATTGAATCACGTCTAGCAAAATTTACTGAACTCGAACTTAAAGAAATAAAACTGCTATGAATCAGAATTGGAGTAACTAATGCGTAATATGTCACACACGCACTGAACTCACACACATAATTGCTGCATTTAATTCGACTGGATTTTAGAACCTAGTACATCTTGCCCTAAAATTATCGAAGAGTGGATAGTATAAGTACTCTTATGCATATCAGAGGGATTAGTCAACGGTAGCAGGAGGCAGTATGAAACAGCGGTAAATAAGAATAACATGTATACAAGTTAAAATACACAGGTTACAATACAAGATCAGTCCTCAAGTTACAAAACACAAGTTACAAGTTGTGATACAAGATTCAATACGAAAGTACCAAAAGTGTGACCTACTCAACTACTGCGAAAATCGCCTACTTTAAATTTGTGCTGTACTCCTCAGCTTATAAAGACTCTTCCAAAAATCTGATATTCGGGCATCCAATAGATGTGTACCCAACTGGATCCTAGACACGTCACACGCTTCGCTGGAGCGCCTTCCTTACGCTATCGGTGTTTGGTCCCGACCGTTCGAATACCCGCCAAACATGACAGAAAATCGAATGCTCTGCATCGAGGTATCCTGTCGGTCGCTCCTCATATAAGCCCACGGAATTTAAATCCCTGCGGAGCTCACCTAACAGAGACACTTCAAGCAGTACAAGCAATTTTAGCCTGTTAAATTCATAATATTACGCACCTGCACCCAGTGGCACTTTTTAACTAGTGACCGCGATTTCTCTGAAGTGGAAATGCTTCCCCTTCTTCCACGGCCTCTGGCCTTTTTCTGTACGGCAGTATTCTTAAAGTAAACCCAATTTTGCGACGAACCCAGTGACCGCTGAAGAGGAACCTTATGTATTTATCTTTGTTGTTGCACATTAGGGTGTGCCATACTTCATTTTTTTCGAAATTCGATGTACGCGTTAGCTCAATTATGGCCATTTTTTATGCTGATTCCGAGGAATTTTTTCTTTATTTTTTTGGAGACCGTTTAGGGGGTCCGACCCGCCTCGGTCGGCCGTAGCGTGGCCCTTGTGAACAGTAAAAATCAATGTTTTTTGAAAATTAAAAAAAAAAAATTCCTAATGTCAATCTGGCCATTCGAGCTAAAATTTCAAAAGAAACACTGTATCTCTTACGATTTTTGAGATATCGGCGTTTAACACGACAAACGAAGTTTTGCTTGATTTTCGCACTTTAAACGCCGATATCTCAAAAACCGTAGGAGATACAAAGTTTCTTTTGAAATTTTAGATCGAAAGGATGGTCGGCCGCAGCCTTGCAAATTTGAAAAAAATTCCGAATGTCAATCTGGTCAAAGTAGAATCCTTTCGGTCTAAAATTTCAAAAGAAACTTTGTATCTCTTACGGTTTTTGAGATATCGGCGTTTTAAGTGCGAAAATCAAGCAAAACTTCGTTTGTCGTGTTAAACGCCGATATCTCAAAAATCGTAAGAGATACAGTGTTTCTTTTGAAATTTTAGCCCGAATGGCCAGATTGCATTAGGAATTTTTTTTTTCATTTTCAAAAAACATTGATTTTTACTGTTCATAAGGGCCACGCTACGGCCGACCGAGGCGGGTCGGACCCCCTAAACGGTCTCCAAAAAAATAAAGAAAAAATTCCTCGGAATCAGCATGAAAAATGGCCACGAGTAAGCTAACGCGTACATCGAATTTCGAAAAAAATGAAGTATGGCACACCCTAATGTGCAACAACAAAGATAAATACATAAGGTTCCTCTTCAGCGGTCACTAGGTTCGTCGCAAAATTGGGTTTACTTTAAGAATACTGCCGTACAGAAAAAGGCCAGAGGCCGTGGAAGAAGGGGAAGCATTT
Organism: Odontothrips loti; assembly: GCA_038380765.1. Taxonomy (NCBI): domain Eukaryota; kingdom Metazoa; phylum Arthropoda; class Insecta; order Thysanoptera; family Thripidae; genus Odontothrips; species Odontothrips loti. Next base: position 2,034,419 of record CM076245.1, on the reverse strand, counting down.
CCACTTCAGAGAAATCGCGGTCACTAGTTAAAAAGTGCCACTGGTTGCAGGTGCGTAATATTATGAATTTAACAGGCTAAAATTGCTTGTACTGCTTGAAGTGTCTCTGTTAGGTGAGCTCCGCAGGGATTTAAATTCCGTGGGCTTATATGAGGAGCGACCGACAGGATACCTCGATGCAAGAGCATTCGATTTTCTGTCATGTTTGGCGGGTATTCGAACGGTCGGGACCAAACACCGATAGCGTAAGGAAGGCGCTCCAGCGAAGCGTGTGACGTGTCTAGGATCCAGTTCGGTACACATCTATTGGATGCCCGAATATCAGATTTTTGGAAGAGTCTTTATAAGCTGAGGAGTACAGCACAAATTTAAAGTAGGCGATTTTCGCAGTAGTTGAGTAGGTCACACTTTTGGTACTTTCGTATTGAATCTTGTATCACAACTTGTAACTTGTGTTTTGTAACTTGAGGACTGATCTTGTATTGTAACCTGTGTATTTTAACTTGTATACATGTTATTCTTATCAACCGCTGTTTCATACTGCCTCCTGCTACCGTTGACTAATCCCTCTGATATGCATAAGAGTACTTTTACTATCCACTCTTCGTTAATTTTAGGGCAAGATGTACTAGGTTCTAAAATCCAGTCGAATTAAATGCAGCAATTATGTGTGTGGGTTCAGTGCGTGTGTGACATATTGCGCATTAGTTACTCCAATTCTCATTCATAGCAGTTTTATTTCTTTAAGTTCCAGTTCAGTAAATTTTGCTAGACGTGATTCAATAACAGCGTCAGCGTTATTTTACACTTACCCAACTTTGAACCGTTCTAACGCGCAAACCAGATGAGCACAAATTGAAGTCCTCACACATTTCAAAAGCACTAATTGAGCACAATTTTTCTGACCTGTTTTGAAAATTTGTGCTCGTTCGGGTAAGTTCGCTACCCCCACCCGCGAATAACCGGCTTTAAGATGCGGTATTAGAAGGTAAGGAGTGGAGCACAAATTACAAGTAGCCTATTTTCGAAGAGCACTAATTAAGCAGATCACTCTGAGCTACTTGTTTCGCGTAAAATATATTGTGGGTAAGTCAGCGTGATTTTACACTTACCCAACTTTGAACCGTTCTAACGCTCAAACTAGATGAGCACAAATTAAAGTCTTCACTCGTTTCAAAAGCACTAATTGAGCACAATTTTTCTGACCTATTTTGAAAATTTGTGCTCGTTGGGGTAAGTTCGCTACCCCCACCCGCGAAACACCGAGTTTAAGATGGGGTTTTAGAAGGTAAGGAGTGGAGCACAAATTACAAGTAGCCCATTTTCGAAGAGCACTAATTGAGCAGATCACTCTGAGCTACTTGTTTCGCGTAAAATATATTGTGGGTAAGGCAGCGTGATTTTACACTTACCCAACTTTGAACCGTTCTAACGCTCAAACTAGATGAGCACAAATTAAAGTCTTCACTCGTTTTAAAAGCACTAATTGAGCACAATTTTTCTGACCTATTTTGAAAATTTGTGCTCGTTGGGGTAAGTTCGCTACCCCCACCCGCGAAACACCGAGTTTAAGATGGGGTTTTAGAAGGTAAGGAGTGGAGCACAAATTACAAGTAGCCCATTTTCGAAGAGCACTAATTGAGCAGATCACGCTGAGCTACATGTTTCGCGTAAAATATATTGTGGGTAAGTCAGCGTAATTTTACACTTACCCAACTTTGAACCGTTCTAACGCTCAAACTAGATGAGCACAAATTAAAGTCTTCACTCGTTTCAAAAGCACTAATTGAGCACAATTTTTCTGACCCATTTTGAAAATTTGTGCTCGTTGGGGTAAGTTCGCTACCCCCACCCGCGAATAACCGGCTTTAAGATAGGGTTTTAGAAGGTAAGGATTGGAGCACAAATTACAAGTAGCCAATTTTCGAAGAGCACTAATTGAGCAGATCACGCTGAGCTACTTGTTTCGCGTAAAATATATTGTGGGTAAGTCAGCGTGATTTTACACTTACCCAACTTTGAACCGTTCTAACGCTCAAACTAGATGAGCACAAATTAAAGTCTTCACTCGTTTCAAAAGCACTAATTGAGCACAATTTTTCTGACCTATTTTGAAAATTTGTGCTCGTTGGGGTAAGTTCGCTACCCCCACCCGCGAAACACCGAGTTTAAGATGGGGTTTTAGAAGGTAAGGAGTGGAGCACAAATTACAAGTAGCCCATTTTCGAAGAGCACTAATTGAGCAGATCACGCTGAGCTACTTGTTTCGCGTAAAATATATTGTGGGTAAGTCAGCGTGATTTTACACTTACCCAACTTTGAACCGTTCTAACGCTCAAACTAGATGAGCACAAATTAAAGTCTTCACTCGTTTCAAAAGCACTAATTGAGCACAATTTTTCTGACCTATTTTGAAAATTTGTGCTCGTTGGGGTAAGTTCGCTACCCCCACCCGCGAATAACCGGCTTTAAGATGGGGTTTTAGAAGGTAAGGAGTGGAGCACAAATTACAAGTAGCCCATTTTCGAAGAGCACTAATTGAGCAGATCACGCTGAGCTACTTGTTTCGCGTAAAATATATTGTGGGTAAGTCAGCGTGATTTTACACTTACCCAACTTTGAACCGTTCTAACGCTCAAACTAGATGAGCACAAATTAAAGTCTTCACTCGTTTCAAAAGCACTAATTGAGCACAATTTTTCTGACCTATTTTGAAAATTTGTGCTCGTTGGGGTAAGTTCGCTACCCCCACCCGCGAATAACCGGCTTTAAGATGGGGTTTTAGAAGGTAAGGAGTGGAGCACAAATTACAAGTAGCCCATTTTCGAAGAGCACTAATTGAGCAGATCACGCTGAGCTACTTGTTTCGCGTAAAATATATTGTGGGTAAGTCAGCGTGATTTTACACTTACCCAACTTGAAACCTTTCTAACGCTAGAATTAGATGAGCACAAATTAAAGTCTTCACACGTTTCAAAAGCACTAATTGAGCACATATTTTCTGACCTATATTCAAAATTTGTGCTCGTTTGGGTAAGTCCATCGTGAATTCTACCTTACCCATTTTAAAAAATCTTTTTCTCGCATTAGATGACGAGCACAAATTTCGTTACTTTACCTGCGGAGAGCACTAATTGAGCACAAATTTTTGACGGCGTCGTTGTAATTTGTGCTCACATGGGTAAGTGTAATTTCACGGAGGTTCTCCCCTGTGCATTAATACGTCATGCACTCTCAAAAATGAATGCTTGATTCAAAGCGATTTTGATGCGAATCTTGCATTGTTGTGGGATTTTTTTGATTTAAGAATCATCTTCGTACATCAACCATCTGAATGCTTGGCACAAGCATATGATGCTTGAGGAACGTATTGTATTCTTGGGGCTAGCACATGGTATCCCTCAATCAAGCATAATATGCTTCAATCAAGCATAAAGATCAATACGGGTCGTCGTCCTCCGAATCCAGCTCTACATCTGCCTGCATTAATACGTCATGCACTCTCAAAAATGAATGCTTGATTCAAAGCGATTTTGATGCGAATCTTGCATTGTTGTGGGATTTTTTGATTTAAGAATCATCTTCGTACATCAACCATCTGAATGCTTGGCACAAGCATATGATGCTTGAGGAACGTATTGTATTCTTGGGGCTAGCACATGGTATCCCTCAATCAAGCATAATATGCTTCAATCAAGCATAATATGCCCGTGGGATTTTTGGCGTTTCAAGCATGAAATATGCTTGACTTTAATCATTTTATGCTTAAATCGTGCATTCATTTTTGAGTGTGTGCTGATGAACACGTGGGACGACCTGGCAACACCAAAGAATCAGGTGAAATGAATACTTCATAAAGATAACGATATTTTACTCTCGTAGTATAAGATGATGTACTTACAATGTCAGGCTTGAAAACAGGCGGCTTTGACGCACACACACTTTCAAAGACGCCGACGCCAAGACTCAGCAGAGTATTTCTGAGAACGCGCTCGAGCGCCTCGTCACCTTTGGCCGCAGCATCCTTCACAATATCTCGAAGAGTGGCAAGGTGTACAGGACCCCTACAGTTCCTCCTAAACTTTGCCTTGGCGTAGGCCACCATCCTCTGCTGCTCCACTTCTGCGTGTCGTGCGCCGTGCAGATGCAGCTTCTCTGAGCTTATGCTGCCGCAAAATGGGCATAAGACTAAGGGACTTGACTCCACTGACTGACGATTCTGGACGGAGAACTGTGAAAAATTTAAGGAACAGATACAATATACCGTATGAGACGTCACCGATTCATCATGGTGCCGGAAACGACACTTACGCCAAACTTTCTAGCGGCATCAACATCCGCGCAGCGGTCTTTTCCGGGTCGTGATCTTTCCAGCTGAGCCTTTCGACATCGTCTACACGTAGACGCCTTCTGCGCATGTGTACGCCGGCCTCTGCCTGTAGTTCGAACTCTAGCCGCGAGTGGCACATCGTCCTCATCACATAGAGGGCGCTTTGAAGACGTAACCTGAAAAAAAGTGAGGTAACATACGAAAGGACCGTAAAAGATACGAAGATTTTGATGAAAATATCGGCTTCTGCACTGATGTGCCTGCAGACGACAGATGCGCCTTCAGGTGAGCCATCAGGGAGTCCGCATCAGGCTGAAATTTGCCACATTCAGCGCAGCGAAATAGCCTGTCTCGGCGCACTCTGTCACAGGCGGCATCTTGACTTGCGCGGGTGACCCGGCGTCAGAGTCACTCACTGCAACAGAGAAAAAAAAATTCACATGTCCAATATTCTGGGTATTAGCTTAGGGGACATGGGTAATGTAAAAAATACCATCCAATTGTTGAAGTAGAATGCACGTGGACGGCGACATGGTAGAGACAACTCGCGAACGACCTTGAAACTCACGCGTAGCGAGTGACGCCGGCGGTGCCACCAATCTGCTAAATCCAGATGACCGCATAGGGACCGCCAACGGTGATACTGGTGCACGGCCTAGCCCGCGCCCTCTAAAAGATGCACACGCCCTCTAAAGGCTCTGCGACCCGGCAGGGCGGTGATTCCCGTAATAGTACAGTCTGCGACTGCAGGTTGCGGGTCGGTGGGTGGCAGAGCGGTGGGTGGAATGTCAAATGCAGGAGACGGCGTCTTGGATGCTGCAAAACAAAAAGTCAACTTCGATACCAAGCGACACAGGAATAAGCTAAGAGATACGGAGCGGCACTGACCACTACACATGTACGCCATCCTCTCTGCATCTGCCAATGAACGTAGAATGCATCTGCCAATGAACGTAGCATGGTGTCGGGTGACGCCTGCCACGACGATGAGGTCGCCTAAACCTTGGGAGGACTCGCCATGATACCACAAGGGCTCTGTAACATAACAAAACAAAAACATTAATCAATTGAATAAGACTTTTTGAACTGATAGTTCAACTTGGTCACACTTCGTAAGAAGGATGTTAGTAGACACGCTTATTATTGACAGCCATTTCGGCTACCCTTCATTTGAAGGTTGTCAATCGACACGACCGAAAAGACAAATGTCCTCCCGGACGCATCTATATTCCTCAGTACTTGCAGAGTACTCTGACTCAACAGCGCGTATAAAGGACTCGATAGGGTCATAGAAGACCGTTCTTTCCATCGCGCTTTCAACTGGCTTAAGTGACAGACTACCCGCTTTCCCTGGTGATCATGCCCAGACAAGGTCATCCCATACGACATGCCACTTAAGGCAAGTCGAAATGGAACCCCAGACTCAACCGATGGCACGATACCAATGAGGAAGACAGTTAAAAAGGAAGCTACAAAGGAAAAAACAATTGATGTACCTATTCAACAGGTCCACACTTATTAATGCTGATTTCCAAATACGACCGCATCGGGCCACCCGAAGCAGGCAATAACTCCTAAACGGTAGAAGATACAGTAAATTTGCATAGAACGGTTACCACTCGCAATTGAACGAGTAACATATTTCGTCTTATGACCTTTTGTGATAAAACGCAATTTTGATATACAAATGATCCCAGCATTTACCGTAAGCCATGCCCGGTTTGGAATACCTGAAGAACGTCAAGTCAGTTTTAGATTTGCTCTGTGGGGCATTTTAGGCATGATCGAAAGGAGAACGACCATCTCATGAACGGGAAGGAAATTTAGGATTCGCTTCAGACAATCCTGATCTCATAGAGCCCCACCAGAAGACAAAGTATAACCGCCCGATCCTACCGGAAATGGAAGAAGATTTTTTAAAGTTGGTGCCTCGTAATGTGGATCGCTAAGTTTTTGGAATAACTCAAGAACGACAAGGAATTCTAAGATTCGCTTCGGACAGAATCCCGATCTTGTATAACCCCGCCAGATGACGAAATATGAACCGCCTACTGCAACCGGAAATGGACAAAGATATTTTGACCATGACGTCATACGCACTTTTGATCGCACCCCGTTTAGAATATCTCAAGAACGGGAGGGAAATTTAGGATTCGCTTCAGACAGAATCCTGATCTCAAATTGCCCCACCAGACGACAAAGTAAAATCCACCTAATCCTATCGGAAATGTAAGAAGATATTTTGAAGTTGATGTCATTCGTAACGTGGATTGCTAAGTTTGGAATATCTCAAGAACGAGAAGGAATTCCATGATTCTTTTCGGACAGAATTTCGATCTTATATGGCCCGAAAGGATGATCAACTATTAACCGCCTACCTCAACCGAAAATGGATGAAAATATTTCGAAACTGGAGTTTTTAGTAATTGGAATCGCACTTATATTGTGATATAACCAGAACTAGAAGTATTTTCGCGATTCGCTTCGGACGAAATCCTGATATCAAGTAGCCCCACCAGACAACACAATATGAACCGCCAACCTTACCCGGAAATGGGTGAAAATATTTTGACGATGACGTCATCCGTACTTTTGATCGCGCCCCGTTTGCAATATCTCGAGAATGGGAAGGAATTTCAAGATTCCCTTCGTACAGAATTCTGATCTCATATAGCCCCGCCAGGCGATTAAATATGAATCGCTAACCTTAATCGGATATGGGTGAAAATATTTTGACAATAACGTCATCTATACTTTCGATCGCTCATCTCCTTAAGTCACCAGCCGATTTTCATGAGATTTTGCACAGAAAGGTTGTATGAAGGATGATGCCGAACGCCAACGATATCCTGAAAAACAGATGATAACATCGATCCCTCCTTGGCGCCTGGAGGCACCCTGAAACACGCTCGACCTTATACGACTGCATGTCGACTCGCCTTGAAATCCCTTACTTCCGTACTCGAGAACATCATTGGCGAAGTCTTTCGTTTCGTGGGGACCTCTTACGGGGCGCTGAGACCTGGATGCCTGAGGCCCCCCCCCCTCCCCCTTGGGGCACTACTGCCGTTCACGAGGACATGCACAGTCATGGGGTGCACAGGACCAAGTGGCGCAGCGCCCCGATGTTGTGTGGGGTGAGATGCCCCAGAGACTTATGACCATACCAAAGGGCGCACAGGGACAACATCGGAGCGCTTACGCGCCCCGATGTTGTGTTTGTGGGTTCAGATGGCCCGGAGGCTTATTACCATACCAGAGAACGCACAGGGACAACTGGGACGGTTGTGTCAATGGCGCACCGTCTCCCACCAAGTCTGAGTCCTAGACAAATGACGCTTGACTTTGGTTCGATTGTCAGTTTTAAAGGTTTAACCAACAATTTCCGTCCAAAAATTATAGGAAACACATCGCCGTGTATGCCGAGTTATGTTCTATTACGGCAGGTTGCTAGGTTCGAAAAATAATTGAATTTTGGTTGGATTGGAACCCACACCTAATGTTTGCATTGGATGGTGATAATCATTATGGCCGCTCGGCTACGGTGCCGTCGTCTGTTGCAGTTGTTTCTGTCGATACATCATTTTTCTGACACAGATGTTATCGAGAAATAAGAAAAATATTTGAACCGCCCGAGAGACGAACCGAAGCTATTCCACTCACTGCTCTGCTACGCATCCAACTGAGCCACGGAGATGCACTGATCCTGCATCCCACCGCTATCCCGTTCTTAAGTTGTGTCAATCAAGTGAATCGCATGATGTCCTCAACTGAAGGACTCCACAACGCAAGATTCCAACGTTTTGCCAAGTGTTAGACGCGCAGGAACAGAAAACTGACCGCCCGATACAGCAATGCGAAGACGAACGTATAATTTTCACGTAGTAGTATGCGATATAGGGACGTTTCAGAAACTAGGTCAAAGGGGGTGGGGGCAAGGTGTTGCTCGCTCCGGAGCTGGAGGCGGTTACATTACCCCCCACTTTGCCCCACTTCTGCTCACTCACCCGTCCGGCAGGTCGGCAGACGAGCAATCAGGTCAAAAAGAATGGATGACAATTGCTATCAGTTTTAGCGAGCGATAGCACTACTTTTTGTTATCAATAGCGACTATGCAGCGTCACTGTTTTGCTATTTTACTGTAACGCCCACTGTTAATAACTGCTCACTCGCCCATCCGTCAGGCCGGCAGGCCGACGGTGGGCGAGTGAGCAGGTCAGATCTGATGAATGGCCACACTCCTGCTTCTGATGGAAAACAATGTTGCAGCGCACATGCGGCGTCGGAGTGCAGCCCTGTTTTCTTTCTTTCTTTCTTTCTTTCTTTTTTACACGATACAGGGCAGACTGCCAAGACTGTCGATGGTCGGGAGGGGACCGGGCGGTACACGAAAAAAATAAAAAAAATAATGCGCGACGCTGCATTGGTCACCGGCGTTCGCGAGCCGGCTTCAATGTTGCAGTTTTGTTGCACCGCATGCGCGATGCAGGGCAGGCTGCCAAGACTGCTGATGGTCGGGAGTGGTCCGGTCAGTAAACGAAAAATAATTAAATGCTCGACGCGGCAGCGGTGACCACCGTTCTCGAGGCAGCTTCAATGTTGCAGTTTTGTTGCACTGCACTCTCCTTGCTCTTCCGCGATCCCCCCTCATCCTGGTGTTTTCGCTTCGCGCCACGGGTAGAGGGGAGGCGCTGGTCAGACTTGCAGTATAAAATCGCGATGCACCCAGAGTTCGGTACGCAGTCTCCTGCCCACCAGCGAATCTCCTGCCCACCAGCGAATCTCCTGCCCACCAGCGAATCTCCGCCATAGTACGCCCCGGTCCGCCATCCTCGCATCCTCCGCCGCCTGTCTTGGTAAGTTCCTGCGCATCGGAAAGTCAGTTCTGCAAATAGATCCTAACTTGTGCCTCGCACACTTGTGTTTCGCTTCGTTCTCGCCTCCTTGCCGCAGACGTCCTCTAATATCAACTTTGTTTCTTTCTTTCTCTCCTTTTAACAGTGCTCGAAAAGGTTTTTTAAAAGGGTCCTTGTGTTGTGCGCTTTTCGTTTGTGCATTTAAAAAAAACAAACAAACAAACCATCATGGCCGGTCATTTCTCTGCTCTCGCAAACGTGACCCCCTTCGTGAAGTGCAAGGAACTTCGCGTGGGGATGACGTTTGTGGCATTAGGCATGGGAAAAATGAGTACGCGTTTCGGTCGGCGTCTATACGCCGACATAATGTTCAAGGGTGAGCAGAAACGCTTGGTTTTTCCCGAGCGCTATTGCGAGCTAGCCGATGACGTCCTGGAGGGGTTGCAGGACGCTATTGCGAATGGAAAACCACCAACTGTTAAAGTGGTCAAAAAAGTGGGGGAGGGTTTTATTTATGATCTGGAGGATTATCCAGAGGAGGAGGCTGAGGCTGAGAGCGGAAATGAAACACAAATGTAAAAAAAAAAAAAAAAACATTGCACAGACGGTCAGGCTCCACCCGGGTTAGCTTTTTAAAATCCCTTTTCGCGGGCTGCAGTCAGCATGGACAGCGCAGACGGAGGACCGCCCTTGGCGGTGACCAACGACGACGAGGCTGGCCCTTCTACCGGCGGGCATGTCGGGGATCAAGAGGAGACTCCTCGTCCGACTGCTCTGTCCTGGACAACATCGACCAACTTCGCTTCGCTTCTAAAGACCCATGTCCTTCTTGTAAATGAAAACATCGATCCTGTGCTGCTTATGTTAGATGAGGAACCACGAGCGTGTGCTCTGCTAGAAACCGACCTTCAAGAGCACAGGGGTTTAAAATTTCACATTGTTTTGCATCTAAAAATGTCTAAAATTGACCTTGCAACAGGCACAGAAGTTCTCTTACAACCGGTTTTTTCAAGCAAAACTTATAATGTTCACAGTGTGGATCAGGTGGCGTCCTCATATCATAATGCGATAATGCTCATTGCTGAGACAATTTCTGAATTTTCTGAAAATGGTTCTAACTTTAATGTAGAAAGCGTAATTAAATTTGAAATTTTTACTGCGGGCTACCGGCCTCTTAGCGCCGCAAAGTACCTTTCACTTCCTCCTGTTGTTCAGTTTAAAAAAGCCTGTATTAATATTAAGAACAATGATGAGCGTTGTCTCCTGTATGTTTGTCTTTTAGCACTTAATTTAGATAAGGTCTGTCCAAAGTACGCTGCAAGGAAGCCAGAAATTTTGCTACAATTTGAAGAGCAACTTGATTTTTCTGGTATTAAATTTCCAGTTTCTTTGAGTGATTTCACTAAACTTGAGAAGCAAAACAAAGGCATAGCACTTACAGTCATTGGTTATGAAGACAATGAGTTTTTTCCTCTCCGCATTAGCCCTTTCCTTTGTGATCATGGTCGCACACGCATCGATGTGCTTTTCTTAAAGGATGGTGAAACTGGTCTGTCGCACTATGTTCTAATCCGGTCACTTGATCGGCTGTTGTCAAAATGCAGAACTAATAAAAATGGACAAAAGTTTATCTGTCGCAATTGTTTTCATCAGTTTATGATGGCCGACACCCTGTTGGAGCATGAGCCTCACTGTCTGATTAATGAAGCCCAAAAACTAGTATTTCCTAAACCAGAGAATAACCTCCTTTATTTCAAGCAACATAGATACACTTTGTTGCGACCATACATTTGCATTGCTGATTTTGAAATGATTTTGCAAGATATAGATGAGGGGGATGGTCGTCTTGTCTCACGTCACGTGCCAATGGCCCTCAGCTATCTAGTAATCGATGAAAGTGGAAAGCCGTGGCGTCCCATGAAAGTGTTGTTTGGCTCGGATTGCAATGAGCGTTTCCTCAGACAGATTAAGAAATTGCACACAGAATTAGAGAAAGAAACTCATAAGAAAATAAAACCAATGACACTTGAGGAGCAAAGAATTTTCATAGATCCTGCTACAAAATGCGGGCTGTGTGATGGGGATGTGCCAATGGAAAGACGGGTGAGGCACCACGACCATCGTAGTGGGTATTTTGTGTCAATGATGTGTAATGAATGTAATCTCCAACTCCAATTGACTCGAGACATGGTGGTCCTTTTTCATAATGGCTCTAATTATGATTTCTGTGAAATTGTGCGTGGTTTGGGAGTCGTATCTGAGGACAATGAAGAGATTAATGTGATTGCCAAAACCAGTGAAAAATTTTCAAATATTAAGTGGGGGAGAATATCCTTTGTGGATTCAATCAATCTGTTGAATGGATCATTAGCTACCCTAAGCGCTACTTTAGACCCACAAGACTTTAGAGTAACAAAGTCTTTTTTCCCTGAAAATGAAAAGCTAGCTCTGATTACTGGGAAAATGCCTTTCCCGTATCAGCATTTCCGGGATGAAAGCGTGCTAAGCGAAACACGGCTGCCCCCTCGTGAAAGTTATTACAATGATTTGACAAATGAGGACATTTCGCTAGCTGATTATGAAAAAGCTAAACAGATATGGGACACTTTTCAGTTGCGTAATCTTAAGGAGCTGGTGAGTTTGTATGTTAGAAGTGATGTGTTGAACCTGACTGATATTATTGTGACTTTTCGAAAATTACTCTATGAGTGCTTTAAAATCGATGTAATGCATTTTATTAGCTTTCCTAGCTTTTCGTGGTCCGCCTGTCTGAAAACTTGTGACGTGAAAATTGAATTGTTGACAGATAGTGACATGCACTTGTTTTGGCAGCGGGCTAAATTTGGAGGGTTTACAACTGTTGTAAAACAGCATGAAAAGGCTAATCATCCTCTGTGTGCAGATTATGACTCTTCAAAAGAAATGAAATGGTTGTTGTATCTAGATGCTGTTTCTCTGTATTCGACCACAATGGCTCAAGAAAAATTTCCTATTGGCGGTTTTCGATGGTTGGAACAAGAGGAGGTTAGAACCCTAGACATCATGGGAACGGACTGCACTGGGGACAAAGGTTTTCTGGTGGAAGCTACTTTCTTTTTTGAAGAGAGCAGTCATGAACTGTTTGCTGATTTTCCTCCTTGCCCTGTAAGGCGCCGTGTAACGGGGAGTGAGATCAGTTCTCGTTCACAGATGCTGGCAACGCTTTTGGGGATTGACCCAGATCGGCAATCAGCTGAAAAATTGGTATCTGACTTGAATAAAAGAGAAAAATATGTAATTCCTCTGTCAAGCCTACAGTTAGTTATAAAACTAGGAGTAAAACTAGAATCCGTGACAAGAGTATTACAGTTCTCACAGAGTGCCATTGTCGCCCCCTATATATCTCTCTGCTTGCAGATGCGAGCCCAGGCCACTAGTGAGTTTCTCAGCCAGCTACTAAAATGGGCGGGAAATTGTATCTTTGGGTATTCGCTTCGGGACTCTCTTAAAGACAAGGATATGAGACTAGTTTATAGCAAGAGCAAACTGCAAAAGCTTATTAATAAAGCAAATTTTGTGCGAGCTATACCGTTTGATAGAGAAGCAGCTGTGGTCGAAATGAAACGAGTAAAAGTTAAGATTGTTCAACCCATATTTATTGGGATTTGTATTCTTTCTTATTCCAAAAATAGAATGCTTAAATTTTGGTATGAAAGCTTAAAAGTAGAATATGGAAGCAGTCTCAGTCTAATTGCCTCAGATACGGATAGCCTTGTGTTTTCAGTCCAGAAGGAGACTTATAATTTTTACGAAACAGACTTGTTTCCCAAATTTGGACATTTAATAGATTCCAGTAACTACCCCGTCACTAGTCCTCACTACAGTCTGGAACGTAAGAAAAAAGCAGGGTGCTTCACTGACGAATTGGGAGGGAAAATATTGGAAGAAATCGTCTGTCTGAAACCGAAAAGCTATTGTTGCAAAGTACAAAATAATCCGATTATAATGAGGAGCAAAGGTGTCCCGCGGTCTTCCCAGAAAAAGTTTGTTTTTGAAGATTATAAAAAATGTCTATTTGAAATGGAGGAGCAGAATGTAACATTTAAGATGATAGGGCACAAAAGACAAAAGTTGTATACTATGAAATGCACAAAAAAAGCGCTTTCCAGTTTTGAAAATAAGAGATATTGGACAGACGAGTTGTATAAATCTCTCCCTTTCGGGCATTTTGCTATAAAAGACGCTGACGAGTGAGTATAGCGCTCAGTCGATATGAGTCTGCGACTGAAGCATCCAGCTGCTATATACTGTGCAGGTATGATACTAGCTCTTCCCACCTTGTATTATTTTGTGAAAATAATGTAACCTAATTTTAGTTTGATCTTTTTTTTTTTTGTTGCTTCCTACCAGGGCAAAGTCAGTCTGGTAAAAGTTATTGGTTGTATAATTATATCCGTAACCTTAAGAACTTGTATGGTCCTAATGTTAGTTTTAAAACAATATTGTACTGTTACGGTGAAAAGAATGCATTAAAAAATATTCCGGGTGATGTGCTAAATAAGTTAACGTTACATGCTGGCATCCCAGACAACATAACCTCTCTTCCTATAGACAAGCCAGCAATTATTTGCTTTGATGACTTGTACACTCAGGTTTTTAATAACACTGACATTGTAAATCTCTTTGTAAATTCTATACATCACAGTGACATAAGCGTTGTGCTTACTTCCCAAAACCTATTTCCAAGAGAAAAAAACGCCCGAGTTTTGGCACTAAATAGTCAGTACGTAGTTTTTTGTCCATCTCCGCGCACAAACTCTCAGTTTGCTTGTTTGGCTTCACAAATCACTGGACCTGGTGAGCGACAGGCCTTGATGCAAGCATATCGCGACCATCTAGCGACCACTACTCAGACACCGTTTGTACTGGATCTGCATCCTTGCACACCTAATTGGTGTAGATATAAAGCAAACTTATTCGAAAACGATGAGTGTTCAATAGTCTATTGCCCTCAAAAATATTATAATGACCAAAAGTTTACGTCAGAAATTACCACATTTGATGGTGTTGAGTGAATCCTGCCCAAAGGTTCGCAAATCAATATTGGAGAATTGCGACAAAACTTTGTTAAATGTTTTAAGCTCGTGTGTTTTGAATGCCATTCAAAATCCTCAGGTAAAACTGTCCCCTGCATGTGTTAAAAAAATCAAAGCTTACAAACACATTATTCGTGCTTTTGCAAGTCCTAAAGTGACTTTGAGAGACAAAAAAGTAATTTTGAGAAAGTCCCAGACGGGAGGTTGGCTTATTCCTATTCTGACAAGCTTGCTATCGAGTGCCATTCCAGCGCTTATAAACAAATTTACAGGAAATAAATAAATAAATAAATAGAGTAAATAACGATGGAAAAGTTATATTTATTTACTGAACCTCAGTATCGACGGCTTCGGAAGGTCCATCTTACACCTCAGGAAGTAGCATTTCATGATGTATACTCGCAAATGATTGAAACTTTGCACAGAAAGGATTTATCAGACCCGGAGAAATGGGATTTGTATCAGAGACTTTTAGAAAAATACCTTACATTTGTTCAAAGAAACGATGAATCGAAAGCTCCACCAGGCGAGTCTTACATTGTGCACGACCAAACTCATCGACATTCAAGCGATGGCAGCGACAACAGCGATAGGGCGACAACCACCTCGCCTCCGACAGGACGCCTCGTTCCGCAGTTTCGTCGGCGTAGTCAGCTCTTTGATGTAGCACCGCCACCACCGTCCGCAGTCAGCAGTGTCGTCGCCATACCCCAGAAAACTGCAAAACCAAGAAGAGCATTAGATTTGAAAAACATCTTAAAAGCAGCTTCTCCACGAAAACTACGAGGCCAGCATAAGTCAACCCAAACAGAAGACCGGGGTGAAGGTTCTGCCAGCAAATATAAAATATTGAAAGCGCGCCGTCGTTTACACACTTCACGCAAGCGAGGGGCTAATGGAGACGAACAAGATGGCGAAGAAGAAGGAGGAGGAGAAGATTCCGATTTTTATTCCACCCCACCTTCGAAGCGTACAATGAAACAGACAGGCAAAGGATTGTGGAATATTTACTGAGAAATAAAAAAGTTTTTTTTTTTTTTTTTAAAAAAAAAAAAAACTCGCATTTTTTTTTCCCCCTCCTAATCCTAATAAAAGTCCCAGCCTAACCTTACACTAGTCACTTGTCTCGAAACTGTTGGGGTAGCAGCAGCAACCGCAAAGCAGGTTGCAAGATCAAAAAAGTCATGAGTGCATTTCAAAAAGTGAAGAAGCAATTGGAAACAAAATATTTTGATCCTGAATCAAATATTGCCTTTCGCTCTCAAGGCGTCATCGAGCGCGAACTGTTAAAAAATGTAAAAAATAAAAAAGACAGGCGAAAAAAGAAGGACGTGATTACAGATTGGTTGTTGCAACAGCCTGTTTACACATCGTTTAGACAAGCGAGAAAAGTCTTCCCTACTCATCATTATGTAGACCTATATCGTCCGGGGGACTTGATCGAAATTGATCTACTCGACGTGTCAAAAGTAGCCAAACATAATGATTCTGTACGCTACCTCCTTTGTGTAGTAGACGTGTTTAGCCGTAAGGCCTATGTCCGTGGTATAGCTAACAAGAACAGTGACACGACGGCCAAGGAAATGAAAACAATTTTACAACAAATGAAACCATCAACTGTTAAAGTGGCTTCTTTTGATATGGGAAGTGAATTTAAAGGTGCTTTTGCTGCATTATTAAAAAATCAAAAAATTAAAAGTTACAATGCCGTGACGTCTCGCCACAAGGCTTCTATTGTAGAGAGGTTCCAGAAGACCCTGCGCTCTTTAATTAGCAAATATTTGTACCACAACCAAACGGAGCGTTACATAAATGTCTTGGCTAAACTTGTGAGTTCTTACAACAATAATCGCCATGGTACAACAAAATTGGCCCCCAACAACGTTGCAAAAGACAACTATTTCGATGTCTGGTCACAGCGATACAGGGATGTGGCCGCAAAGAGCAATAAGCCTCGCCCCCCAAAGTACAAAAGTGGGGAAGCAGTTCGGGTTTCTAAACTAAAGGGAATATTTACTAAAGGCACCAGCCAGTCATTTTCGGAAGAAATATTTTTCATAGTTGGAAGCGTATTAAAACGCCCTTCAAATGTGCACATGTACATCTTAAAAGACAGTGCAAACAATATTATAAAAGGTAAATGGTATGAACATGAACTTACGCCTGTAAAAATCAGCGATGCAACACTCTTCAAAGTAAGGCGGGTCCTCCGCTATAAAAGCGAGGGAGGGCGACGCTTGGCACTAGTTGCCTGGATAGGCTATCCGGACTCGGCCGCGGAGTGGATACCTGCGGAAAACCTGAAAAAATATGGGCAAAATTAATCACAAGTAAAAAAAAAAAAAAAAAAAATGACATCAAACGAGTTCCAGGTTATGTTAACATCGGACAGTAGCATTCAAGTTTTACCTAAGAATTCCCTGGCCGATTTCACAGTGTTATTGGCTGAGCCATTAAGTTTACCATCAAATGAGCAGTGGGGCGTTGCTTTAAAACAAGTGATCCTACCTCCAGTCCCCGTACCAGGAAAAAGGCGCTAGCAAATCAAACATCTGGCGAAGAAGAATCCGCACTATTTGTGTATTTGGACATAATTGAAGAACAATCAGCAGGAAGTTCTCTCTCAAAAATCATTCAAATTTTACCACCTCCATATACTAAATCCTATCATAATTTTGAAAATCCGATCTATCTAAAGCTGTCTCGCCAAGAAATTCGCTCCATAAGTGTTTCATTGCGTGATAAGTTTGCAAATAAATATCCTTTCCCGGCGTCTCACATTCCTACGGTGATCACCCTTCTATTTAAGCAGCTGTTTTAAAAAGAAGGAGAAAAATGAGCGGACGTTACCTTAGCATCACCAGCAAAACCTCGATAGAATATTTCCCTCAAAATACGTTTTACAAGTTTCAAACTTTAGTGGACCCTCCACTCACATGGAATAATATTAATAATAATAATAATAGCAGCAGCAGCAGCAGCAGCTGCTGCGACTCTACCGAGAATACAAACAGCAACGTATTCGAAATTGCCCTAGTCCGCCTTGTTCTACTTCTCTCAACACCAAAAAACTCTACACCTCGACGTCGACGTCCTCCTCAGCAACGTGCCTCCAATACGTCGTCGTCGGCGGCGGCGGCGGCGGCGGCGGCACCGGTATCAGAGGCAGCAGCAGCAGCAGCGACTCGAGCCAATACTGGTCTTGTCCCGCCGCAGGTCCCCCTCCCGCCAAGAAGCAGTGGCAGTGGCAGCGGCAGTGGCAGCGGCAGTGGCAGTGGACCTGTCCAATCAAAAACAACAACAACAACATCAACAGGAGCTACTCAATTAGCAACATCGGTGGCAACAACAACAACTCCGGCTGGGATCAAGACATTGGATCCGGGTCGAATTCCTCTTTCGACGCGCTATAATTATTTGTCTTTATCGGCAATGCGAGATCCAGTACCATTTTTAGCCGGCAGGTACATGTCAATGCAGGATTTTTTATGAAATGGTTAAAAGCAGTGTACGAAATAAATCTCTTCTTGAAAGCGCATTGAGACAGTTTGCAGATGTTGCCATACGTGATCAAAGACAACTACTGAAAACAGCCACGCCGAAATTTAATATAATTACTGAAAATTACTTTTGACAATTATTTGACAGAATGGAGCAGTATTTTTACGGAGAATTTAACTACTTTTCTAGTACTGCACATCAGACCGCTCAACACTTTCTCAGCTTTTCCTATAAGAAGACGAGGCGAGACGGGCGCAGGCTTAGTGTCCCTCAGAACGCCAGCGAGGCGACAAGATGGCCGGCGCCGGCGCCGCCACCGCCTTTCCAGAAAGCCAAGAATTTAAAGACTTGTACGGATCACCGCACAAGTCGGTGCTTGTTCGTCAGCAAGTAGGCCACGGGGTCATAGGCGATTGGTTTCGAGGCGCATATCACTACATAAAACCAATGCTTACCAGGGGCCTGAACGCTGCTGGCAACGAACTTATGATGTCCGGTTCAAAACTGTTAGGCGACTTGGCGGCAAACGATGAGCGCAAACGCTCCGACATTGTCAAGGAGCATTTGAGTCAGGGCAGTCGACGAGTTGCACGACGGGCAGTCGCAGCGGCCATGAAGGGTAACGGGCGTAAAACGCCGAAGACAAAAAAGAAGAAGAAAAATGAGCGAGTTCCTACTCGCGCTCACTATCGCCTGGCTGGAGGGACCGTCACAGCAATGTCTGGAAAAGGGAGGAAAAAAACTATAAGAGGCCAGGGAAAACGTACAAAACGCCAGTCGATTGCTACATCCCGCACTCATCAGAAGGGCCAGCAGCAGCGGCGGCAGCAGCAGCAGCAGCGGCGGCGTACTTTAACGTTTGCACCCGACATTTTCGGCCATGGCTAAACGAGCTAGAACGGGTGAAACGATTATTACGAATAACGTGGTGCCCATTTTGCCGGCGGAATTAGATTTGTTTGCAGACAGGCAACAAAATCAAGCTATCCTCGCTGCGGAGTGGCTGTCGCTTAAGCCCGTCAATGCTATTTCGAACACTTCTGTCTCCCATTTGGATTTCAGTTCAGTCTCTGCATCACCTTCTGTTTACCGGAACTTGAACCATGTTTATTTACGCTTACGCGTCCGCTTAACTAAACCCGATGGAAGTCCACTGGATAAAGACACGCCGGCCGTCGCTGCCGTGGCAGCAACTAGCACTGCGCCCGCTGTTGCAGCACAGGCGGCAGTTACGGCGCCTAAATGGGCCCCCATAAACCAATTGTCTCATAGCATGATAAGTTCTATAAATGTCTGGCTAAATGGAGTGGATGTGAACCAGAGCGAACACTATGCCTTTAAGGCCTACATGCAAACTTTGTTAACTTTTTCTGCTTTACATAGTTACGAACGTCTTGGACCGGAGGGCTATAAGCCCGGGCCAGACGGAGTCTTTCATAGCTCAACCCATGGTACAACAGCAGCGAGTGCGGTGGACGAGTCGAACTGGACCACAAACCTGGAAGATAATCTGTCTTTAAAGTGGCGCTATGAGCAACTAAAAGATGGAAAAGAAATGGAGTTATACGCCAGATTGTTCCTTGACATATCCTCTATGAAATGCCTGATTCCTGGGAATGTTGATATGAGAGTTAAAGTTAATTTAAACGACCCGTCTTTCTTCCTTTTTACCGACACCCCGAACATTAGCGCCAGGATGGTGATTGATGATGCAACTCTGCTAACTCAAGTGTGCACCATACACCCCAGTTTACTACTAGCGCATGAAAGAGCTTTCCAGACAAAATCCATGAATGGCCATTTTAAGAGACATCAAACTAAACTTTTTGTCGTTCCTGCGAACCTACGCTCATTTTCCCTTGCCAATTGTTGGGTTGGACAGCTGCCTCGGCTTGTCTTGTTTGCAATGGTAGATCAAAATGCAGCCAGCGGAGACTTTACGAAAAATCCCTTGGTGTTTAAACATTACAGCCTGACTTCAGTGCTCTTTGATGCGGGGCTAGCAAAACAGGTTAAAATTGACCAAATGCAATTTGGGGCCGACAAAAATCTTTACGCTGGGGCCTTTGTAGAGCTTTACGCCGCTCTTAATATGCACCGCACCAATGAGGCGGCATTATCGTATCACGAAATGATTCATGGTCGTTTTATCCTCGCGGCAGACCTGTCTGCTACACTAGAGGGATTGAACCATGACTACGCCCCAGCCCCCTCAGGAAGTCTCAGGGTGCAGGCCGATTTTCAAGAACCTCTCCCTAACGCGGTTACAGTAATTCTATTGGGTATTTTCGACTCCACTCTGTACATAGACAAAGACAGAAACGTAAGTTATTCAGTCTGATCACAACCTTCATGCGGTCAACATGGACACCGGACAAATTCTTTACCTGTTTGAACACTTGAAACTAGAGAGGGGCTACACGTTTGCCGGTGTTTTCTCTGCCGACGGTCCTTCCAACAAGGCGGCCCTACCTCGTCCGCCTTATGCCCTTATTTTAAACACCGCCCCGGAAAGCCACAGCGGAGAGCATTGGGTCGCGATGACTTGCTCTAGAAACAAAAGAATAGATTTTTTTGACCCACTCGGAATGAAAGCTAATTATTTAATTGAAAATTTTATAAGGACCTTGTCCCCTAGATATTATTTTTGGAGCAAAAAAATTATTCAAGCTCCCACATCAAATGTATGTGCCTTGTACTGTGCACTGTTTTGTTATTATAAGACCTCTGGTTATAGTTTAAGAGCTTTCATCAACATGTTTCAAAACAGTTTGTATTATGAAAATGATTGTAAAGCCATAGCATTGTATAAAAAATTGTTTGATTCAAAAATAAAATTACAACCCACCCGCAAAACAAAAAATTATTGTTTGAAAACTGTATAAATATCGCGGAGGAGCAAAGCGAAACCGCAGTAGCTGTCAGACCACTCTGCAGAGAAGGTCAACGGCATCCCAAGCCGCGATGCGCCTCGTTTTCGATTACGAGTTTTTTTATGGAGATAATGGGGAGCATATACTGAAAGAGGTTGCCGCAGCCTCTGTCGATGACAAGCAGTATATTTCCCATTTCTTTGTGAAAGCTCCGTACGAGTGGGCGAGTCTCTCTGCCGCAAGTCAAACAAGGAACACTGAAATAACACTCAGAGAAAATGGAATACGCTGGGACCAAGGATTCGTAGAGTACAGCGAACTTGGACGGCTTCTATTGCGCATGATTGGCCGAGCTACAGGCTTGTTCACTACTTCAAAAGCAAAGGCGCAGACTTTACAAGTCCTGACAGGGCGGACGTTCATTCCCCTTGAAGAGTTTAATGCGCCCACTACACATGCTTTGACAAATGTCATCGGTTGTCTGCACCCTTGTCATGCCATATCTACCATGAGATGTGCCATGAAGCAGGCTTGGACTCATGCCAAGTATCTTGAATACTTGGATAAGAAAATGCAATTCCAGAATCTTTGCCCTCCATCGGCCGAAACATGCGAGACCGGACAGCAGCAGCCACGGCCCGGCGACTGCCCAGAAAGGAGTTCACTACCCGGGCGCTGTTAGCCGCTATAAAAGGCAGCGTGCGCTGTCTGAGTTTACAGTGCATCTGCAGTGCAAGGATGTACTCGGACGCGTGTGTAAACGAGTCTCGCCCGCTGCACCTGCAGAATCCTGGTCCACCGTTTGACGAGCTCATGGGAGGGCCTGAACACGGAGTTGTGGACCCAGCCGCCCGCTGCTGCTGCTGCTGCTGCTGCTGCTACTGCTGCTGCTGCTGCTACTGCTGCTGCTGCTGCTGGCGCTGCGGACCCTGGCCAGCAATTCTACGCAGACAACACGGAAGGGGGCGACAACGACATATTGTACATCGCACTTCCAGAGGAGCAGCCAGCGCGATCCAGACGCAAAAAGGCGCCTGCCAAAAAGCGAGCGGCGCCGTTAAAGCTTCAACAGAAACAACAACATCAACAACAACAACAACAGCGAGCACCCAGGCGGAAGGCTCCCAAACGTAAACAGGTGGACGAGGGCGACTGCCCTCCAGCCAAAAAACAAAATAAGCGAAATGATATCAAGATAAAACCAGTCGTCCCTCCCAGGCTACTGTGGAAGGACAGGGTAAAGTTTGGAAAGGAGGAATACGAATGTCTGTTGATTGGGATGTTCCAAGTTGATCAATAAAATGTCTAACATTACAACTGGCCCTTGTTGTTCTTTGCCCCTTCTCCCTTTCCATACACACACACACACAGACACGCACACACACGTCTTATAAATACGACAGCACAGGGGGGGGAGTAGCGCCACAATATCACTTGGAGCTCCTGAGGCGGAGACATTCAAACATCATCATCATCAAGCCACACACACACAGACAGTCAGCCAGCCACGGTAAGTCATCATTTTCAACAGCAGTGTGAAACTGAAGAAAGAGGACATAAGCAATATACTTTCTTTTCTTTTTTTTATCGCTGTGATACAGATGTCTGTTTACGAAATCATTGATGACGACGTGCCGGAACACGGAGCAGGGAGAGAGGAGGAGGAGGAGGAAAGGTGGACTGACGATGACGAGGTCGTTGAAGTTATTGAAGACTCTGACAGCACACTTTCACAAAGCGAGGACGAAGTACCCATCGAACGGTCAACCCAAGCGATGGGTAACACCCCCGCCGGCACGGTAATGATACGCCCCTACAACTACGACTGCAACTGTGTAGGAATCAGGGATGTCGAGGGAAAGACATGCCTGATTGGACATCGAAACCCAGACTCATACAGTTTTGACGCGGATGAAGTTAACATACTAGAGGAAAGACTAGGGGTAGTACAACCTATCCGTCAAAGCCCTAGGTTTGTGTCCAGTGCCGCGCGGGGGCAAGCACGAATGAATGCTCGACTAATTAATCGACGCAAACAAATAACCGCCCTTGAAAAGACTGACAAAAACAACCCTTTCCTTGTTAAGAGACGGGAAATTCAGGCACGTCGGGGAGAACGACGTTTGCAGGAACTTCACGCCTCTCAACAAGGATACTTTGAGGCAGGGCCCAGCAGCCGTGGGGACTGTGAGACTGGACCTGGACCTAGCGGAAGTACTACCACTACTACTTCCAGCAACCATTTGGGACGCTACGGGGCACAGTTCATCAAACTAGCCAATGACTGTCAACGGCCTAACAACGTGGACGACAGCGACAGCGACACAGACGCTAGCCCAGTGCCGCAGACCATCTTACCTGCGGAGGATGAAGAATTCAATCCAGTGGCTGACATGTGGCCGTGAGCGGTGACGTCAACAGCGGCGGCGGCGGCGGCGGCAGCGGTGTTGGCGACCATCCAAGCAGTCATTGCGAAAGAGTTTAGAGATTAGATCAATAAATTCAATAATTCAATAATTCAAATACCTGCAGTGTTGTTATTTATCCTTTTCCACCGAATGTAATCCAAAAGTGCACGAAGCAGAAGTCTTCTTTTTCATAAACACACGCACTCGCACACGCACTCTTTCTCCAGCGTCGCGACAGACCAGACTGAGCTGGTACGCAAAGCAGGCGCGGCGCGTTCGCTCTGCCGAGCCGCGGAGGAGAAGGACTCGTGGAACAGGTTTTGCCGGGGGCGGGGGGAGTCACACCGACTCACGTCGACGTCGAATCAGCACTGACCTGCTTACTCGCCCGCCGTCGGCCTGCCGGCCTGACGGACGGGCGAGTAAGCAGTTATTAACAGCGGGCGTTACACTAAAATAGGAAAACAGTGACGGTGCATAGTCGTTATTGATAACAAACAGCAGTGGTATGGGTATCTTTTCTTTTTGGTCTGCTTGCTCGTCTGCCGATCTGGTGGGCAGGGGAGAGTCCAGAAGATGCGTAACCTGGTTCAGCGTAACTGGTTTTAGGGCCGGTACGCCTTGCCCCCCACCCCTTTGACCTAGTTTCTGAAAGTCCCTATCTGCATACTACTCTCGCGTCGCCTTGGCCGTTTGGCAGCACTGCGGAATTTGAACTGGAAGGACTCCTGTTCCGCCGTCAACTCGGACGGATCATCTTCCTCCGCTGCCTCCAGGTCCATGTCTTCGGCCTCTGCCCTCTCCCCGCCATCCTGAAACACATGGCCGACGAGGAGGTAGAATTTATGAAGATGAAGATAGACGAATAAGAGCAGAGGATTTAAGCTAACATTGCCTGGTCTTACCCGGGCACCTTCTGCCGCTAGCGACACTTTCTTGGCCTCGGAGATCAAAAGAGTTTTTAGATCTGTGTGGGTCTGTAGGTCTGCTTCGTCTACCCAGTCAAGCATAAACTCTGGAAGCAGCATGGTGGCCAGAGCGAGATTCTTATCGAGGGGGTCCAAATATTCATCGAACCTCTTAGGGTCCCTGATGGCCTTCAACAGAGTGCGTGCTAGCACATCACAGTGAACAAGCGGGCGCTCGTCCATCCGCCGCCGCTCCTTCAGGGCCCGCTCCAGAGCTATTACACTTGGCAGCAGGTACCCCGCATGCATATTGTCTTCGCCCTGCAGGGTATCTAGGGCGAAGGCGACGGGATGCATTACGTATGTATACTCTTTCAGGTACTTCACCTCAGATACCGTCAGACGTTCGAGACCGGCCTCGTCCAGGGTGTTGTGCCTCGGGTCTTTGTCATAGAGCTCAACAATCTGAAATACAAGGGAAAGAAAGTCGACGTTAAAAAGTATCTGGTAAAATTAGGATGCGGACTTTATTGATTTTATCGTCCATGAACAAGAGGCACTTGAGCTTCAGTTAAAACTGTGCGACTAAAATAGGATTAGACGGGCAGGAGCGGCAATACCCCGTGCTCGAGTCGAGGCGTGCTCAAAACAGCAGGTCTGTCAAAACAGCAGGTCGGCATGATCGTGGGGGCCTGCTGTTTGTGAGCTTATCGTTGACTAACGCCCGTGGCCGTGGCCTGCCGCTGACGCGCGGCACCGGGCCGGCCGCGTTGCGCCGCGACGCGACGCTCACCAGGGCCATGACCAGCTCGGCCATCACGAACGCCAGCCGCAAACGCTCGCCTGCTTTACTCCCCTGTTCCCTCTCTTCTTCGTCGTCGCCGTCATGGTTACGGTGGCCCCCCCGCAACGTCTGCCTGCTGCAGCTAAGACCAGTGTCGATCCCCAGCCCCCCCCCCCCCCCCCCTTCGGCGGGCAGAGATGGAGGGACAGAGAGAGAGAGAGAGAGAGAGCAGGGGCGTGAGCCCGGGCTGGTCCCCGCTACAGAGCGCCCCCTCCCTCTCTCTATCCCCCCCTCTCTCGCAGGCGGGATGCGACTAACGGCTTAGCTCCTGAAATTCACGTACCCTCTATAGTGCAACTACATACCTGGCCGGGGCGAAACTGCATTCGGAAGGCGAATTTGTCAATTTTAAGGTAGAGTTTTCCATTTTTCCCATTGTTAGTGCACCAAAGAATGTATGGGAAAATAGGGGAGGGCTGACCAAGGCTGCTCTCAACAGATATGTATTGCTCCACATCAGTCCCCTCCTAGGAAGAGAAGTTTTTTAGGAAATATCAATGAAAATTAAAATAAATTGCAGAATTTGTGTCTTACAGGTGCTATCTGGACCAGGGCAGTGCTTGGGATGGCATCAATGGATTTTTTGTAAAGTTTTACATGTTGCAAGTTTTCAGCACTTGTTGTTTTGCTGTTAAGTGTTGGAAGCAAAATTTTGGGTAGGAGCAGAATGACATGAATGCATACTTTTCCAAAAACTACTCAATCTAAATCAATTGCCCACATAGTGAGTGTATTTACCATCATAATCAAACATGCTTCCTGCGGGAAAGTTAATTTTCAGTCGTGATGCATGCTTGACAATTAACGGAGCCACTATTTCATACCGGCTACTAAGGTCAACATACATCTTCTCCATCCGCGCAAACTCTTCTGAAATCTGGAAAATAAATTTCATCAAGTACCTTTAAACATCAGATGAAAACGTTATAGTGAATTTAACTAGCAACGTGATTTAAACTAAGCATTGAACTGTTTTTTAAATCTCTAATGTTTCTTTTTCTTACTAAACATGCTTTTTATTTTACTATTTCACCTTCATAACTTGCTTAAGCTTTGTACTCATGGAGAACATCTGTACAAGTTGGCTTTTGAGCCATAATCCAATTTCTCCTTTCAACAAAAGTTGCATCAAGGGCTTGGCTAATTTCGTGTTTATTTCTGGAGTTAGGTATCACATCCCTCAGCCACGAATTCTGCAACAAATTTTCAAGTTTAAATTAATGTATATCGTTAAAATGTTAAACTAAATACAAAAATAAAACAGTCCGGTTCCAGTTCCTGGCCCAGAAGGTCCTGTTTTGACCACGCGGGCACCTGCAGCAGCACCTGATGTCGATGTTGACAGTTTATATTGGGATTTGGGGTCATTTATGGGGGGAGGGCAGTCTATTCTTTTAGAAAAAATTCGTACCTCGCCTACCTAGACATTTAAAAATGATATACGCTGATACGAGTGATATACGCTGTGCTGGCTGCCTACCTACAGCACAGCTTCCCTAGGCAGGAAAATGTAAAGTTAGTACTCACTATCACCAATGCGAGTCAGAAGCACTTTGAAATAAAACGAGAACATAATTTATATGCCGTTTTCCGCGATGCGAAACACGTAGATCGACCAGGAGTCAAAATGACCCCTTCAGACAAGGTAACCGGGAAAGTCAGTCTTTCTGGTGTTAAATAAAAACCGTTATTATTGCACAGATTGCAAAGATATGAATGAAGTGCAAACAAGTTTTCATTGATCACCGGCGGCTCATATATGCCTGCTGGAAGCGGTTTGCAACGCGGCATGGCTGTGGGGGTGCGGGCGGTTTAGAGTCAGGGAGCTGGATGTCCCCGAGGGCCCTGACGTCGACCGACTCGGCCTCGTCGTCCCGGCCTAGCACACAGAGGACGTCGTTTGCCCGACGTATCAAAGCCCGGACAGACCGCACGCGAGCCGTCTGAAGGCTGGGGATGCAAAGCTCGCATGTGGGCGGTGAGAGGCGGGTGGATACGGACGCGTAAAAGCCGCAGTGTCGGAACCGAACGCTTTTCCTTACCATTTTTTTTTCGTACGTACTTTTCATGTGACCATGGCAATGGCAAGTTTGATTTGCTTAAGAATCCTTTTCCAAAGTTTTC
>CM076245.1:157500-202500 GCA_038380765.1 Odontothrips loti | reverse complement strand
CTCGCTAGTGTCGCATTGAGGGTGACATGATCATGCAGCTGCGTTTGGGGCCAAGGAGTGAAGAGCGAGTACGACGAGGCCCGATACACTTTGTTGTCTTATGTTCACAGCCTCAGTTCGGGTGAGATTACCCCCATGATTTAAGCATATCAATATGGGGAGGAAAAGAAACTAACAAGGATTCCCTTAGTAACGGCGAGTGAACAGGGAGAAGCCCAGCGCTGAATCCCCCCGGCAGGCGAGTCCTGTCGGTGTGCGGAAATGTAGCGTTAAGGAGGGCCCATTACGTGAATCTTGCGCCTGCTCGCTCAAGTCTACCTTGAACGGGGTCACACAGAGGGTGACATGCCCGTAGAGCATCTAGGCCTCGTCACGTGGGCCTCTCCTCAGAGTCGGTTTGCTTGAAAATGCAGACCTAAGTGGGTGGTAAACTCCATCTAAGGCTAAATATGACCACGAGACCGATAGCACACAAGTACCGTAAGGGAAAGGTGAAAAGAACTTTGAAGAGAGAGTTCAAGAGTACGTGAAACCTAACTGGTGGAAACGGACGAGAACAGGATATCCGAATAGGGAGATTCAGGATCCAATATTGGTAGTGGAGTTCCGGGTGGCGAGTGAGCTAAACACTTGTCACTGCAGGTGACGAAACAACGCCATGTACTGGGACTGCTCTTCTCCCTTAGTAGGACGTCGCGACTCGTTGGGATGCGCCAAAGCCCGTCGGCGAGTAACTCTGTGGTGTTGCCCTGAGCCAAAGTCTATGCGGTGTCTTTCGGTCGTGACCCGACGGTAGCAATACTGGGCGGGGCCTCCCTGTATGGGATCCAGCCTCTCGTAATGAGAGTATGGTCGGCCTCAGTCCTGGTCAGCGGCGCTCTTGCTTCTGTCACTCGACCGACCCGTCTTGAAACACGGACCAAGGAGTCTAACATGTGCGCAAGTCATTGGGCTACCAAACCTAAAGGCGAAATGAAAGTAAAGGCGGTTGAGGGACCGCCTAAGGGGTGATGGTGAGTTTTGAATACTCACCCGCAACCCCGGGGCGCCTCGTTCTCTTTGAGATGAGGTGCACCTGTAGCGCACATGATGGGACCCGAAAGATGGTGAACTATGCGTGGCGCGGGTGAAGCCAGGGGAAACCCTGGTGGAGGTCCGCAATGATTCTGACGTGCAAATCG
The DNA here is from genome assembly GCA_038380765.1 of Odontothrips loti. Lineage (NCBI taxonomy): Eukaryota > Metazoa > Arthropoda > Insecta > Thysanoptera > Thripidae > Odontothrips > Odontothrips loti. The sequence goes on along the minus strand of CM076245.1, from coordinate 201,319 downwards.
ATCGTCAGAGCTGCGTATAGGGGCGAAAGACCAATCGAACTATCTAGTAGCTGGTTCCCTCCGAAGTTTCCCTCAGGATAGCTGGCACTTATAGAGAACTCTCAGGAGTCTCATCTGGTAAAGCGAATGATTAGAGGCCTTGGGGGCGAAACGCCCTCAACCTATTCTCAAACTTTAAATGGGCGAGAACTCTGGCTTACGTTGTCAAACAGAAGCCGTGAGAGAGGATCAAAGTGCCAAGTGGGCCAATTTTGGTAAGCAGAACTGGCGCTGTGGGATGAACCAAACGTGAAGTTAAAGCGCACAAAGGCCGCTCATCAAAGACCATTTAAAGAGCGTTGGTTGCTGAAGACAGCAGGACGGTGGCCATGGAAGTCGGAATCCGCTAAGGAGTGTGTAACAACTCACCTGCCGAAGCAACTAGCCTTGAAAATGGATTGCGTTGTAGCGAGCTGCTTATACTTCACCGCCAGCGGCAAATCATGTCTAACAGACTGTCAAGCCCTGGTGAGTAGGAGGGTCGCGCCGGTGTGCGTAGAAGCGTCGGGCGTAGGCCCGCGTGGAGCCGCCGGTGGTGCAGATCTTGGTGGTAGTAGCAAATACACTTGAAAGACCTTGGTGGACTGATGTGGTGCAGGGTTCCCGGTCAACAGTTGTTGTACCGGGGTGAGTCGATCCTAAGCCCTAGGGGAGACCCGACACAGATGGTGGTCCGTTAACGACTAGGAGTCAGGGTTAGCCCCGAGTCGTGGACCACCATCGGGCGAAAGGGAATTCGGATAACATTCCGAAACCTGGCTCAGGACCGCCGGAGCCCTCTTACTTTGTCCGGGTGACTGGAATACCCCCAAGGAAGCCTTCGGGAGCAGTTGGAAGAGTTTTCTTTTCTGCAGAAGCCACGCACCGTCTCTGGAATCATCTCGCATGGAGATAGAGATACCGCTGTGAGCCAAGAGCATGGCACTTGCTGCTGTGTCAACTGTTTCCCCTAGGACATTGAAAACTTGGGCGAGGGCCACGCGGTACCTGAGCCACGATCGTACCTAATCCGCATCAGGTCGCCGAGGTCCAGAGCCTCTAGTCGATAGAATAATGTAGGTAAGGGAAGTCGGCAAATTGGATCCGTAACTTCGGAACAAGGATTGGCTCAGAGGCTCTAGGTGTGCCGGGCGAGATCGAGAAGCGGTGGTTTTTCTGGAGGCGGTCCTGGACACTGAGCAATCAGTCGTCCGGCGACATATACTCCAGACGTCCCCGTGGATCTTTCGAGCTTAAACCTCGTGCGGGAAAGCCTTCACGGGCGAGTACTGTTTGAAGGGACGGCCACCACGAAAAGAGCAGCTTTGAACTGGCACCGACCAGGGGAATCCGACTGTCTAATTAAAACAAAGCATTGCGATGGCCCTAGCGGGTGTTGACGCAATGTGATTTCTGCCCAGTGCTCTGAATGTCAACGTGAAGAAATTCAAGCAAGCGCGGGTAAACGGCGGGAGTAACTATGACTCTCTTAAGGTAGCCAAATGCCTCGTCATCTTCTCCCCCGGCTATATTACTGAAGCGCACGAATGTAAATAACTCGCCCCAGGGCCACGAAAAAAAATTGCCATTTGGCACGATGGACCTTTGAATTTTTGTTCAATTTTTGGCGTTGTCGGTTTTTCAAAATCTGTTTTGGTTCTCGAGTTATTAAAAAAATATTAAATTTTAACGGGTAAGCGGCGGGCGAAACTTTAAGCAATTTTTAAAAATAGAAAACAAATATTAAAATGCACCAAAATAATTTGAAAAAAAAGATCAAAAAATAAGGATTCAGCACAATTTTTTTGGTTCAAAAATACTTGTAAATAATGGTCCATTTTGATGTTTGAAAATTCGAACCGCCGCTTACCTTTTCGAAAAAAGTTAAAAAAGGGGGTGGGGGTGAAATAAAAAATATGTCCCTGTTCCACGCAATTCGACCTGGAACAAACACTAACGTGTTTGTGGTCCAAAATTTCAAGGAAAACGCTGTATCTCTTACCGTTTTCGAGATATAAATTTTTGAAAGATAGAGGTAAGCGGCGGGATGACATCGATCTTGCAGATAACGACAAGACGTGGCTTATCCTTTAACTCCAACTACATTGAGAGGCAACCAGGTGCGAGGAACTCAGAGAAAACGGAAAGGGAGAAGGACACAGAGAGAATGAGACAGAGAGAGACAGGGAGAGAGAGAGAGACAGAGAGCGAGAGAGAGAAGGGGGGGGGGGGGGAGAGATAAAATGAAAGAGAGAGGAGACAGAGGACAGAAGGGAACGAGAAGAGAGGAGAGAGAGAGAGTGTGTGTGAAGCAGAGAGGGGAGATAGAAGACAGAGTGAAAGAGACGGAGGGAGAGAGACACAGAGGCTGAAGAGAGAGCAGACGGAGGGAGCAGATAAGACAGAGAGAGACGGAGGGAGACAGAGAGAGAGAGAGAAAGAGGAGGCAGGGAGGGGAGAGAGAAGACAGAGGGAGAAGCGGAAGAGGAGAGAGACGGGATGGAGTGAAACAGAGAAGACGGAGAGATGGAAAAACAGAGGAGACACGGAGAAGTAGAGAGAGAAAGAGAAGGCGACAGAGAGGAGAGAAATAACAGCGAAGAGGGAGAGAGGGTGAGAGAGAGAGAGAGAGAAAGAGAGGGAGAGAGAGAGAGACAGACAGAGACAGAGGGAAAAGAGAGAGAAGACAGTTTCTCTGTTATGTCGACAGGATTATTTGGGGTCATTTGCCAGATCCTGAGAAATACCCGGAATTGTATGATATGGTTGCCAAGTTCCACATCCACGGTCCATGCTCGGTACAGAAAAGTGGTTCATATAAATGGATGTGCAAAGCGAACAAGGACGAGAAATGTCGGTACGAGTATCCAATGCCGTACCGAAGTTCGACATCGATCGATGCCCGCAAGACGGCGTACAGGAGACCCAATGATGGAAGCGGTTTCTACAAGTTTATAAATGGGCAAAGGGTGCGCATCGATAACAGGTGGGTCGTACCATATAACCCCTTCACATTGCTGAAGTACCAGAATAATCAGGCCTGGGACTTTTTCCCTAAGGCTGGCATTGCGCGGTACTTGGCTAAATACTTCACAAAGAGTGGACACACCGAAAATGTTCACATCACAAACAAAAATCGGGAAAACACCGACAAAAATGCAAAATTCGAGTACGATGAGGTACGAGCTTACAAGGAGATGAGGACACTTAAGGCTTCTGAAGCCCACTTCAGGTTGTCAGGGCACGCGCTTTTTGACATGTCGATGGGAGTGGAGAAGCTTGGAAGACGAACAAAACATGGTATTTCATGAGAACCAGTGGGTACAGGCGAAAAACAGGGACTCGACGACCCAACTAACAGCATGGTTTGCTTTGAACAAGAGTGACAAATCGAACCGTGATTATTATTACCATGAGGTTGTCGAGCACCACAAATGGGAGAAACGGTCAGGGGTAAGGACAAAATCACCTAGGTCCACCATTGGGCGAATCTGCACGGTTGAACCCAATATTCACTCCATGGAACTGTTTTATATGAAAATGCTTCTCCACAATAAAACAGGTTGTACTGGATTCGCTGATGTCAGAAACATTAATGGTATTCAGTACAAGACTTACCAAGAAGCATGTGTGGCGTTGGGCTTACTAGACGACGACCAGGAGATTCGGCGGGTTGTGGTTGAGCTGGAAGGTATTGGCTCAGGTTTTCAGCTACGAAGAGTCTTTTCCACACTGCTGGTGTTTGCTACACCAAAAGACCCCCTCCGACCAATCCTTTCTGCAAAATCTCAGTTGTGGCAGCATTCCTCTTCACGAACTTCGGTTGAAGGTGGGTGTTCCAGTGCTGCTCCTTCGGAACATAGACCCTGCCGTAGGATTGTGTAACGGCACAAAAATGGTTGTGAAAAGTCTTAAAAAACATGCCATTTACTGTGAAATTTTAGGAAGTGTCCATGCAGGCAAATGTCATTGGATCCATCGAATTTATTTCGACACCAATGAATTTGGGCTGACGGCGACCCTAAGGAGGAAGCAATTCCCTCTTAAGCTGGCGTTCGCCTTGACCATCAGCAGGTCACAAGGACAAACTGTCAGAATCCGGTGTGGAATTTATTTGAATGTCCCACCATTTACCCACGAAATGTTATATGTGGCCCTCTCTCGGTGCACAAAGAGGACGAATGTCAAAATTACCGTGGAGGATTGTGATAGCCAGGGAAAAAGAAATAAGAGAGCAGGAGGGGACGCAACAACGAGGAAATTGATTTACACTCAAAATCCGATTTACTTTGAAATTCTGGAACATATCCCTGGCCTCCAATTAAATTTACTGTAGCATGATTATTTTAAAAAAACTTGGTGTATGGTCACGAGGTGGCGAACTAAAATTAAGAAGAAAAAGAAATTAAGAAATTAAGAATATGGTTTAGAATTTAAGAACGTATTCCAAATATTAAAATCCGGTGGTAAGGATCCCTTAAAAAAAAAAAAAAACACTTTTTTAAAACAAAAATTTGGGTAAGCGGCGTGCCATCATTCCTGTCCCACTGCTGCTCAAAGATTGAGATAAGTGAGCTGATAAGACTGCAATAACAATGAAACTAGACAGAGGAACAGAGGCGGGAGGTGTGAATAGAATCCACTCATATCCCAGGCAACCGGTCTCTCCCTCTCTCTGCGACGCCAAAAAAGATGTAGCACTTGTGACCGAACTGAGACTTAATAAGGCTGCAGCCCCACAGACACTGCCTGGCCCCACACCAGGCGGCCGAAGGCCGCCACGGGGGTCCGGGGGCGGAGCCCCCGGCGAGCGCCGAAGGCGCGAGTCATCTAATTAGTGACGCGCATGAATGGATTAACGAGATTCCCACTGTCCCTATCTACTATCTAGCGAAACCGCAGGAAGGGGAACGGACCTTCCGATATCAGTGGGGAAAGAAGACCCTGTTGAGTGTGATACGGACCCCGAAAATAGGGCGCTGCGCCCTAAGAATCCGTATCAACCCTCATTTCGCCATATGGAGGTGTGACATTTTTTATCCTAATTGTGGTTTTAGCCGTGGGGTGTTAAGCTCACGTTGTAGAGCACGGCCGATAAGTACGGAAACCACCTTTCGATTTTGAAAATCGAAAAAAAAGATCCAAAATTTTGAGATTTTCGGATTTTTTCCAAGTGTATGGCGGTGTGACATACGAAATCAGGGTCCGTCTCCGAATCGGGACGCGTCCGAATCTGCCATTTTAGGGCGGTGTGACATAAATCTCTCCGACCGATCACACCGAGATCACACCTCGATTCCGACTGATGGGACCCACCAAAATGGTTAGGTTAGGCCTAGTGCGGTGTGACTTTTTATTTTGCTTTAAAGGGAGGTGTGACATATAACTTTGGTATTATATGGCGGTGTGACTTATAATCCCTATTTAATGTAGCTACTACATAAAACTACCAGAAACTCATGTGACCTTCAGAAAGCAGTGGCAAAGTGAACTCCGTACCGAGAACACTATTGTCAGAGAGTTTTATTTTATTTTGATACATGGTGCCAGAGAGCCTCCACGTCCCCGTCGTTGGCACCGGGCAACGCCATGTGGCGGCAAAGAGAGGCTATATTACAAGAGCAAATAAAGAATAACGTGGGTGTCCTAAGACCAGCTCAGCGAGGCCAGAAACCTCGTCTGCAGCTGGAAGGCAAACATTGGTTAAATCCTGATGTTCAGTACGCACAGGAATGATCAAAGCCAATTTAATGGAGAGAGAGAGAGAGAGAGAGAGAGAGAGATACAGGTCTGTGAGAATTTGTGTCGCATAGCACGTAACCACTTGTGCTCTGAGAAGTATAAAGGTGGAAGCCAGGAAAATTCATCTGTGCTTTTGAGAAGTATACAAGGTGTTTTCCTATGCTAAGTGCGATAAGAAAATAACGTGGGTGTCCTAAGACCAGTTCAGCGAGGCCAGAAACCTCGTCTGCAGCTGGAAGGCAAACATTGGTTAAATCCTGATGTTCAGTACGCACAGGAATGATCAAAGCCAATTTAATGGCAAGAGAGAAAGAGAGAGAGAGAGAGAGAGAGAGAGAGAGAGAGAGAGAGAGAGAGAGAGAGAGGGAGAGATACAGGTCTGTGAGAATTTGTGTCGTATAGCACGTAACCACTTCTGCTTTGAGAAGTATAAAGGTGGAAGCCAGGGAAATTCATCTGTGCTTTTGAGAAGTAAACAAGGTGTTTTCCTATGCTAAGTGCGATAAGAAAATAACGTGGGTGTCCTAAGACAAGCTTTAAAGGTGTGTGAAAGCGACGTTCGTGCCCTCGCAGGCTCTCACTGTTACTTTGAATAGTATAGATGCTGGGAGCCGGAGGGGAATTTATCTGTGCTTGCGAGAAGTATAAAAGATGGTTCCCCTGCTGGGTGAGAGCGCGCTAGGTAACACCTAGGCGGAAGAGTATGCCTATAGGGGATGTAGCGCCGCCTTTAAAAAAAAAAAGCTACTAACGCGCCGAACTGTCTACCTCCTTGGGTGGTGTGGAAATGACAGCGAGTGGAAGGGAAGTGAGGGGGGAGTGTTGTGTCTCATGTAGCACTTCACTTCCCCTTCTTGTTTTAATTTATTTTGATACATGGTGCCAAAGAGCCTTCACGTCCCCGTCGTTGGCACCGGGCAACGGCACTTGGCTTCACCATGTGGCGGCTAAGAAAGGCTACATTAGTGCAGAAGGGACGCGTTAGCATAGAAAAAGAGGGCTGAAGGGTTTTCGCAGATTATTAATCTTCTTCTTTGTGTTTCTGTGTGTTGCAGATCTGATCGTGTAAACGTCTAGTGCATCATTCTTGCTGGAACTATGGCGCAGGCTTACGTAGAGATGGTGCTGGAGGAAGAGTGGCGAGCAAGCAGGGATGATTTTCTTGCGACTATTTTCCTCATCAAAGACCAGCGGCAGCATCTATCAGAAGCTGAGTTTTTCGAGAGCATCCATGACGGGAGCCCGCTGAATCTTTCAAAAGAAGAATTTGATGACTACGTGGAAGCCGTCGCAGATGTGCTGTGGAAGGATGAGCCTTGTGAGAGAGAGAAACATATTCTGCACTTCTTTTGGGACGCTGCTCAGTTAAACTATAACGATTTCGTGATTCGTCACATGAGTGAAATTGTTGAATATTTTCGTCAGCCCCAATTCGTTTTCAAGTTCCCGCACGAATACAGTGAGGAAGACAAACACACGACAACATGCCAATATATATTAAAGAAGTGTGGTGCTGGCATCGAACTTCAATGTGAAACGCTTGAAGTGCCAGTAGCTGCGGTGAGGAGAGTATCAGACGCTGACTTGGCGGAGATCCTTGAGGGCCCAGCAGCTGGACCGAGTGTGCGTCCGGACAATATGGCTGCCACAGAAAATGCCGGAGGTGCCGGGCTTGCCAATGACACTGTTGAAGACGCTGGAGCAGACTCTGCCGAGGGAGCTGATGAAAACGACGCCGAAGAGGCCAACGCCGCCGAAATAGACGCTGCCGAAGACGACGCCGAAGAGTCCGACGCCACCACAGTGGACATTAGCCAAGACGACGACGCAGAGCCTACAGTTGTGGCAATGTCGGCACTCAATCACCCGCACTTTCTACGGCTGAAGTCAGTATATGCCAGACGGCTTTGGATCAGACGCCATATGTCAGCCACATGGCGCAAAAAATACCCAAATGTTGTCCCGCACATACCGGCTGCCCGTTTTGAAGCGCTTAATCATAGTGAGAGGCCAATACAAATATTGGAAACGCGAAACGCACCCGGACGAAGACATGTCATTAGGAAGACAAGATTGAGATGCAGCAGGACGGGGCGCATGACATCCACCAGGGTAGCGGTTCACACTTTTGATCCAAATATTTTGTGCGATGACCTTGACTGTAATGGTTGCCAGTATATCTGGAGAATGTATTATAAAGACTTAAACGCAAACATGTAATGTGTATCATATAAAGAATCTGTAATTGTATAAGTGCATCAAATCAATTATATGTATTGTTTATTTATATGTTGTAGATTGTGTATGTTTGTAAACACTTGTGTATATTTGTTGTAAACTGTCTTGAATAAATGAAACACAAAAAGGGTTCTAAATCCTACGTCTGGCCTCCACGTGGCAGAACCTGGAAGCAGTTGAAGACCTGAAAAACTTTCAACTGACTAACAGACGGGGTATTCTACGAAAAAGGATGTATAAATGATGTACTAATTGTGTAGTTCACAAAATGTTGTATATATATATATGGCGTTTACACAGTAACACTTGTGGTCATATACCGTGTCATAAGTAGACTTTATGAGGACACATATGTAACTATATAGACAATATACAGTTATGTCTGTTCCTTATAAAATATATATTCAATAATATATTATATAATAAATATATAATATATATATTAAATATAATATATTATATATATTATTATTATGTATATTATATATATAATATATATATAATATATATAATATATACTTTGTATACCTATAATTGTTTATATATGTACATATATAGGGTAAAATATAACCACACACTCCCGATGGAGTCAAGATTGCAGACTGGTCTCCATATGGAGACCCACTACATGTACCTAATTCTGACATCAAAAAACACACACTCTCAATGGAGTGAAGATGTAGACTAGAATGTAATAATAAAATTTCCTGGTTCTTGCAGCACCTGACAAGAAAATGAAAACAAGAGAATGCAGAGTACCATAGTTATGTTTAAAAAATAAAAATAATCTTTAAGGTAGTGTGGTATTGTGAAACATTATTTATACTAGATACTTGTTTATATATTTTTGAATATATGTCTATTTATGCAAACGCAAACATAAACTCTTCATAAAACGACTATATAATATAAACAATATATAATACATATTAATAATTTAAATGCAAACATGTCATGTGTATCGTATTAAAAATCTGTAATTGTATAATTGCATCAAAGAAATTGTATGTATTGTTTATTTGTATATGTTGTACATTGTGTATGTTTGTAAATACTTGTGTATAATTTGGATAAACTGTCTTGAATTAATAAAACACACAAAGGGTTTTAGATCCTAAGTCTGGCCTCCACGTGGCAGAACCTGGAAGCAGTTTAAGGCCTGAAAAGCTTTCAACTGATGAACAGACGGGGGCATCCTACGAAAAAGGATGTATAAATGATGTACTAATTGTGTAGTTCACACAATGATGTATATATGGCGTTTACACAAAAACACTTGTCGTCATATACCGTGTCATATGTAGGAAACTTATATAACAATATATTGTCTGCATATATCAGTTTTTATAGGACCATGGAAACTTAGATCAAGAAAATGCAGTGAACTTTAGGTGAAGTTCAATTCAGCAATTTTAATCTACACTTCGCTTCTACTTTGATTTGGGTGTTAGATTTAATTAAAACGATGTGTGACTAAGGAAAGGTGCTAGTCCGATGCCAGAACTCGCGAGTGGAAGTGAAAATGACTGACTCATAAGGGAACCAGTGGCTTCAGCTTGCATAAAAGCTACATGTGAAATAGTATGACTTGTTCCTCATTTAAAAAAAATATTATAACTGCGTACCCATTTTTAATTTCATGTTTTTAATTATTATGCATTGATCATGGATGAGTTAGAGATATCCAAGATATCACAGCGTTATCCTTGCTGGTGTGGCCTCGGAACGCTGAAACGTTTTTACAGTGGCCAATGCACGAGGCAATAACGGTGAAAATTTGGCTTTTTCAGAGACACCCGGGTGGGTTTTGAGCCCACCATCGCATTTTAGTACACATTTCAAAGGAACCTGTAGCTCGTTAGCTGCAAGAATCTTGTCAATGTTAACGTTCAAATGCCGAGTTTACCATTACTTCGCACGGGTGTGGATTTCGGAAGCTTTCACCGCTGCGCGGAATCGAACCGGCTAGCCCAGAAATCCTCTGGGGAAAGTACCAACCTTCTTGCAGATGAAAGCACTGTGATTATAAAAATATGTTTATTTTATGAAACAGTTTCACAGGAGAGTGCAACGGCCTGCAATCTCCTGCGCTGAACAAACAATGTGTCAACAAAAAGTGCCACACGGCAACGTAAGTGTTTTCTTTAAAAGTTCCATTTTCTTCTTGTGTGTTGATGTTGTAAATTTTTGTCTGTAATTATCGTCATTTAAAATAATTTTTTTAGGTAGATGGTGAGAATATTTAACAGGATAGGTAAGGCTGTTTTATCTTTTATTCAAATATTTGGAGGGACTCCGCCCCACAAACGAGACATTTTTTCTTCACTGAAGTGCCGGCGGCGTCCCCTCCGTCGATTCGGACCCGCACTTCCTCGCCGCAGCACCGGTCTATCGGTGGAAATGCGAACTCTGCAATAGAGTAAAGATAAAACGTCACTTGCTGTAAATTACTCATCTCTCACAGTTCAAAGAGAAATCCCCGCACAGATTGCCATGCAAGCGTAATGCAAAAAGTAATTCCAAACTACTGGCAGACTCCCATGCAAAAAGATGTTGTTAGCGTATATCATACTTAGGCAGAAAAAATATAGGTTCTCCAACAGAATAAATGGATGACATTTCCCCTCTGCATAGAAATGCATCTTAATTAAACGCATGATCAGGGCGTCATGCGCAAAATTAAGATGATTTCTTTACGGGCTGGGGACCGTCACTTCGTATTCAAATGACATTTCTGGCACATGAATAATTCAGTGGCTGCATTAAAAATGTAATTCTTTGTCCAACCAAGGAATATCTTACCGTGCTGCAGTGACAGCTCAGCCACCATTCTCGTCTGCCAGGGTAGCGAAGTAAGCCACGCTTTATTTTTCTAGTTCCCTGAACAAATTATTCTGTCAAATATCAGAAATTGTGCCAGTAAAAGTTACCGTTACCAGTTGAGATGCCACCCGCGTGGAAGCACTAGTAAAATTAATTGAAGCTGGTTTCAACAGGAAACTCCTTGTGTGGTAATGAATACCACGTTTACTTCACTCTTTGCTTATCAAACTTACCGCAATCACTTAATGAACGTAAAATTATCCTACTGTAAATTTGTACAAGCCCTACTTTGTTTCCTTCATGACTCTGCGGTACTTACTGCCTCGGGGGAAGACGTGGTTCTTGTTAGAGCCCTTATGATGTTCACCCTAGCGGATCATATGAAAATCACAGCGAAGCGTTGCAAAGCCCACAAAGACATGGACAATTCCTTTCACTACATCCTAACAGTCAGCAATTTTCTTCTAATTTTCCTGCCTTTGCTGAGCTTCAAACTGAAATGACAGATTTGAGGGCTTTAAATATATTTAACTCTGTATGCATGAGGTCACGTAGGACAATATAGAGTCTCTTGGGCCCGGCTTTTCGCTTTTTATAAAAGGGCGCTCGTAAAAAAAGAGGAACGCAAGGGTGTGGACGCCAAGGAAAGAGAGGTTAGGTCAAGGCAGCTGTTCAAGCCTTAAAAGGAACACTTCGAGTTGGGTGCGCTGCTAAATGATTTCAAGTTCTGAAAACTATGCTTTGGTTGAACTGGATTTAGATGACTTCGCCTGCTGCGTTTGTTCTGCAAAACGTGGTACCTTTGTTTTTCAAAACAATGAAAAGATGCTTATAAATTATAAATTTTTGTGCAAGACATCATGCAGTGCTGGGCTGAACCAATCCTGGCATAAGGAACGAGACTTGAGAAATTCTTTGAACAGAGACTGTTTTTAGCTCAACACTTAACTTAACTTAACTTAACGCCATCATAACTTATATTCTAACTGTGTGCACTTACCTTTCTGTTTTTGGTTTGTTGTTTTGATTTGTTTGCTGTGTGTCAAGTGGTTTCATCCCCATTCGGATGAAATTGATATTGCCTGACCACATCAAAATACCTGATTTTATATAGTTTTGTATACCATTCTCTGTGGAACTCTCTGTGGAACTCTGTGGTTCTTGTAGGTGGCCTGCAACAAAACAAAAATAAAAAATGGCGGCATTAATATTTTTTGTGAAATATACTTTGCATGGATCTGATACATTTTCCCTCTGCATTAATACAGGCTGGGGACTGTCAAACGTTGCAGCTTTTCTCAATAATGAGATCAACTGCAACGTAAGGCTGCATTAAAAATGTGTCACGCTTGAGGCTTGGCGCGTGTTGATCCACTGAAAAAAAAAAAGGGTCCGGAGACCGAAAAGTTGGCTGAGCCAGTGCAAACCAAGAATGAGAACAGTGGAAAGATATAAATACACTCATTTCTCATTTGTACCTTAAAAATAGTCTTATTGCAGTAGATAATAAGCTCATGCATTAAGCCCTAACAGTGTATTCGTTTGTTTGTATGAGACAGCCTGAATAGACACTTGTTTTTTAAAATTAACCAAGTGCCGTAAACAGGCTGCTTCCTACTATATCAGATTTTCAGATATCAGTTTTTCTGTTTTACCCATTTTACATTTTACCTTTTCATTTTTCTTCTTCAGCCGTTAAAACGGTCTGATTGCGGTTGGCTATGTGCTGGTGCTTCGAACGAACACAGTGTGGTCGGATAAGTTTGTAGGTCACAACCTGAATAGATAGTTGCCTATTAAAATTAACCAAGTACCATATTCAGGCTGTGTCCTCCAACCTCTGCCTGTCAAATCAGACCGAAATCCCGCTGCGTTCACAGCCTGCTTCTCTTGTGCAATCTTCGATGGGCCGCGAAATTCCGTAGAGCTGTCGATGGTGACTGCAGGGAAGGAGGTGTAGGATGCACTTTAACTGCTTACTTTAAAACATTTCCCCTCTGCATAGAAATGCACTTTCATAAAACGCATGATCAGGGCGTCATGTGTAATATTAGGATGATTTCTTTACGGGCTTGGGACCGTCACTTCGTATTCAAATGACATTTCTGGCACATGAATAATTCAGTGGCTGCATTAAAAATGTAATTCTTTGTCCAACCAAGGAATATCTTACCGTGCTGCAGTGACAGCTCAGCCACCATTCTCGTCTGCCGGAGTAGCGAAGGAAGCAATGCTTTATTTTTCTAGTTCCCTGAATAAATTATTCGTTCAAATATTTTAGGGCAACCCAAGGAAGTGGATGACGAACACTTCCAGTGTGGTGTTACCAGTTTGGTGGTACCTGTGTTTTTTTTTTTTTTTTTTTTTTTAACAATGAAAAAAATGCTTATCAGTTACAAATTTATGTGCAAAACCTCTTGCAGTGCTGGGCTGAACCAATCCTGGTATAAGGAACGAGACTTGAGAAAGAATAATTTGAACAGAGACTGTTATTATCATGTACCATAACTTACATTCTAGCTGTGTGCACTTACCTTTCTAATTTTGGTTGGTTGTTTTGAATTTCGTGTAATGGGGTGCTCGTCAAGGAGGAACCCAAGGAAGTGGACGACAGTGACCGCAATAATTTTAATATCATAGTTGTTGGTTGTTTTTTTTTTTTTTTTTTTTTTTCTTCTGTGTGTCAAGTTGTTCCGTCCGTTTGGTGTGTTGCTAAACTACCTCAAGTCCTGAAAACTATGCTCCGTGTGAACTGGATTAGAAACACAGTTGAAAAACCCAGTGAATCGTTGCGTCACGCATCAAGACAAGGACGAGTGGCAAATAATTAATGGTCAACGTGTCCTTCGATTGCCTGTTTTAAATTCTACTGTTGTGCGTTGTGTTGCTCTAGGAGAAGGGCGCCAGATTGCAGGGACTTGAAATGTCCAGGAGGACATTGTTTGTCCTTCAGTGGGTGTTAAAACCTTTGGAAACGCGTAATTCTTCGAGGGGAAAGAGGCCGTGTGTTCTGATTGCATCACGCATGAAGACATGGACGAGTGGCGGCCTGCAACAAATAAAACATGTTGGCTTTAATACTTGCCGTCAAGAACGACCACATGCAACACCCTACATTTATCTTAAATCACATTTCTCCTCTGCATTTTTTACAGGCTTGGAACTGTCATACATTGCATATTTTCTCAATAATGAGATCAACTGCAACGTAAGGCTGCATTAAAAATGTGACGCTTGGGGCTGTGGCGCGTCATTAGCCACTGAAAACCAAGGAAAAAAATAGAAAAAGAGTAAGAGATAAACGAACTTTAATTGAATGCTGTACAATATACTTTTATATTGTATTATATTACACTTATATTTTAGACACTGGACGTAACAACACTGTGTTTCAATACAGTACAAACAAGAATGGAAGTACCCTGAATTTTTTTTGGAGTGCATCATTATGTCTTATTAATCTTATCTGATCGTATCAAAAAAGAAATCCTAATTCTGCGGAATCTTAAAGACTAGATTAACTTGATGACTGAAAATTAGTTCTAAAACAACGGCGGATATTAATGGAGGAATGAATAAATTAACTTTTAAAAGGAACCAGTTGCTTTCGGATATAATGACTAAAAAATTGATTTTCAAGATTGCCGATGCATATAACTAGAATCTAAATTTAAATTGCAGCAAAAGCAGTCGCAATTAGTAAATCGACGCGCGTAGATGCGAAAGCCGCAGCAACTGCACCGGCACAAGCCAATGTCCCCGTCTAAAAGTCCTGCGCAGCACGGGCACCAGCAGAGGTCTTGTAAAAGTTCTGCGCGATTCGTGCAACACACACACGCGCACACTGGCCCGTCTAGCCACCGGCGTGTCTCACAGCAATCGCAGTCACATGGGTCCTCCTCCCGCTGGCCACCGGGTCCTCCTCCTCGGCAATTGTCCCTCCTGCGGTCGGGTGGCTGGCCCCCTTCCCCACCACAGGCCGTCTTTGCGCCTGCAACGTGGATGAAATGTGTAAATCATCGATACCAAGATCGTAACGACGCTTCCAAACGTATAAAAGTTTCCAAAGTGCTTATTTCCACAAAAGCTTGAAGCAATAAAGCAAGTGCAAGCGAGTTTTAGCTTTCTTCTCATTCCCTCTGCATAACATTCATCTAGATTAAAGGCATATTCAGGGATGTATGCGAAAAATTTAGATGATTATGACCAGAACTGCCTCTTCAAATGTTCATTGCTGAACTTTGAAAAGAAAGTTGATGCGTAGAAAATATTTGGCGTTAAAAGCTGTGCCACACAAACTGAATATGCGTTGCAAAGCTTCAAATGCATTCACATAAATGCTTTTGTTGCATTGCTATGCTTCCACTACATTGCTAGCTAGCCCAGAAATCCTATGAGGAAGATACAAACAGTTGTGCAGGTAAAAGCGTGAAGTGCAGGGTGGCAGAGGCAAGGGCAGGAAGCGGCGATTTACGCAAGTTTCAAAAACTGCTCAACAATTACTGATAATCTGATAACTGCGATAACGCGAATATTGCGATGTGAACGATAACCCGATAACGGCGATAATTTATTGTTGACGATAAGACCGATACCCGATAAAGGCGATAATTTATCGTTTGCGATAAAAACGATACCCGATAAAGGCGATAGTTTATCGCTGGCGATAAAAACGATATATCGATATTTAGAGCAACTGATTATCGTCGCCCGATAATAAAAATTATCGCGATAATTTTCGATATATCGATATATCGCCCAGGCCTACGTGAAATTGTAAAATTCTAGTTTATTTTCACATACTTACACCCACAGATTTTTTGCTTATATATGTACATATCAAGTGCTCGCGGTACGGAGAAAAAATACAACACAAGAGTGGGGTAGAAATGTTTGACGCTTTTGGATGAGCGCGTCTCCAGCCATTTAAATAGTTAGGTTTTCAGACAGAACAATACTTAAGCTAGAACAATACAATGCTCTTTTAAATCTCGAGAAATGTTATTTTTATTTTGAAATGGATTTACAAGATGCAGCAGCAGGTCCGATGCCGCGGATTTTTCTTTTCAGGAACTGTAGTTGCCTCTTTTTCTTTGTCTTTAATTTTTTTATATTGTTCCAAAAGCTTCCTCCAGTGTCTTCCTCCCATTCTCCAATCATGTTCTGCAGCGCCTCTATCTGTGCCTTTAATGGACCTGTTCAAAAAACGAACGGAATATACTATCTTCTCTAATCACTGTCGTGCAATTTGAAACATAAGTATAGGATCCCCACGTGCATCTATTGGCTGTTAAGGTCATAGCAAACATGCAATCAAACTGTGCTACTAGGGGGCTGAAGAAGTTCAAACCAAGCCATAAAATACCCCAGGAGGAAAAGAACAAATGCCAAGATCTGCTTAATAATGAGGAACAGGCAAAATTGAGAAGCAAATTTATTTCTCAAGCAATATCGGAAAATTGATCAAGGTTTGTATGAGCGCGTGTTGATCCACTGAAAACAAATGGGTGCGGAGACCAAAAAAAACAAAACAAAAAACATTTCAGGAGTTTTTTCAGATCTGCTAAGCCACTGCAAACCAAGAATGGGAAAAGTGTAAAAATATAAACACACTCATTTTAATTTAATGCTGTTCAGAACAAAATTTATTAGATTAAGATTGCATTTTTAATTTAACTTTTTCTTTTTCTTTGTCAAAAAAAAAGAACTACCTAAAAAAAATTTGTCAAGAAAATCCCCGTTTGCCACAATTTTCGTTATGGTCAATAATTTAAGGTAATTTTTTTTAAAATATTGACTTCAACAAAAGTTGTGTTGCCCGCTGCTCACCACGTGGAGGTGGGGATACGAGCAGCTTTTTTTTTTTTATTTACTTTTTAATGTTAACATAGGTATTATTGTATCTTTTCAGAATGATCAGGAACAAATGTGAAGGAATGCAAGATACAAATACAACGTACAAAGTACAGTTAGACAGTCTAAGCTAAAAAATACAATGTACAAGAAAAATCACAAGGAAAAGTAACCAGAAAAGGTACAAGCTTTCCAGAATTATAAAGAAAAAATTTAAAGCAATACAAGGCACAAGTACAACGTGGAAAATACAGTTAGACCGTCCTGGCTAAAAATACAATGTACAAGAAAAATCACAAGTCAGAACAAACAGAAAAGGTACAAGCTTTCCAGAATTATAAGGAACAAATTTAAAGGAATACAAAATACAAGTACAACGTAGAAAACACAGTTAGACCGTCTTAGCTTAAAATACAATGTACAAGAAAAATCACAAGTCAAAGTCACCGGAAAAGGTACAAGCTTTCCGGAATTATAAGGAACAAATGTAAAGGAATACAAGGTACAAGTACAACGTAGAAAATACAGTTAGACCTTCTTAGCTAAAAATACAATGTACAAGAAAAATCACAAGTCGAAGTTCCTTAAAAAGGTACAAGACCAAAAAAAATGTTGTACACATACAAGCTTAATGATTTGAATGTAATTACTTAATATATTATACCGGCCATCATTTACTGTTTGCTCCCACGGCCTCGGGGTCGGCCACGCCCTCGCTTTCCGCCACGCGCCGCAGTCTGAAAATAATTTAAAAAAGAGGTAAATAAAGTCAGTCTTCCGTAACGGAGCATTTTTTAGTTAGACTCGTCGGAATAAGTACCTTGGGTCTTGTAGGACTAACTGTTTTTTTTTGCTTCTTAACAGGCTGAAAATAACGCACAAATAGATAAAACGGAATGTCTTTACTCTTTTTCAGAGCGATGAACACATGATAAAACCTTTACCTTTTCGTCAAGATCTGATGAATCGCTGTCGGTGTCTGCGTAGGTTTGACGCTTCTGCAATTTTTCGTCAGACACAGAGGTAAGTAGACGTTTGCACAATCTTTTTGTTTACCATTCACAGAAAATTGCTCGGTTCAAGATTTTAAATATGCTAATTACTTCATAAATTACCTGTTTTTTCGGCTGTGGCGGACTTGGCATGGACTGGATTAGGTCCTCCGCGTCAACAGGAAGCTTCCTTTTGGGCTTAGCGATTTGCAGAGGGGGCGTCTTGGGCTCCTGAAATTTCAATGCAGTGTCGTAAATACGAAACCAATGTATATTGGAGCAGGGCTTAACCAATGGCGTTTATTTATGTAACTTACTTGTTGGCTTGTACGCTCTGAGTGAACTTGCACCCTTTCAAGCACTACTTGTAGTCCAGCGCCGGTCTTTAGGTTTTCCTGCCACAAAAGAGATTTGTTTCTTGTAATGCAATTTGTCGACATGGACCTAACGAAATAGAGTTGTAATGACAAAGTGTGCTGCTCACCTCCACGCCGAGACGGATCTGCCTGCGTATACCAGGATCTTGGCAGTTCGCCCGCAGGCTGTCCACCCATTGCGGATCATTACGAGCAACATCTGTGTAGTAGGCTACATTCGTAGGAACTGCCATGAGAAAGAGGGTTTCAATAATGTTGTCGACTGCCTTCGGAGGCAGCGTTACTCCAGCCTCTGTTATGTTCAGGGTGTCAAATATGACGTCCTCGATTAGGGCCCTGGAGGGTGCGGGCTGGCCGGGAGTGATAGGAAACAACTCCTGTAGTTTCGGCATGATACGGGTTTGCACCCTGCCGGCCATCTCCGCCTGCTGCAGTGCATTGTCACCCTCCAAGGCCGCCTTGTCGGTCCCGAGGTGGTAGTACTTCTTTGCTGTGGGCGAGGAGTGCAGCATCGCTGTAGTGACTTGATGCCTTTTGGTAGGGGAAAGGTCGTCTTTGTACGTCGCTATTGCCTTTCTGATTGCTCTGGAGTTTAATTTAGACCCTCCCTTTTCAAGAATTTTGTTGACACAATCCTCAAACTTCGTGAACCGAAGTCCACCGGAGGTAACAAAGAAGAGTTTGTTGTCAGTTTGAATTTTTTTACGAATCTGAAAGTAGTGAGTAAAAAAATAAATAAATTATGAATTGTTGCTAATTTGCTCTTCGTGTAATATTATATCTTATTTGTTACAGAAACACTTACCTCATGGAACCTGCGCCACACCTGGAGCAGTTGCGGGTTCCTTACAACAATCATGGCACTACCATATTGTTTCGTAGTCTTGTGGTTTTTGACTCTTAACACAAGAATATCCGGGCTATCGCTGTCGGCCGCGGCAAATTCTTCGGTGGTGAGGTTGGAGGCGACCCCGGACCTTTGGCCCTTACTCACAACCCACACCCCGAGGAATTTTTGCACCGCATGAAAGTCCTTTACTAACTCTTTCGGAAAATTCTGGCCCAATACGAGCTGCCCTTGTGCTTCCAGGACGGACAAGGAATTCTTGATGTTTTCCAGATTTTCACTAAGGTACTCAGGAAGTATACCCAGGTCCGCTATTTCCTTAGCCTCTGAAATTCTGCGTGAAGACTTCTCGTCATTGAAGAGTGCTTCCAGCCTTTCTCGGTAGTTCTTTAATTTCTTTAGGGATTCATCAGATTCAATGCGGTCTTTCGGGTAGCCTTTCATTTTCCCCCAAGATGGCAGCCTTGTGATGATGAATAATGTCTGTTTCAGATACACCAGCGAATTTGAGATGGAGAGAATCTTTTTTGAAATGTTTTCTTCGAAAAATTCAACAATTTGATCAGCTTGGTTCAGGAGAAGGAAATCGTTCTTTACTTCGGGCAATTTTTCCTTAAGCCAGTAAAGGAGGCGGGCGGGGCCAATAGTGAAATTTAACACTTTCGGACCTTCCTTGCCTGCATCCTTTTTTTCCTTCACAAACGCCTGGATGACAGGGTTTGTGCTCGGAACAGACTTGAGCTGTTTTGCCATTTGCTTAGCTGAACTTTTTCTCTCAATTTCTTGTTGAGAGGCATCTGAATTTAAAAAACAAAAAACGCTTGTAAAGGACGTGGCTTAAAATGTCGAGTTGCTTAAAATTCTTTTTTGTAGCTTACCAGTTTCTATGGGCTCCAGAGTTTCACTACCGGCCTCTTGCTGCACCACCTCTTGCAGTTCGTCTGGGTCTGCAATGAAATCAAAGCTAGTTTAGTTTTTCACTCTTTCAAGCCCCTTTGGCGTATAAAAGAAAAGCCCGAGTAGAACGGTTAAACGAGTTTCTTCAATAAAATAAATAAAATTTTCATCTTTTGTTTTCATCTTTTTGATTTTGAATGCGTGTCCAGGATTTTGTGAAGGTTTATAAAATTGTAGAAGTAAAAATGATTATGGTTGATAATATTGTAAAAAGTGTTTTGAAGAGAAGAAAAAGAAACCTGTCTTGCCGTTTTACATGAGCAGTTAATAGTTACCGTCTGAAACGACATCCTCTTGTTTCTGCATGATCACTCCAACTTTGAGGAGTTTCCGTTCCAGCTCATTGAAGAGGCTTGCGTTTTTTCTTATCTCCTCCGGTACATCAGTAAATCTTCTTGGGCCCACTGCGGTGATGTCGTAACACATCGCCATGGCCTCTTCAAGGGATTTTTTCGATGTTACAATTTCCTTCAGATGACTGTTCTTAACGTGAGTCTTAAGATTATTGGATGGCATGATTTTGTTGCAGAAGGCACAGAACCTGTCTCTAGAACTTATGTCATCAAGAGATTTTACCTGCCCAAAAAAAAAAAAAAAAAAAAAAAAAAACAGCCATTAAGAACACATTCTTGAACGGTTCATGAACAAATGTATATAATTATGCAAACCTTGTTCTTCCTTCCCGGTTTCGAACCTGTGTCAGAAATGTTTGTTTTTCCCGTCTTAGCTGGAAGTTCCTCCTCAGTACGTTGTACCTCCCGAGGATCAGGTTCTTTGTTGGATCGTGCCTCTTTATCAGGCGAGCTATCCGAGTCGGCTATGCCAACGGGCGATCTTACCTGCGAAAACAAAAACAGTGATGAAGAACATGTTCTTGAACGGTTCGTAAGCAAATGCGTGACAAAGTGCAAACCTCCTCCTTTTTTCCAGGTTTCTTAGGTGTTTCTCTTATTTCCGTTACCTCTTTCTCAAATGTAATGTCTTTGTTGGCAGGAGCTGTCTCCTCAGAACGATGTTCCACGTTGGTGTCAGCCTCCTCCTCATCTGATGAGCTGTCCGAGATTTCGGAGGTGCTGGAGCTTGAGCTGTTCGCTTTGAAATCCGGGTCAGCGCACTACAACAAGAAAAGCGCACTTGTAATTTAAAAACATAGGTCAACATACAGCAACAATAAGGATGCAATATATATACAGACCGAATCATCATTGCATGATGAGGTTGATCCCTCCTCAAATGCATTCTTAAGGGGCCTTCTTTGGAGGACCGATGATTCACTCTGTTATTAAAAGGTGAGTTAGAGTTGCAGAAATGCGCAAAATTATAAGTGCGATTTGATTACTTTTCGCTTTCGAACTTACAGAGAATTCAGAAGGTTTTTTATCTTGCTGTCTTTTGCGGACCTGGGCGGTCATTGTGTCCCCCTCTATGTCCACTATGAAATTCTCGGGGAAAACCCTGAGCAAAAGCAACACCGCATCCCTAGGATTATCAAATGGAACAAGCCCACGGCCCCTGTACAAAGGAATGTTTTTCTGTGCCCATTTTTCATCTTCTGCCTCATGGGCTAGGACCCGCCTTAAATTGAGGACAACGAGTTGGTCTTGTACATTACTGACACCTGAAAAACATGGTTCGTTATAGTTTTAAAAGGACGCCAGCTGCTTCAATTCAACGTGAAAGCATGTAGCATGCACGTAGTTGCGTTGGATTAAAAAATAATAATTACTGTTTATCTGTTCGTCAGTGGTGTTTTCTAGACACTCGCGAAGTAGAGCATTCAATATTTCGTCCTCAATGAAGCCATTCTTTATGGCTTGAACAATTTTGGAATGTGCGCTGTGTATTCCTTGGGCTGGAGGGTTGTAGACGCTGAGGGATGAAGACTCTTCCGCAGGTGCCTACGAAAAGAAAAGTGTGGCTGTATTAGATCCAAGTTCTGACAGAAGGCCCTCAGAAACTGTATTATTATTATTATTATTGTTCACAGAACAGCAAATTTGAAAGAAGCTATGTATTTAAAATGCGTTCCTTTATTACCTTTGAAGTGCTTGCTTCTGCATTGGGTACCGCCTCCTCCTTCTCAACGGAGGCAATAATTAGATCTACACTGCGTATTACCGCAGAAGCCTGAAAAAATTAAAATTCCGTTATTGCTCGAAGAAATAGGGTAACTGTCAAACGAAGCACTCAAAATGTATTGGCTTACTACAGATGGAGAGAATACCGGAAGTTCAACATCAAGTAAATCATCTGAAGCCACGTTCTGATCGCCGGCCGGCAATTCTTTATGCTGAAATAATAAAAATACATGCATTTTACCATTTTAAGGGTTTGCATCGAAAAAAAAATTTCAAGTGTGGAGACGAATTACATTTTCAGTGTCAATTGCCTCTGTGGAGGGATCTTCCTCGGCAGGAGTTTGAGGAGGGTTCCTAATGACCACGCAAGTATTCTGAAATAAGAGGAAGACGTATATTACTGCCGTGTTAAAGGAGTGCAACGAAACGGGATTTTTTTTCAATGTGTAGACGCTTTACATTTTCAGTGGCAACAGCTGCAACACATTTATTCTCATCCGAATCAACGGTTGGTGGCTGCGTCCCAACAGTCCCAACAGCTTGGTCAAATTGTTGATGCTGCCCATGGTCATGTGTCTAGATAAACGCAAGAGAGAGGTGGTGGTTATAATATTAATTATAATTATTACAGAAAGACAAATAAGCTAATTTTTCAAACACGTATTTACCGTTTCAGTAATAGCTTCGACCAATAATGTGTCACATGAATTGTTCTCAAATTGAGCTATATTGAGTGTTTCAGACTGTGACGGAGGCAACACACATTCAGTCACATCAACAGCCTGGAAGGGGAAACAGGAAACCGTAAGTATTACGCTCATTCGTGTAAGTAAAGAAATAAAGTATGCTTTTTAAAAATTCACTGATTTATTTTACATTGGAGCGGATATCCACGGTTGGTGGCTGCGTCCCAACAGTCCCAACAGCTTGGTCAATTTGTTGATGCTGCCCATGGTCATGTGTCTAGATAAACGCAAGAGAGAGGTGGTGGTTATAATATTAATTATAATTAGTACAGAAAGACAAATAAGCTAATTTTTCAAATACGTATTTACCGTTGCAGTAATAGCTTTGACCAAAAATGTGTCACATGAATTGTTCTCAAATTGAGCTATATTGAGTGTTTCAGACTGTGACGGAGGCAACACACATTCAGTCACATCAACAGCCTGGAAGGGGAAACAGGAAACCGTAAGTATTACGCTCATTCGTGTAAGTAAAGAAATAAAGTATGCTTTTTAAAAATTCACTGATTTATTTTACATTGGAGCGGATATCCACGGTTGGTGGCTGCGTCCCAACAGTCCCAACAGCTTGGTCAATTTGTTGATGCTGCCCATGGTCATGTGTCTAGATAAACGCAAGAGAGAGGTGGTGGTTATAATATTAATTATAATTAGTACAGAAAGACAAATAAGCTAATTTTTCAAATACGTATTTACCGTTGCAGTAATAGCTTTGACCAATAATGTGTCACATGAATTGTTCTCAAATTGAGCTATATTGAGTGTTTCAGACTGTGACGGAGGCAACACACATTCAGTCACATCAACAGCCTGGAAGGGGAAACAGGAAACCGTAAGTATTACGCTCATTCGTGTAAGTAAAGAAATAAAGTATGCTTTTTAAAAATTCTCTAATTTATTTTACATTGGAGCGGATATCCACGGTTGGTGGCTGCGTCCCAACAGTCCCAACAGCTTGGTCAATTTGTTGATGCTGCCCATGGTCATGTGTCTAGATAAACGCAAGAGAGAGGTGGTGGTTATAATATTAATTAGTA
Organism: Odontothrips loti; assembly: GCA_038380765.1. Classification (NCBI taxonomy): domain Eukaryota; kingdom Metazoa; phylum Arthropoda; class Insecta; order Thysanoptera; family Thripidae; genus Odontothrips; species Odontothrips loti. The sequence continues at coordinate 177,611 of CM076245.1, read as the reverse complement.
CAGAAAGACAAATTAGCTAATTTTTAAAATATGTATTTACCGTCTCGGAAATAGTTTTCTCGTCATCTTTAACAATCTGAAAGCAGAAAAGAAATTTGTCATTTTTCCGGTCTTTTATTAAGATTTATTTTCGCATTCTCTTTAAATTTTACCTTCACTGGAGAAATGCTTTCGATTGCTTCAACGAGCTCTTCGTCCGAAACACCTTTCAGGCATGCCTGAAAAAAAAATCACAAATTAACATGGAGCTTTAGATATTTTTACTGTTTCAATTTTGCACGCAGGATATTTACTTCTGTGGATGGTTTCAGATATTTGTCTGGGAAAAATTCCAGCAAAACTTTCTTTATTTCCAAGGCATCCTCTGTTGTGAGAGTCCTGCTCTTCCGAACAGCTCTTATCTTCTTTTTCAGATAAGTTGCCTTCTCTGTATCTTTCCCTGCAAATAAATGACAAAATTGTTAATTTTTGTTTGCTTGTAAAATTAAGTTTCATTTTGACATAGTTTGCTCCTAAACCAACCTTCAAGATCGGACTTTTTGAACTTTTTCATCATTTCTATCACTTCCTGTACTTCACCAGAAATGTTTGAAGTCCGTATCAATATCGTCTTTGAGCTCTTTTTGCTCACAGGACTGTCCTGTAATTTTTAATGTTGAGATTACAATGCGTAGTATGATAAATAAATGTAGGGACATGGCTCCATATATATTGAACTTACAATAATGGTAACTTCATTGTCCTCCTTTTTATCGGGCGTGAAGAGCTTCCGCGGCAGCACTTTACGCGTCATCCTAAGGGAAGTATATAATGAGTAAACGTAAGTCAGAGCATAAAACGCCTTTCAGGCTCCGCGAAGGTTTAGAGGAATTTCTTAGTGTTTAATAAGTGTGTAATCGGCTCCGCAAAAGCATAGTTTTCTTCTCAGAAGGATGGAAAACCTTGCCTTCGTACGTTCGTGTAAGAGTCGGTGAGTGGATCGATGCAGCAGCTTTTAAAGCCTAACGAAAACTGCATGCCGCTTAATCCGCCCTAGGTACAGTCAGTGTTCCGTACTTGCGACAAAATTGTGGATGGCTACTCGCAAGAAGGGAACAGACCAGCCGGCGACCCTCGGCCCCCGGAGATAGGGATCCAGCCAGGGATTAGCCCACCAGCTGTCAGCGGCTCGGCCCCCGGGAACGGCGCGGCTGGACGCCAGAGGCAACATTTCTCCACACCGGATTTGAGCACAATGATATCAAAATATTTTGAAGCAGACATATGATAGGTCTTCGGATCTGAAATTCGAGTAGAAAGGGCCCAAGAACCAAATCGGTAGCTCAACTTTCAGAAATCACGTAACTCAAAATTTTGCGGGACGGAAAGAAAAGACGAAACTAAAAATTTGACCGATTTCTTCAATCAGAAGGTATATATTTCATAAAAGAAATAGGAAGAGCAGCATTAAAAAAAATACCCTCTGACTGAAGAAACGGGTCAAATTTTAAGTTTCGTGTTTTCTTTCCGTCCCGCAAAATTCTGAGTGTCACGATGCCTGAAAGTTGAGCTATCGATTTGGTCCTTGGGCCCGTTCTATTCGAAATTCAGATTCGAAGACGGATCAAATGACTGCTTCAAAATATTCTGATATCGTTGTGCTCAAAACCGGTGTTGAGAAATATTGCCTCTGGGGTCCGGCCGGGCCGTTCCCGAGGGCCGAGCCACTGACAGCTGATTGTCGATCACTGGCCGGGCCCCTACCTCCGGGGGCCGAGGGTCGCCGGCCCTCGTGCCGACCCGCCGGGGTGAGTCGCAAAAAGGGATTCGAAAGTACGGAACATTGACGGTATTCGAGCGTCAAAATGTAGGTGTCAAATAAAATTAAGAATACGAAATTGGCAGATACAACAGACAGTAACCTTTTAAATTCCCCCTAGCTTAAGATATCACAGTATTCCATAGTCCTTTCATCCCGCACCAGCGTTAGCCCGAGGGCCTCAGTGCGTAGCTCATAACAGATTACTTGGACTAATAGACCATGTAGGGACCGCTGATCATCCAATCACCGAGTTCGGACTTGAGAAAACTCCCAACACTAACCGAACCCTCAAGGATTACACAGCTCCTGCAGTCTACCCCGAGGATCGTGCACACTTCCTGAAGTAATGCACGGCCCAAGGACGGAATAAAATTAGGGCTGAAAGGAAAACACAGTCAATTAACACTTCTACAGCAAACAGAGGACCTACCTTGCAGAAAAAAGCTTGCATCCAGTAAGGGTCACAACGTGAATCTTCACCAGTAAATCAGCTGACGAGCTGCAGAAAAGTGAATTCGTCCTTTAACAAGTTCAATTCCAGGAATAAAAAAAAATGAAGCACCTTCTTTTCGATCACTCAAAACTATAGAGCAGAAAACAATTGAAAGCAACGCGAACTCAACAATATGGCCGGGTGACATGAGTAGCCACCCCGAACCTCTATGTCGATGTGACATACGAAATAAATGTCAAACTACACTAAAACTCCCACCTCAGAGATCCGTTTGCCTCGACAGCAAAATCCACACTACCCTTAGAAGGCTCTATTCATAACTGATATCGGTAAGGCACCTTAACAAAAGTATGTCACACCTCCTTAATCTCGGTGTGATAAGTAAAAATGTCACATCCCCCTAAAATTGAAAAATCGACGTGGTTGGCTAGTGACGTATAACGCACTAAGGAAGTATATGCAACTTGTTAGATGTTCCGTGTAGTAAATTTATGTGACATTATATTGCAGGCACCTAGAATAATCTCCTGTGCCACCAAATCAACGATATTTCAATTTTACTTCACAAAGCGTAGAGTTGCCCGCGAGAATGAAATAAAGAATAATCGGTGTTACGTGTTATGTGTATGGAAGGATTTTGCAGGAAAATCGAAAGGTGGGTTCGATGTAGTAGTTGAGTGACACAGAGGCAAGAAATAGTCGCTCAGAAACCAGAAACCAGCTAATTCAGAAAACTCGGGAAACTATGACTATACCTTAGCACGCTAATTCAGCGATGGTCGTTCTCCGGCGGGCACCTCCAGTCATCACCTCGGTCGGTCGCCGTGGAAATAAAACCCTATGTACAAAATGTGTTTCCCTCGTTCATAAGGCACTACGCACTATCGTCAACACGCCCCTGTCTTCAATTATAAATACTGTGGATGATTTTTCTTTAAAATGTTGGGTTTTTGCAATTTGGGGATTTTTATAAATATTTCAAAAACCCTATGTGAAAAATGCATGATACTATGTTAAACAGCCTAACGTAGTTAACCTTACACTTACCAGTCTTTAATATTTCTAACTGTGGTGGAAATTTTGAACAACATTATTTTTAACCCCAACTTTGGGCTTCAGTCAGTAAAACCAAAAATTTGCAAAACCCTATGTGGAAAATGCGTAATACTATGTTGAATAGCCTGGGGTGGTTGGTATAACACCTACCAGTCTTTAATATTTGTAACTGTAGTGGAAATTTTGAACAACATTATTTTTAACCCCAACTTTGGGCTTCAGTCAGTAAAACCAAAAATTTGCAAAACCCTATTTGGAAAATGCGTAATACTATGTTGAATAGCCTGGGGTGGTTGGTATAACACTTACCAGTCTTTAATATTTCTAACTGTGGTGGAAATTTTGAACAACATTATTTTTAACCCCAACTTTGGGCTTTATTTGGTAAAAGAAGCTACATCTGCAAAACCCTATGTTGGAAATGCAAGATACTGTGTTGGATAGCTTAGCGTAGTTGGCTTAATAATAACTTCACAATCTAATAAAAACATCGTCAAGAAATGTCACACTACAGTACAATTGGTATTGTAGTAAGGATTGACATTCAACGTTGTATGTCAAACCCCATTTATGCGATGGTGTCTTTGCGTAGCCGCCTGCTTTGGGCGATGAGCTAAGTCCACTTCCACATGAACGGCAGTGTGAAATGCGATATTAAACGTCACACTACAATACAAACGGTATTGTAGTGAGGATTGACATACAATGGCGGTGTGAAATGTTACTATGACAAAACTTCAAAATTTATGTTTTGGAAGACGAGTCACCTGCTGATGCAGTCAGTCGGCCGTTCGAAATCTCTTGGGGAACATCGCTGCTCTCAAGCATTCCATGTAGGTGTAACTTCAGTTCATCATGTCACACCAACATTCAAGTTGGTTTGAGTGTCCAGTTGTATGTGAAACTAAGATTTTTTTCCGGTGTGATGAATAGTTTGCATGTCACAACGACATTTTAAAGAGTTATGCTATAAATGTTACTGATTAAATGTTGTCGTTTAAAGAATGTCGCAGGCTGATATCGTCTTCGAATTTGATTCATCTACGGATGAATCCGATGGTGAATTCGCTTTCGAGGTAGGATCTTAAGGGACGGACCTGTCCTCGAAATGCGTTTGTGGCTTTCGCATACTGATTTGTTGGTTTGCAGGAGTGGACTTTCCGGGGTGCACTTGAAGATGTAGAAGAACCTGCTGAAGAGACTGCTGTGAAGGCCGAAGAAATGTCAGAGGCGGAATCTGTCATATTTGTGGAAGAGGTGCAAGGACCACCAAGAAAGGTACTTTCTTTTGCACCCAAAAGTTCCCAGTAATGCAGAATCAAATGGTTACCCTACTAACATGATATTAATTTTGGTTTTTATTCAACAGAAATACAGATGTAGCGAATGCCGTTATTCCTGCAATGGAAGAGATGCTATGCTGGACCACCTCTGGAGGCACCTCAAACGCCAGCCGCCTTGTGCATCGTGTGGGAAAACGTTTGATACGATAAAGTCTCTGAAAGAGCACCGAAAATTATTCCATTTTAAATCTGAGTTCTGTTGCCCAATATGCAAGGAAAGTTTTGTGAAGCAGCTTTTGCTTAAAATTCACTTGTCAAACCAACACAACAAAAAATACAAAATAAAAAAATAAGTAACATTAACAAACAAAAAAACTCCTGACAAATAAATATCCCACTCCTAAAAAAACACACACACAAAAAAAAAAAACAGATGACAAAGCTCCTAGCAGCCTTTGTCACCCTGTCGGGAAATTTTAATTACATGGTGTCTTGACATATTACTGTATGTCAAACCTCCATGGAATTTTTAATAACATGGCGTCATGACATATTAATGTATGTCACCACTCCATGGAACTTAAAATACATGGTGTCTTGACATAATTATGTATTTCACATCCCCTTGACAGAGCCCTACATTGGCTCAGAATAAAAAATACAACTTTTTCCCTCTGCATTCACATATCATCTTAGTTAGACGGTATCAGTATCGTATAAATAAGATTTTTGTGTTCTTGGCTTGGGACAAGCACTGAATTTTCGAGGTCCTCTCAAACTTAAAAAAATTAATAGCGCTTGTGGCTCTTTGCATCATGATCCACTTGATTTACATGACTCACTTACACCAGGTTGTTTAAGAAAAAAAAGTCATTTTAAATTTGAGTATCGATCATTTATTGTCGAAAACAACTATTGAAGCAAACAACTATCCCATTATTATTTGGGAGCCGTTGACAGCGATACCCATGACAAGCAAGCGAAGTACTTGAGTGTCAAGCCTACATATATTTGCCATTCTTTGGCGGTTTGACATACGATTCACACATTTGCAAGTCAAACCAACTTTGAATTCTATTTATTATAGTGTGGATTGACATAGAATCTTTTTCTGCCAAAATTCACTTTTTCGACGGTGTCATGCAGGACAGACTGCTTCATGAGAACGGCTAAGTCCCGTTTGTCTCACACCTACCTGAAATGCATTCGTTATGTAGGTGTGACTTATAATAGAAAATACTTAATGTCACACCGCCTTTAAATGACACATGTATGGCAGTGTGACTTACTTAATTAAATGTCACACTAACATACAATTCGTATTAAAGGGAGGATTGAAATACAATGTTTTATGTCAAGCCTCAAACCCCTATGTGGAAAAAAATTGCTCCCACTTTGGGCAAAATACGGGGAAACTGGTAAATGTTTGAAATCGTGTGTGAAAGTTCAGAGAAAATTAATGGTAGATAGCCCTACGAAGCTAGAGAAAAACGTTCGTGTCTTTTATTTTACGAACTTTTATCTTCTTAATTTTGAACTGTGGTGTAAAATCCAATAAGAACACGTTGATGATTATTATTTCTTCCATTTATTTCAACACTTGATGTCCATATCAGTGCATAGACTTTCCCTTACTTAACAATTTTCAAAGATTAAAATGTGGAAAGTAGTTAAAAAAGAGAACATTTTAATCTCATCCTTGGACCAAAAATTGAACCAACTAAACAAAAAAAAAGAGTACTGATATGTAATTGACATTAATCTTCGTTTCTTTTGCAGCTGCTAGATCGTTGCCAAGACCACAGGTTTTCTGGAACATGCCCTAGAGAATGAACGCATGTTGCTTTAGTGTTTTTTTTTTTTTTAAATTCCGTTTTATTTAAATTTCGCGAATTTTGCTTGAATACAGTTACCTATTTGTGGGTCTTGAGGTGGGCATTCAGATTGCATTTGTCGGTGAATTTTGCGCCACATTGTTTGCACTCGAAGGGCCTTTCCTTTGTGTGAATTCGCATGTGTATTGGCAAATAACAGGCTGAATATTTCCTGCCACAATGCTTGCAAATTTTCTTGTGAACGGGTTCATTCCTGTAGAACACAAGACATTATAATGTTGTGCAGACCTCATTACTTCGGAGATAGTTTTAAGAGCCCCGCGGAACTTGAATGGTAAAAAACGAATTTCCGGAGAGAATTGAATTCTTATATTCTTGAATGTGACACTTTTTAAAATCAATATTGGATATTTTTTTCCAATATCTTATATCGAGGGATATTGAAAAAAGTTTATTTGGAAATTGCGTTGTGCGCGGCAAAGAAATTTTTTGTGTGTGAATATCCCAATACTATTATAGATATATTGTGCTATTTGATTTGAATATTCTAGTACCAATAATGGTAAACTGGAATATTGGTTTCCGAAACTGGAACTGGACTCAATATTTAAAGAAAGATGTTAATAATGGTCTTGTTTTGGACAGTGGAAAATACTAGCATTCATTTGGAAATCCCTTGTACCACGCAGTCCTTATAGTATTCACTATTCGATACGTACCTCCTGATTGAACTATATATGTCAAATGGTTGCAATGCACTGTTAATAAGTAATTTTTTATTGGCTGAGCCGTTCTTGACACACCTCCTCAGTAAAGCATACCTGTTTAAAAGGAAAGTGGAAACGATAACTCTTTAGTGAGGTATTTAAATGTTGATATGATCGCTTTGCAAACAAAAGCAGTGCGGTCAAAAAACAGTATAGGGCATATCATTTAGCAACAGAAAACGTACCTAAGAAGCAGTCTGCCCGCTTTCTTTGTCAACTTTGCCCCTGGCCAGCCTACTATGCTGAAACCAGTAGTAGTCTCCTGGATCCTCGCAATATCATCCTGGCAGATTTCTTGCGCTGTCCGAACGCTTGTTTCATTAACAAGTATGACAGCCAGCTGCTTCGTTGCCTGGACCCAATGGGTCATCACTCTTCTTTTGGAAAGGTCCAACTCTTTGTTAAGTTTTTCTAGCATACAAATGCTTTCGTTGGCATGCCTAAATGCATCAACATAATCCTCCGAATAACGGATTGAAAGGGTTGAACCCTGGCCATGCCCATAACGAAACCCATCCAGAGCCCTCCTCTTTTGTCTGTATCGCTCGACGGCTTTGTGAACTAATGATGGCCGGGCACCCGACTTCTGCACAGCAGTGGACAGATAAATAAAAATATTCCGTTTGAAATGTCCCTCAGGAATTCTTCTCAGCATCCTGCACACTTGTTCCGTGTTCACGAGTGACCTGGTTGACTTTTCGAAACCGTATTTTTTATTTAACTTTGTCAAAATGGTATTCATGGCACCTGTTGCACTCTTGTTCCGACGCCGGCACTTTACAGTCGGTTTTTGTCCATCTTTCAATCGTGAAAGAACAACACGAGGTTGTTGGGCAAGTTGCGCTTGCGCATCAAGTTCAGGCTGTCTCTCCAGGACCACCTTGCACGCAAAACAGTTTTTGACGTCGCGATCAATGCAAGTTTCATCTGTAGTAGAAAAACAAAGAAACGTGCAGGCACGATAGAGTAGGCTTTTAACAACCTGATTCGTAACTTAAAATGTTTTTCTACGAACCTGTTTCATCTTCAGAACTAGAGGTAAGCCAGCTAAGATGAAGTTCTTCGAACTCTGGGTCATCCAAATCAGACCCCTTAGAAAAAAAAACAACAACAACATGAAAATCAATAGCGGGCTGCTTACATTGATTGTGTTAAATGAGGCTTAATCTCAACGTGAGAATGTATCACAGGACATAAAACACCGGCATTGCCTTTTCAAAACATACCTCACTATCTAGCCATGAATAGTCCATTGATATCTCCATTGCGAAGAATACACCTTTTTTGGTATGTCACACCAACATAAAATACACAAATTAAAGAGAAACTACTTCTCTTGCTGACCATCGACGCACTACTGATTTACAATGGAAGCCGGGGATTCTTATAAGAGAAAAGTTTGCCGAGCCGCTAAAGGAGGTGTTCTGTCACACCGCCATATGACGAAATAAAATGGTAATGTGACGTGAAACCAAATTCCAAACCTCCACAATTTATGTTTTTAGAGACGAGTCACCAGCTGATCCAGTCAGTCGGTCCTACAACGTCAACACGGCAACATCGCTGCGAAAAAGTATTTTATGTAGGTGCTACATTTATTTAATCATGTCACACCAACAAAAAAGTTCCACTTGTATGTGAAACTGACATTTTTTTGCCGGTGTGCCAAATTTTGTATATGTCACATTTACATTTAAAAAAGCTCCATCATATATAATTGTTTAAATACTTTATTATTATTTTTAGAATGTCGCAGGTAGTGGTCGACATCACTGATTTGACATCTAGTGACAGCGACGACTATGCTTTTGAGGTAGGACCTCAAGTGAAAAACATTCACTCGAGATTCGTTTGCAACTTTAATTAACTGCGTTGCTGGATTGCAGGATTGGACATTACGAGGAGCGTACAGTGAAGACGATGCGGTGTCAAAAGAAGATGCAGCGTCGGCTGACGGGTCTATCGTCTTCCTGTTCTCTTCTCATGTGCATTTTTACTGATTCTTGTTTTACAAAGCTCTCTTTACAAATTGGGCATTTAAATCGTGAAATGAAGTGAAATATTTTTATATGCTGTGCGAGCGACTCTTTACTACCGAGTGATTTTCCGCATGCGCTGCATGGTGGTTGCCGTCCTAGATGCCGCCAGAGGTGCTTCATCATCATTTCCCTGTGTGCGCAGGAGAATCCGCACTCCGTACACCTGTATTTCTGTTGATTAATAATAAATAAATGGCATGTTAGTAAAGGACCTGTTTTCTTCTGCATTACCTGAAATCTTTAGGGTCCTACCTTGGAAGCACATTCTCCGCCGCTCTCACTTGAAGACAATTGTACTGACTCGACCACGGCTGCTCTTTTTGGTTTTTTCACTTCCTGGAAATAAATGATGAATACTAAAAAAATCCTGACCACAAATAAATGTTACCCAGCCCCCCCCCCCAAAAAAAAAAAAAAAAAAAAAAAAAAAAGATATAAAATTCAGATGACATGCGCTCCTGGCAGCCTCTGTCACTCTGTTGGGAAATTTGAATGACATGGTGGCTTGACATATTACTGTATGTCAAACCTTCATGAAATTTTTAATAACATGACCTCTTGACGTATAAATGTATGTCACACCTCTATAGAATTTGAATTACGTGGCATCTTGACATAATTTTGTATATCACACCTCCGTGTTACGTTAATAAATGTAGATGTGACATAAAACAATGTGTGACTGTGTGAAATAGAAGATTCCATGCAGATTAAACATTTATCTTGTATAACACTCACCCGTGTTTTTGCAGCTTCTAAAGAATTAAAAAATGCACCATTTTCCCTCTGAATTCACATATCATCTTAGTTAGCAGTATAAATACCGTATAAAAAAGATGATTGTGTTCTTGGCTTGGGACAAGCACTGAACTTTTCAAGTCCTCTCAAACTTGACTAGTTCAGAGGCTCATTAAAAATGAATAGCGCTTGTGGCTATTTGCGTCATGATCCACTTGATCCACATCACTCACTTCCACCAGGTTGTTTAAGGAATAAAAGTCATTTTCAATTTGAGTATCCATAATTTATTATTGAAAATGCGAGCAAACTACAATCTCATTCATTTTCAGCAGCCGTTGACAGTGATACCCACAGAACACAAGCGTAGTACTTCAGTGCATTCTTGCAGCACTTGCATGGACAACCCAGTAGCCGACCAGTATGGAGCAGGCAACAGTAGCACGAGCACTCTAAGGAGTGCCTCTCGAGGCGACAGCACGGACAGCTGCACTTCATTCCTCGCTTCTTGCAGCACGGGCATGCACAAACCGGCATCTTGACTGCTCAACAATAAATAAATATTAAAAGATGGGAAATTTAAGTTACAAACCGAATTATCTTATATGTGGGAGTGACATACCAGTGAAATGTGAAACCTCCACAAAAATGATATAAGCAACTTGATTGACAATTTAACTCTCGAGCTCCCAACAAAAGACTGATCACCAGCGCAGCTTGCACGCCGCTTTCATTAAAACCGACTAGCGGGTTAAGCGATATATACGACGGCGTGACCTGCTTGATTCCATGTCACACTGCCCTAAAATGATAAATATGGCGGAGTGACATAGGATCAATTGTATGACACCTCACTTATGCGACTGTTTCATGCGTGGCTGACTGCCCCCGGAGAACAACTAAGTCCCGTTGATGTCAAACCTAACTGAAATGAATTTATAATGTAAGAGAGACATAAAATGCAAAATACCCAATGTCTCACCGCTGAAAATGCCACACATATGGCGGTGTGACTTCCTAAATTAAATGTCACACTAACATACAGTTCATATAAGAAGTAGGATTGACATACAATGTATTATGTCAAGCCTCACTTTTGCCTTCTGGTAAACCGTAGTTGACTGATTCAGGCCAACGGCTAAGTCCGGTTTGTGTCACACCCACCTGAAATGCGTTCGTTATGTAGGTGTGACTTATAATACAAAATACTGAATGTCACACCGCCCAAAAATGTCACATATATGGTAGTGTGACTTGATTAATTAAATGTCACACTAACATACAATTCGCATTAAAATGAGGATTGAAATACAATGTATTATGTCAACCCTCACTTTTGCCATCGGTTAATCCGCAGCAGCCTGCTTCAGGCCAACGGCTATGTCCAGTTTATGTCACACCTACCTGAAATGCGTTCGTTAAGTAGGGGTGACTTATAATACAAAATACCTAATGGCACACCGCCCTTCAATGGCACATGTATGGCATTGTGACTTACCTAATTAAATGTCACAAAAACATACATTTCGTATTAAAGTGAGGATTGAAATACAATGTATTATGTCAAGCCTCACTTTTGCCATCGGGTAATCCGTAGCAGCCTGCTTCAGGCCAACGGCTAAGTCGAGTTTATGTCACACCTACCTGAAATGCGTTCGTTATGTAGGTGTGACTTATAATACAAAATACTTAATGTCACACCGTCCTTAAATAGCACATGTAGTGCAGTGTGACTTCTTTAATTAAATGTCACACTAACATAGAATTCATATTAAAAGGAGGATTGAAATACAATGTATTATGTCACACCTACCTGAAATGCGTTCGTTATGTAGGTGTGACTTAAAATACAAAATACAAAATACAAAATACAAAATACTTAATGGCACACCGCCCTAAAATGGCACATATACGGCAGTGTGACTTGCTGAATTAAATGTCACACTAACATACAATTCGTATTAAAGGGAGGATTGAAATACAATGTATCATGTCAAGCCACACTGTTGCCATCGGGTAGTCCGTAGCTGCCTGCTTTAGGCCAACGGCTAAGTCCGGTTTATGTCACACCTACCTGAAATGCGTTCGTTATGTAGGTGCGACTTATAATACGAAATACTTTATGTCACACCGCCTTTAAATGACACATATATGGTAGTGTGACTTGCTTAATTAAATGTCACACTAACATACAATTCGTATTAAAGGGAGGATTGAAATACAATGTATTATGTCAAGCCTCACTTTGTCCATCGGGTTATCCGCAGCAGCCTGCTTGAGGCCAACGGCTAAGTCTGGTTTATGTCACACCTACCTGAAATGCGTTTGTTATGTTGGTGTGACTTATAATACAAAATACTAAATGTCACACCGCCCTTAAATGGCACATGTATGGCAGTGTGACTTGCTTAATTAAATGTCACACTAACATACAATTAGTATTAAACGGAGGGTTGAAATACAGTGTATTATGTCAAGCCTCACTTTTGCCATCGGGTAATCCGTAGCAGCCTGCTTCAAGCCAACGGCTAAGTCCAGTTTATGTCACACCTACCTGAAATGCGTTTTTTATGTTGGTGTGACTTATAATACAAAATACTAAATGTCACACCGCCCTAAAATGGCACATGTATGGCAGTGTGACTTGCCTAATTAAATGTCACACTAACATACAATTAGTATTAAAGGGAGGGTTGAAATACAGTGTATTATGTCAAGCCTCACTTTTGCCATCGGGTAATCCGTAGCAGCCTGCTTCAGGCCAACGGCTAAGTCCAGTTTATGTCACACCTACCTGAAATGCGTTCGTTATGTAGGTGTGACTTATAATACAAAATACCTTATGTCACACCGCCCTAAAATGGCACATGTATGGCAGTGTGACTTGCTTAATTAAATGTCACACAAACATACAATTCATATTAAAGGGAGGATTGAAATACAGTGTATTATGTCAAGCCTCACTTTTGCCATCGGGTAATCCGTAGCAGCCTGCTTCAGGCCAACGGCTAAGTCCAGTTTATGTCACACCTACCGTAAATGCGTTCGTTATGTAGGTGTGACTTATAATACAAAATACCTTATGTCACACCGCCCTAAAATGGCACATGTATGGCAGTGTGACTTGCTTAATTAAATGTCACACAAACATACAATTCTTATTAAAGGGAGGATTGAAATACAGTGTATTATGTCAAGCCTCACTTTTGCCATCGGGTAATCCGTAGCAGCCTGCTTCAGGCCAACGGCTAAGTCCAGTTTATGTCACACCTACCTGAAATGCGTTCGTTATGTAGGTGTGACTTATAATACAAAATACGTTATGTCACACCGCCCTAAAATGGCACATGTATGGCAGTGTGACCTGCTTAATAAAATGTCACACAAACATACAATTCTTATTAAAGGGAGGATTGAAATACAGTGTATTATGTCAAGCCTCACTTTTGCCATCGGGTAATCCGTAGCAGCCTGCTTCAGGCCAACGGCTAAGTCCAGTTTATGTCACACCTACCTGAAATGCGTTCGTTATGTAGGTGTGACTTATAATACAAAATACCTTATGTCACACCGCCCTAAAATGGCACATGTATGGCAGTGTGACTTGCTTAATTAAATGTCACACTAACATACAATTAGTATTAAAGGGAGGGTTGAAATACAGTGTATTATGTCAAGCCTCACTTTTGCCATCGGGTAATCCGTAGCAGCCTGCTTCAGGCCAACGGTTAAGTCCAGTTTATGTCACACCTACCTGAAATGCGTTCGTTATGTAGGTGTGACTTATAATACAAAATACCTTATGTCACACCGCCCTAAAATGGCACATGTATGGCAGTGTGACTTGCTTAATTAAATGTCACACAAACATACAATTCTTATTAAAGGGAGGATTGAAATACAGTGTATTATGTCAAGCCTCACTTTTGCCATCGGGTAATCCGTAGCAGCCTGCTTCAGGCCAACGGCTTAGTCCAGTTTATGTCACACCTACCTAAAATGCGTTCGTTATGTAGGTGTGACTTACAATACCAAATAACTTATGTCACACCGCCCTAAAATGGCACATGTATGGCAGTGTGACTTGCTTAATTAAATGTCACACAAACATACAATTCTTATTAAAGGGAGGATTGAAATACAGTGTATTATGTCAAGCCTCACTTTTGCCATCGGGTAATCCGTAGCAGCCTGCTTCAGGCCAACGGCTAAGTCCAGTTTATGTCACACCTACCTGAAATGCGTTCGTTATGTAGGTGTGACTTATAATACAAAATACCTTATGTCACACCGCCCTTAAATGGCACATGTATGGCAGTGTGACTTGCTTAATTAAATGTCACACTAACATACAATTAGTATTAAAGGGAGGGTTGAAATACAGTATGTTATGTCAAGCCTCACTTTTGCCATCGGGTAATCCGTAGCAGCCTGCTTCAGGCCAACGGCTAAGTCCAGTTTATGTCACACCGCCCTCGAATGCAATGAATATGGAGGAGTGACATGCCTGATTAAATGTCAAACCGACATAAAATAAGATGTATATATATATGTGGGTTTGACATAAAAAATCACACCTTATCACACCTTCACTTTTTTTTTTTTTAATAAAATCAAACCCGAGTTCACTTTTTAGGATGGGTTTGATTTATAAAAGATATTAAAAAAATGTTTTGGGGTTTGATCAGAATAATATGGCGGGTCGGCATAAAATGTCACACCGCCATACCAAGGTGTGATTTTTTGCGTATGTCACACCACACTTTAATGCCATTTTAGGGCGCTACGCCATCGTATCACTCTGTTGAGTTTGACTTTAGTTTGGCTCTGTATAACGACATGAGAGGTGTAGCATAAGTGGGAGGTGCTTGCACCGACAGTGAAATACCACTACTCGCATCGTTGTTGTACTTACTCAGTGAGGCGGAGCAGGCCCCCGTCGGACTTCGGTCCTTCGGACGGCATTTGTTCTCGCACGAAGCGAGGGTATCGGATTCGTTAAGTTTCGGCTTGCGTTCCGAACTCATACCCGCGTGATCCGATCTGAGGACACAGCCAGGCGGGGAGTTTGACTGGGGCGGTACATCCATCAAAGAATAACGTGGGTGTCCTAAGACCAGCTCAGCGAGGCCAGAAACCTCGCGTAGAGCTCAAGGGCAAAAGCTGGTTTGATCCTGATGTTCAGTACGCACAAGGACGGCGAAAGCCAGGCCTATCGATCCTTTTGGCTTGAAGAGTTTTCAGCAAGAGGTGTCAGAAAAATTACCACAGGGATAACTGGCTTGTGGCGGCCAAGCGTTCATAGCGACGTCGCTTTTTGATCCTTCGATGTCGGCTCTTCCTATCATTGTGTTGCAAACGGCGCCAAGCGTCGGATTGTTCACCCGCAAATAGGGAACGTGAGCTGGGTTTAGACCGTCGTGAGACAGGTTAGTTTTACCCTTCTGATGACTCAAAATGTTGTTGCGATAGTAATCAACCACAGTACGAGAGGAACTGGTTGCTCAGACCGCTGGTACCGGTCTTGCCCGAGAGGGCAGTGGACCGAGGCTACCTCTGAGTGATTAAGCTTGAAGGCCTCTTATAGCTCAATCTCTACTAGAACGTTGCTAGCAATGATACCTCTGGAGGGTCTCCGTCGCCGAGCGGAACGCACAATCTACTGTGCTCCCATGATAGGCTACCGTGTTCTCTGAGCATGGCAAGTCTAGTGGTGCCCCCGCTATTGCCGTGTCGTACCGTGTCGTGGAGTGGCGGAGCTGCACCGCCAGCACGCACAGACGACTCGCGGCGGATCAAGGGCTAGGTTCGACGTCGGGACTCGGAATCGTCTGTAGACGACTTGCGTACCTGGCGAGGGGCTGTAAGCTGCAGAGCAGCTCTCATGCTGCGATCGGCTAACGCCCATCCTTGCTGCTTGGGTGATTCGGATGTGTGGACTTCCCATAGTCACCCGTTATAGCAGACTAAAGGATCGTGTACCTCGAGTACACTTGTGCTGTGAGTACTCTCTCTCAAGGATGAGGGGGGTCTCTCGGAGTGGTCGTGTGTGTGATGCCCTCGGGTAGCACGCGCAGCAGGCCTCTCTGAGAGATCCCCCTCCTGCCATAAGGGGCGTGAGAGAGACATCATCACCAAGTCGGGGGAGCCACCGTGCCCCTGGACTTGTGTGATGTTGTTTTTTTTTCTAAGTCCCACGCAGCTTGAGAGGGTGGTAAAGGGTTAATCGAGGATCGGGTGACGCGCACGCGACACATAGAGTGGAGTACTCCTCGCATCGCGCGCGTTAGCGCGCGGTCTGGCGCAGTTTTATGTCTCTCGCATGAGTTGGTCCGGGGTAAGGGGGCCCTTACGTGGGGGTGAGCCGGGCTGAGGTACGGTGGCCGGGACTCGGGTGGCCGGATGGCCGGTCCGGCCCCCTCGGGCCGGGCCGATCCGGTTTGCCGACAGAGAGCGGGCCGTACGGTGGTGTTCTGCGCGAGAGTAATTTCCCTTGCCTCGCCAGATGCGCGGGACTTGGTCGGATTTCGGTCCGTCTGTCAGCCTTCGGAGTAACTCCGTGGGCAGGAGGGACTTGTGCTGAGGGGGAGTGTGGCGTCACATGTACATATACTCATGTCGTCGCCGCACTCCCCCTTTTGTGTCAAAAAATTTTCAATCTACTCGCCGAGTGTGTTGTTCGGTCGGCACACTGGTTCTTTGTCCGCGTTCATACTGCCGTGGTCACACCGGTTCCCTTCCGAACACCGAAGTTAAGCGCGGCCAGGTGCGGTCAGTACCGGGATCGGAGACGGCCTGGGAACACCGCATGACGCGGGCATATATATTTTATTTTATTTTTTCCTACCACTTTATTTGATCTAACTGGGTAAATACTTTAAACGGTTAATACTGGAATATCTTAGGTCTTTAAAGTGTATCGGAGCTGTGCTGACCTGACCCCACAGCTGTCACACCGTTAGGGCCGAAGGGGTACATGAGTAGGCCCAGAGTGGTCCCCGGGCACGCCTCGTTAAAGGAAGTAAGGGTTGAACCGATATTCGAACGTGCCTAACCTAACCTGACGTCGAGGGGACGTAGGGGGCACGGGGCACGGCCATGGCTACCTAGGGATGTCGGCTGATGTCACAGATACGGGATTAGAGCGTTATATAGGGGTTGTTCGAATTTTGAACGTGCCTAACCTAACCCGGGATCGGTGGGACCAAAGGGACCACGGGGCATGCCCAATGCTACCGACGTAGACGTGCAGGGCTTAATTAATGAGACGAGCAGCCGCAGATACGGTATTAACGCTAAGAATGGGGGTTGTTCGAATTTTGAACGCGCCTAACCTAACCCGAGGTCGGTAGGCCCGAGTGACACGCTTGCACCGCGGGGACACGCCGGTACCGCTGGGACACGCCCTCGGGTACCCGGGGAGGCCGGCAGACGATAAGGGATGAGATTTAATCGTTAAATGGGGGTTAAAATATTTTTGAACGGGCCTAACCTAACCTAGCGTCGAGTGCACACCGGTACCAGAGGGTTACGTCTTCTCGCATCGGAGGCGGTGAGCCGACAACCGGAGATGCCCGGAACGCATCATTTCCCTGAGAAATGGGTGTTAAAAATATTTTGAACGGGCCTAACCTAACCTTATGGGGTAGGTCGGCACCCCTATCGGTCGGGGTATACGGCCCCATGGGGTACCCGACCGCAAGGGATCGGCATCCCCGACCGGAACGTCAGCATGAGTAAAACAGAATTTGGTGGGCCTAACCTAACCTTTTTGGGGGGGGTCGGGGGTGCCCCCCAGGTCGGGGGTTGCGCCCCCTTGAAATGTGAAGTCGAATGGGGGAGTAAAAAAAGTACGCAAAACCGGTCTCTTTTTTTGACCCGTCGCCAGGGGGTAACTTATTTTAGCGTACGCGAGGTCCCGAGCGGGCCCCCGGCCGTCCCGAGTCAAAAAATGAGGATCCGCGTACTCGGACGCTAGCACCATACGATTCCGGACCGTAGGCCTGCCATACGGTATATAGGGGGTAGGGTCGCCTCTGGGTGAAATTTCGACTTGGTCCCAATTACTCACGGAGGTCCCCCTGGACACGGCTAGCCCGAGTCCGACCCTCCCCGGGGCATTTTAAGCGAAAATCTTGGGTTTTTGCGTAGTCCCGGGGGGTACCCCGCGGCGACGGCCGTGGGTGAGAGACGCCGCCAGAGGCGCGCGTACTCTAACTCCCCGTGCTCCTCGGAGTACGTGGGAGAGGCCACCGCGACGGCGGCCGAAAAAAGACGATTCTCGGGGCGCCTGCGTAAACAGGATACTCGAGAACTCGTGACCCCCTCGGCGACGGCCTTGGGCGAGAGGGCTCCGGCGCGGCACGCGTACTCGGTACGTGGGAACGTCGGTCTCTCGGGACGGCGGGTCGAAAAAAGAGACCCACATGCCGATCCGCGTACTCGCCTCAGAGGGTACGTGGAGAGGGGCCTACGCCGTCGGTCAAAAAAAAGACGATTCCGGACTGCGGACTGCGTGCTCTCAGGAGTACGCAGGGAGCTGTACCGTCGTCGGCCGAAAAAAGACGATCCCCTTGGCACCTGCGTAAGCAGGATACTTGGGGACGTCAGTGTCTCAGGACGGCGGGTCGAAAAAAGAGACCCACATGCCGATCCGCGTACTCGCCTCAGAGGGCACGCGGAGAGGGGCCTACGCCGTCGGTCGAAAAAAGACGATTCCGGACTGCGGACTGCGTGCCCTCAGGAGTACGCAGGGAGCTGTCCCGTCGTCGGCCGAAAAAAGACGATCCCCTTGGCACCTGCGTAAACAGGATACTTGGGGACGTCAGTCTCTCAGGACGGCGGGTCGAAAAAGAGACCCGCGTCCGATTCGCGTACTCGGCTGAGGCCGGTGCCAACGCTTGCCAAAGCATCTATAGGAGGTGGTCGGCCTCCGCGAGGACAAAATCCGACCAGCCCACGTGGCGACGGCCAAAAAAAGACGATTCAGGGCGCGCCCGCGTGCTCTTCGGAGCACGTGGGGAGCACCACTTTTTCGTCGGCCGAAAAAAGACGATTCCCGGGGCGCCTGCGTGAGCAGGATAAACTCGGGAACACGTCCGAGAGACGCCGCCAGAGGCGCGCGTACTCTCGCCTGCGTGCTTCTCGGAGCACGTACGGCAGGCGACCACCACGGCGGGCGAAAAAAGACGATCCTAGGGGCGCCTGCGTAAACAGGATACCCGAGTGTATTGTCTCGTTCCCGGCCACGTGAGGGACCTCCGAGTCTCTCACGGAAGTGGGGTGTCGAACCAAACTTATTTTAGCGAAAACGAGGTCTCCAGAGGAGGCCCCCGGATGAGTTCATGTAAAATCTTCTCCTACGCGAGAAGATCGAGGCATCGAACGATTCCGGACGCATACCGTGCCAGACGGTACATTAGTGGGGTGTCCCCAGGACACTGAGGGGGTTCACGCGGTGCCGTGAGCCCCTCTGGCCCCCTGCCCAACGCCGTAGTGCTGGGTCCAGGGGCAGTTGTGCGGCGCGCTAGGGTTCACGCGCTGCACGGCACCCCGCGACGGGGCCAGTGGCGGTTAGGGTTCGCCGCCGCTGCCCGTCTAGGTAGCTCATCCGAGCCTGACCTTTTCTGATGAAACGTACCGCGTTACGTACGAGACACACCCTCTGTCTCACGTCACCGGTGCTTCGGAAAAAACTTATTTTAGCGAAAACGAGGCCTCCAGAGGAGGCCTCCGGATGAGTTCTTGTAAAATCTTCTCCCACGCGAGAGGATCGATGCATCGAACGATTCCGGACACATACCGTGCCAAACGGTATATTAATGGGGCAACCCAGGAAATCGAGGGGGATCGCGCGGTGCGTGAGTCCCCCTGGCCCCTACCCTGTGTCGAGTGCTCTCACGGTGCGACTGCGGACACGTCCATGGACAAAACCACGGGACACTCGCACGAATGGGTCTGGGGCAGTTGTGCAGTGCGTTAGGGTTCACGCGCTGCGCGACACCCGGCTGTGGCGGCTAGGGTTCACCGCCAATGCCAAGTCTGTTCACCGCGGTGTGGATTTGACGAAAACACAAGCCGCGTACTGAGGTACGCGAGGAACTTTACTTTGACTCGCGTCAGGGGTGTTCCAGAAAAA
>CM076245.1:127500-152500 GCA_038380765.1 Odontothrips loti | reverse complement strand
CGTTAAAGGAAGTAAGGGTTGAACCGATATTCGAACGTGCCTAACCTAACCTGACGTCGAGGGGACGTAGGGGGCACGGGGCACGGCCATGGCTACCTAGGGATGTCGGCTGATGTCACAGATACGGGATTAGAGCGTTATATAGGGGTTGTTCGAATTTTGAACGTGCCTAACCTAACCCGGGATCGGTGGGACCAAAGGGACCACGGGGCATGCCCAATGCTACCGACGTAGACGTGCAGGGCTTAATTAATGAGACGAGCAGCCGCAGATACGGTATTAACGCTAAGAATGGGGGTTGTTCGAATTTTGAACGCGCCTAACCTAACCCGAGGTCGGTAGGCCCGAGTGACACGCTTGCACCGCGGGGACACGCCGGTACCGCTGGGACACGCCCTCGGGTACCCGGGGAGGCCGGCAGACGATAAGGGATGAGATTTAATCGTTAAATGGGGGTTAAAATATTTTTGAACGGGCCTAACCTAACCTAGCGTCGAGTGCACACCGGTACCAGAGGGTTACGTCTTCTCGCATCGGAGGCGGTGAGCCGACAACCGGAGATGCCCGGAACGCATCATTTCCCTGAGAAATGGGTGTTAAAAATATTTTGAACGGGCCTAACCTAACCTTATGGGGTAGGTCGGCACCCCTATCGGTCGGGGTATACGGCCCCATGGGGTACCCGACCGCAAGGATCGGCATCCCCGACCGGAACGTCAGCATGAGTAAAACAGAATTTGGTGGGCCTAACCTAACCTTTTTGGGGGGGTCGGGGGTGCCCCCAGGTCGGGGGTTGCGCCCCCCTTGAAATGTGAAGTCGAATGGGGGAGTAAAAAAAGTACGCAAAACCGGTCTCTTTTTTTGACCCGTCGCCAGGGGGTAACTTATTTTAGCGTACGCGAGGTCCCGAGCGGGCCCCGGCCGTCCCGAGTCAAAAAATGAGGATCCGCGTACTCGGACGCTAGCACCATACGATTCCGGACCGTAGGCCTGCCATACGGTATATAGGGGGTAGGGTCGCCTCTGGGTGAAATTTCGACTTGGTCCCAATTACTCACGGAGGTCCCCCTGGACACGGCTAGCCCGAGTCCGACCCTCCCCGGGGCATTTTAAGCGAAAATCTTGGGTTTTTGCGTAGTCCCGGGGGGTACCCCGCGGCGACGGCCGTGGGTGAGAGACGCCGCCAGAGGCGCGCGTACTCTAACTCCCCGTGCTCCTCGGAGTACGTGGGAGAGGCCACCGCGACGGCGGCCGAAAAAAGACGATTCTCGGGGCGCCTGCGTAAACAGGATACTCGAGAACTCGTGACCCCCTCGGCGACGGCCTTGGGCGAGAGGGCTCCGGCGCGGCACGCGTACTCGGTACGTGGGAACGTCGGTCTCTCGGGACGGCGGGTCGAAAAAGAGACCCACATGCCGATCCGCGTACTCGCCTCAGAGGGTACGTGGAGAGGGGCCTACGCCGTCGGTCAAAAAAAAGACGATTCCGGACTGCGGACTGCGTGCTCTCAGGAGTACGCAGGGAGCTGTACCGTCGTCGGCCGAAAAAAGACGATCCCCTTGGCACCTGCGTAAGCAGGATACTTGGGGACGTCAGTGTCTCAGGACGGCGGGTCGAAAAAAGAGACCCACATGCCGATCCGCGTACTCGCCTCAGAGGGCACGCGGAGAGGGGCCTACGCCGTCGGTCGAAAAGACGATTCCGGACTGCGGACTGCGTGCCCTCAGGAGTACGCAGGGAGCTGTCCCGTCGTCGGCCGAAAAAAGACGATCCCCTTGGCACCTGCGTAAACAGGATACTTGGGGACGTCAGTCTCTCAGGACGGCGGGTCGAAAAAGAGACCCGCGTCCGATTCGCGTACTCGGCTGAGGCCGGTGCCAACGCTTGCCAAAGCATCTATAGGAGGTGGTCGGCCTCCGCGAGGACAAAATCCGACCAGCCCACGTGGCGACGGCCAAAAAAAGACGATTCAGGGCGCGCCCGCGTGCTCTTCGGAGCACGTGGGGAGCACCACTTTTTCGTCGGCCGAAAAGACGATTCCCGGGGCGCCTGCGTGAGCAGGATAAACTCGGGAACACGTCCGAGAGACGCCGCCAGAGGCGCGCGTACTCTCGCCTGCGTGCTTCTCGGAGCACGTACGGCAGGCGACCACCACGGCGGGCGAAAAAGACGATCCTAGGGGCGCCTGCGTAAACAGGATACCCGAGTGTATTGTCTCGTTCCCGGCCACGTGAGGGACCTCCGAGTCTCTCACGGAAGTGGGGTGTCGAACCAAACTTATTTTAGCGAAAACGAGGTCTCCAGAGGAGGCCCCGGATGAGTTCATGTAAAATCTTCTCCTACGCGAGAAGATCGAGGCATCGAACGATTCCGGACGCATACCGTGCCAGACGGTACATTAGTGGGGTGTCCCCAGGACACTGAGGGGGTTCACGCGGTGCCGTGAGCCCCTCTGGCCCCCTGCCCAACGCCGTAGTGCTGGGTCCAGGGGCAGTTGTGCGGCGCGCTAGGGTTCACGCGCTGCACGGCACCCCGCGACGGGGCCAGTGGCGGTTAGGGTTCGCCGCCGCTGCCCGTCTAGGTAGCTCATCCGAGCCTGACCTTTTCTGATGAAACGTACCGCGTTACGTACGAGACACACCCTCTGTCTCACGTCACCGGTGCTTCGGAAAAAACTTATTTTAGCGAAAACGAGGCCTCCAGAGGAGGCCTCCCGGATGAGTTCTTGTAAAATCTTCTCCCACGCGAGAGGATCGATGCATCGAACGATTCCGGACACATACCGTGCCAAACGGTATATTAATGGGGCAACCCAGGAAATCGAGGGGGATCGCGCGGTGCGTGAGTCCCCCTGGCCCCTACCCTGTGTCGAGTGCTCTCACGGTGCGACTGCGGACACGTCCATGGACAAAACCACGGGACACTCGCACGAATGGGTCTGGGGCAGTTGTGCAGTGCGTTAGGGTTCACGCGCTGCGCGACACCCGGCTGTGGCGGCTAGGGTTCACCGCCAATGCCAAGTCTGTTCACCGCGGTGTGGATTTGACGAAAACACAAGCCGCGTACTGAGGTACGCGAGGAACTTTACTTTGACTCGCGTCAGGGGTGTTCCAGAAAAAACTTATTTTAGCGAAAACGAGGTCTCCAGAGGAGGCCTCCAGCTCACGCCTCGTAAAACCTCACTTTTCGAAGAGAGATCGAGATGTTGAACGATTCCGGAGGCATACCCTGCCATACGGTATTTTAATGGACTACGGTCCAGAGTGAAATACCGGGGAACATCCCCGATGAGGGTGGCCCGCATCCCGTGGGCCTCCCGGGGCTACGCCTCTGCTCTGCTCCATAACGGACAGGACTGGACGAAGCTCTCTTTATTCCCGTGCAGCGCGCTAGGGTTCGCGTGCTGCAGAAAGAGGAAAAATCCTCTCGGTCAGAATGTCCTTTTGGGCAGCAGTCCGCTGGCGGCTAGGGTTCGCCGCCACGTTCTGCGTTTTCTTATCGAAAGACTATCTGACTCGATGCTAGGGTTCGCATCGAGTCGGGAACGGCCTGTATGGCGTGCCTGGTCTACCAGTCGGCTCAGGGAGAGGGACCGATGGTTGGAGCTAGCCAGGCATGCGAGGCGCTCTTCGGAGTGCAACAATATCCCTCTGTCCCGCCCCGTTCGCGGGGAGCATCCGCTCTGCGGTCTAAAGCACGGCGACGCCAAAAACCACACGAGAGCGTTCAGACTAGTGTCCCTTTAGCACTGGGGCACTCAGAACTGGGCGGTGGTGGAGTTCCCAGCTTGACTGGTTACTGCCGAGAAGTCGCATTGCACGTGCTGCGGTGGTCGTTGCCGTTCGACCACTGCCTCTCAAAAACCGAGTGCGTGTCGGTAACACGAGTCCCGTGGGGCCCCTCCCTCACACAGTGGCTCAGACGACCGGCACCGCTCACGTAGTCGAACGATAACAAAACAGCCTGAATGTGGCAGTTCCCCCGGGAAGCAACGCTAGGCATAACGCTCTGCAAAGCTAGGGGAGGGTGCATGTAGCACTCACGCTTTTCGTGTGGTGTGCGATGCACGCGGTGGGCGAGGTTCCGTCCGTCGTTCTCTAACCCGGTGTTCGCACCGGTTCTTTAGAGAGAAGCCGGGGTCTCTCAGTAGACCTGGTAATCGGCCGGAGGGGGCGCGCTGGCGCACAGCTGCCCCTTCTCTAACGTGCTGGAACCTAACCTTTACGGCTTGCGCTGAGACGCTGGTAGAGACAGACCTCTTCTGCAAGTCGTATACTGGCCTTCTCGTAGGCGTTCATCGGCGGGGTTGCCACCCGTCGGCTAAGGACGTCCGGAGTTGACCAAAAAAATAGTGCGTGTCGCGCGTCAGCAAGACACGTACGCCTGCGTGGTAGTGAAGCAGCTAGGGTTCGCTGCTCCGCGTTTCTGTTTACCGTCTGGTCAGGGGGCAGCTAGCTACTGTCCTCCAACGCGGCCCTCAAAAAGCCGGGACACAGAGAGCAGAAGCCACACACATGGTCGACGGGCATCACGCCGTCACGCGCAAAGAGAGTGCGGTAAGGCCGATCTTAACGTATCACACGCAAGGGAAAGAGTTGAACACTACGGTGTCAGACCTTGTGGTCCCCTGGTACTACGCTTCGGCCCTCTCGGGGGCCGTTATCCAGTACCGGCGTTATTGTGTGCGAGAGCTCCGCCCTTGCCTCGTGCTTGGGGTTGTCTTTGATCGTACGCGCTCTCTGGCAGCGTTGGTGTCTCTGTCGATCCGAAAAGATCCACAGGAAACAGCACGTCCGCGGTCCTCTACCTTTACGGCACGGCCATACGCGGACAACTCTTTGAAAAATCGGCCCGCTGAGCCCCTCGGGGCTCTCAGGTCTTCATTGACTCTCTGCTTTCCGAGCGAAAGTATTTTAAAGGCACGACTTACTACGACGAACGGTAACCTACCGACGAGTCTGTAGAGAAGCTGATGCTTACAAAGAGGCTCTGAGAAGCTCTCTTCTGAAACGATGTGTGGTGAGGAACGCTGTGCGTGGAGTGAGGTAGTCCTCTGCTTAAGTGCACTGTGACTGTTTGGGCCGTCCCCCCGCTCCACCCGCCAGTGATGACGATAAAAAGTCAATGGTTCGCAGGTGCTACCTTGCAGCCAATAAAATTGACGCTGTGACTCGAGGGTGCGTCTCACGCTCTCCTCCGTAGTCAGACAGCTACCTGGTTGATCCTGCCAGTTGCTATATGCTTGTCTCAAAGATTAAGCCATGCATGTCTAAGTGCAAGCCAAACTAAGGTGAAACCGCGGAAGGCTCATTATATCAGTCATGGTTCAAAGGATTGTACTCAGTTACATGGATAACTGCGGAAATACTGGAGCTAATACATGCCAACAGAGTCCTGACCGGCGACGGAAGGGACGCTTTTATTAGATCAAAACCAATCGGTGGCTTCGGCCGCCGTGCAGTTTGATGACTCTGGATAACCTTGGGCTGATCGCACGGCCTCGTGCCGGCGACGCATCTTTCAAATGTCTGCCTTATCAACTGTCGATGGTAGGTTCTGCGCCTACCATGGTTGTAACGGGTGACGGGGAATCAGGGTTCGATTCCGGAGAGGGAGCCTGAGAGACGGCTACCACATCCAAGGAAGGCAGCAGGCGCGCAAATTACCCACTCCCGGCTCGGGGAGGTAGTGACGAAGATAACGATACGGGACTCATCCGAGGCCTCGTAATCGGAATGAATACACTCTAAAACCTTTAATGAGTATCAATTGGAGGGCAAGTCTGGTGCCAGCAGCCGCGGTAATTCCAGCTCCAATAGCGTATGCAAAAGTTGCTGCGGTTAAAAAGCTCGTAGTTGGATCTGTGTCCCGCACGGTCGGTTCACCGTCTGACGGTGCTAAACTGATTCGATGCGAGACGTCATGCCGGTGGCGTGTCAGCTGCGGGGTACTCCGGTACTGTCGCGGGCGACGCCGAGTGAAATCCCGCAGCGGTGCTCTTGACTGAGTGTCGAGGTGGGCCGGCACGTTTACTTTGAACAAATTAGAGTGCTTAAAGCAGGCTGGAACGCCTGAATGGTGGTGCATGGAATAATGGAATAGGACCTCGGTTCTATTTTGTTGGTTTTGAGAACGAGAGGAAATGATTAATGGAGACAGGCGGGGGCATTCGTATTGCGGCGCTAGAGGTGATTCTTGGACCGCCGCAAGACGAACAGAAGCGAAAGCATTTGCCAAGGATGTTCTCGTTGATCAAGAACGAAAGTTAGGGGTTTGAAGGCGATCAGATACCGCCCTAATTTCCCTCACTGCCTACCCTTAAACTATGCGCGGTTGCATTCCTTGGCCGTTCCGTCCCCGGAGGGGCCAGCGGGTTTGCATTGCATGGCCGTTCCGTCTCCGGAGGGGCCCTTTTCGCCCATTCCGGATAAAATTGCATGGCCGTTCTCATTCCGATCATGCCCAAAATGCCCCGCAGGGTCACGCAAGGTGTCAGAGCCTGAAGTGTCATGCATGAGGGTCCCGAAGGGTCACGCAAGCTGTCGAAGCCCGAAGGGTCACGCAACAGGGCCCCAAAGAGTCTCCAAGGCTCACATGAGATGGTCTCAAAGGGTCACGAAGGGTCATAAACTTCCGGTGGCATAAGGCGGTTCATATTTTGTCATCCCGTGGGGCCATATGAGATCGGGATTCTGTCCGAAGCGAATCACGAAATTCCATCTCGTTCCTGAGATATTCTAAACTTGGTACGATTCAAAGAATGTGTGACGTCATCACCAAAATATTTTCGTCCACTTCCGGTGGCAGTAGGCGGTTCATATTTGGTCATACCGTGGGGCCATTTGAGATCAGGATTCTGTCCGAACAGAATCTTAAAATTCATTCTCGTTCTTGAGGTACTCCAAACTGTGCAATCTACAGTACGAAGAACATCAACTTCAAAATATTTTCTTCCATATCCGGTAGGATTAGACGGTTCATATTTTGTTGTCTGGTGGGGCTATATGAGATCGTGATTCTGTCCGAAGCGAGTCCTAAAGTTCGAGATATTTCAAACAGGGCGCGATCATAAGTACGGATGACGTCATCGTCAAAATATTTTCTTCCATTTCCGGTAGGATAAGGTGGTTCATATTTTGTCGTCTGGTTGGGTTGTATGAGATCGGTGTTCTGTCCGAAGCGAATCCTAAAGTTACTTCCCGTTATTGAGATATTCCAAACTGGGTGCGATCAAAAGTGCGTATGACGTCATGGTCAAAATATCTTTGTCCATTTCCGGTTGCAGTAGGCGGTTCATCTTTCGTCATCCGGCGGGGTTATACAAGATCGGGATTCTGTCCGAAGCGAATCTTAGAATTCCTTGTCGTTCTTGAGTTATTCCAAACTTAGCGATCCACATTACGAATAACTCGAACTTCAAAATATCTTCTTTCATTTCCGGTATAATAAGGTGGTTCATACTTTGTCGTCTGGTTGGGTTATATGAGATCGGTGTTCTCAGTCCGAAGCGAATCCGGAAATTCCAGCACGTTCCTGAGATATTACAAACTTGGTGCGATCCAAAGTAACTGTGACGTCATCACCAAAATATCTTCGTCCACTTCCGGTTGCAGTAGGCGGTTCATATTTCGTCATCCGGCGGGGTTATACAAGATCGGGATTCTGTCCGAGGCGAATCTTAGAATTCCTTGTCGTTCTTAAGTTATTCCAAACTTAGCGATCCACATTACGAATAACTCCAACGACAAAATATCTTCTTCCATTTCCGGTAGGATAAGGTGGTTCATATTTTGTCGTCTGGTTGGGTTGTATGAGATCGGTGTTCTGTCCGAAGCGAATCCTAAAGTTACTTCCCGTTATTGAGATATTCCAAACTGGGTGCGATCAAAAGTGCGTATGACGTCATGGTCAAAATATCTTTGTCCATTTCCGGTTGCAGTAGGCGGTTCATCTTTCGTCATCCGGCGGGGTTATACAAGATCGGGATTCTGTCTGAAGCGAATCTTAGAATTCCTTGTCGTTCTTGAGTTATTCCAAACTTAGCGATCCACATTACGAATAGCTCCAACTTCAAAATATCTTCTTCCATTTCCGGTAGAATAAGGTGGTTCATACTTTGTCGTCTGGTTGGGTTATATGAGATCGGTGTTCTCAGTCCGAAGCGAATCCGGAAATTCCAGCACGTTCCTGAGATATTACAAACTTGGTGCGATCCAAAGTAACTGTGACGTCATCACCAAAATATTTTCGTCCATTTCCGGTGGAGGTAGGCGGTTCATATTTTGCCATCCGGCGGGGCCATATAAGATCGGGATTCTGTCCGAAGCGAATCCTGAATTTCCTTTTCGTTCTTGAGATATTCCAAACTGGGCACGATCCAAAGTAGGTGTGACGTCATCATCAAAATATTTTCGTCCATTTCTGGTGGCGGTAGGCGGTTCGTATTTTGCCATCCGGCGGGGCCATATAAGATCGGAATTCTGTCCGAAGCGAATCCTGAAATTCCTTCTCGTTCTTGAGGTATTCGAAATCGGGCATTGCCAACAATAAATTTTGGGGTCATTAGTATGTCAAATTTGCGTTTTATCATAAAAAGTCATAGGACCAAATATGTTACTCGTGTTAATGCGAGTGATAAGCGTTCTATGTCAATTTACATAATATTCTACCGTTTAGGAG
Source organism: Odontothrips loti (assembly GCA_038380765.1). Lineage (NCBI taxonomy): Eukaryota > Metazoa > Arthropoda > Insecta > Thysanoptera > Thripidae > Odontothrips > Odontothrips loti. Next base: position 143,821 of record CM076245.1, on the reverse strand, counting down.
TTATAGCCTGCTTCAGGTGGCCCGAAGCAGTCGTATTTTAAAATTGGCATAAATAAGTGTGCACCTGTTGACTAGGTACATCAATTATTTTTACAATTTCAGCTTTCTTCTTATCTGTCTTCCTCATTGGTATCATGTCGTTGGTTGAGTCTGGGGTTCCATTTCGACTTGCCTTCAGTGGCATGTCGTATGGGATGACCTTGTCTGGGCATGATCACCAGGGAAAGCGGGTAGTCTGTCACTTCAGCCAGTTATAAGGGCGATGTAAGGTACGGTCTTCTATGGCCCTATCGAGTCCTTTATACGCACTGTTGAGTCAGAGTACTCTGCAAGTACTGAGGAATATAGATGCGTCCGGGAGGACATTGGTCTCTCCGGTCGTGTCGACTGACAACCTTCAAATGAAGGGTGGCCGAAATGGCTGTCAATAATTAAGCGTGTCGACTGACAACCTTCTTACGAAGTGTGACCATGCTGAACTATCAGTTCAAAGAAGTCTTATTGAAATAATTAATGTTTTTGGTTTGTTTTGTTGCAGGTAACACACCTGTCGTTAGTATGGCTAGTCCTCCAAAGTTTCAGTTGACCTCGTCGTCGTGGCAGGCGTCACCCGACACCATGCTCCGTACATTGGCAGATGCAGAGAGGATGGCGTACATGAGTAGTGGTCGGTACCGCTCCGTATCTGTTAGTTTATTCCTGTGTCGCTTTGTATCCATGTTGACTTTTTGGTTTTGCAGCATCCAGGACGCCGTCTCCGGTATTTCACATGCCACCCACCGCTCCGATCACCGACCCGCCGCCTGCAGTCGTTGACCATGCTGGTCGTGTCACGGGAATCACCGCCCTCCCGGGACGTAGATCCGTCAGAGGGAGTGTGTCAGTGAGGGGTCGTGGCTCGTTTCGAGGGCGAGGGCTAGGCCGTGCACCTGTCTCTCCGTTGGCGGTCCCTATGCGGTCGTCTGGGTTCAGTAGATTGGTGGCACCGCCGGCGCGACCCGCTACGCGTGAGGTCCAAGGACGTTCACGAATTGTGTCCACCATGTCGCCGTCCACGTGTAATCTCCTTGAAGATTTGGATGGTATTTAGTACATTCCCCGTGTCGCCTAAGCTATTATCCAGAATATGTGACATGTGATTTTTTTTATATTACAGTGAGTGACTCTGACGCCGCGTCACCGGCGCAAGTCAATATGCCGCCTGTGCCAGAAGTGCACCGAAATAGGCCATTTCGCTGCGCTGAATGCGGAAAGATTGAGCCTGACGCAAACTCGTTGATTGTTCACCTGAAAGCGCATCTGTCGGCTGCTGGCACATCGGTGCAGACGCCGGTATTTCCCGCAATTTCTTGGTGTCTTTTACGGTCCTCAAATATTTTCGTTTGTTAACTCATTGTATTTTTCAGGTTACGTCTTCAAAGCGCCCTCTGCGTGATGAGGACGATGTGCCGCTCGTGGAAAGAATTCAAACTACAGCCGCAGGCCGGCGTACGGAAGCGCAGAATGCGTCCACTGTGTAGACGATGCCGAAAGGTGGAACTCGAAAGATCACGACCTGGAAAGGACCGCTGCGCGGATGTTGATGCCGCCAGGAGGTTTGGTGTAAGTGTCGTTTCCGGCACCCTGATAAATCGGTGACGTGTGCTTTGGTATCTTGTATCTGTTTCTTAATTTTTTCGCAGTTCTCCGTCCAGAATCGCCAATCCATCGAGTCAAGTCCCTTGGTCCTATGCCCGTATTGCGGAAGCGTAAGCTCACAGAAGCTGCATCTTCATGCAGCACGACACGCTGAAGTGGACCAGCATAAGTTGTTGGCCTACGCCAAGGCCCAGTTCAGTAGGAACTGTCGGGGTCCTGTGCACCTTGCCACGCTTCGGGATGCTGTGAAAGATGCTGCTGCCAAAGGTGACGAGGCTCTCGACAACGTTCTCAGAAACACTCTGTTAAGTCTTGGTGTCGGCGTCTCGGAGAGTGCGTGTGCATCAATGCCGCTGTATGAAATGAGTACAGTCTTCAAGCCCGATATGGTAAGCGCACTGGGTTGGAATGATTATTTACTGGAGCAAATTCTGTATGCGATGTTTGTTTTCGAATTGCATTTCATATTTACAGGAAGTCCCTCGCGTGCAGCAGCATGATGTCCTCCTGCAAGCCGACTTGGAACTTATTTCCACCGACGACGACGAGTGATTTCAAAACTTTACCGAGGAGCGCAGGGGAGAGGCAGGTTGGCCCCACCACCAACCGAGAAGCGCAGGGGAGAGGCAGGTCGGCCCCACAACCAAACAAGGAGCGCAGGGGAGGAGCAAGTTGGCCCCAACACCGATGAAGGAGCGCAGGGGAGAGGCAGGTCGGCCCCATCACTGAACGTGGAGCGCAGGGGAGAAGCATGTCGGCCCCAACGTCGCAGAGAGAAGCCTCCTCCGCGGATGCCGTGCTTGTTCACGGAACCGCGGAGGAGTGCAGGCTCGCCCCGGGTGGGACGGAGGGAAGGGGTAGCCTAACCGTTTGTGGTACTCGAGTATTTTGTAAAGTCTCAGTATCCATATGGTTAGCGCTTCCACTGACCTCGGATACATCATTACCTGGAAAGCGAATGCATTTGCACGCGCTACCTCATGGGCGTATGTGGTGCCGGGTGGAGTCCGTGATGAGCATCAGCGTTCAGCAGCTGCGTTCACTTCTGGTGTACGTACGAGAACAAGTCGGGGAAAGAAACATATCATGGACACTGAGATTTGCAGAAAACTACAGTGTCACAAGGTATGTAACTCCCCCCTTCCTGTTCTCGTGTAGTGTCCATCAGGGAAGGGGAGGCGCATCACTTGTTAGTCTTCGTCATTACGACATCCCTTCCGGGATCTCTTCAGCGCTATTCTTTCTTGTACTACTCTTTGCCATCTTTATGATGTTGACGGCGCCAACGACGAGGACGTGGTAATACACTGGCGCCATTATTTATTATATGCCTAATCTTGTACAATTAAATCTATATGTTGACAAAAGTGAGTCCACTTGCTCACATTAATTATTACTACTTTCGATTTTGTGCATGTTAATCCCTAATGTGCCTTTGACATTTTAAAAATTTATTTTATCAAGGGATTTAAATTTTCTAAACCTCACTATATTTCAATACCCCTGGCGTCATGAGCATTTGAACGCGTAATGTGGAAAAGCTTAGGAGGTAACGATTACAGGTATGTCAGGAATGCGAAAGAGACGAAAAGCTAATATCATTTCATGGTGAAAACTTCGAAGTACAGTGGAAATTTGACTTGAATAACTCAAAAAGGGAAATACAATCGTAAATGTAAAGTTAATTTGAGACGTTAATAGGGCACGTCATCAATATAGCAAAAAAAAAAAAAAAAAAAAAAAAGGATTGTGAGACTCCACTGGTCTTTGAGACCAACCAGGAAAAAAAATCTTATCATTGTAAATATTGCCAATGTGAAAAACAAATTAAAATTAATTAATTTCATCATAGCTCATGTTTCAGACAAAAAAAAACGACAAAAAAAAACTTCAGTTGTGAACACTTCGTATGATGAACAAAACGACAAAAAGATAGAGAACAAAAAGAAAAGAATGAAATGAGGAAAAACTGACTGATTTGTTGATCTGATAAATGATTCCTCGCGAACGAAATATATAATGAATTAACAATTGATTGGAGCGAAAAAACAGGGGAAAACAAATTAAAACTGGCAAGCTTCTTTAGTGATTGTGTTGCATGTGGCGCAGCATAGACGGCCTATGTTTGTACTCCTTGTCACATACTGTACACTTGTGCATGTCTTTGATGTTTTCATGCGCTGAACGGAAGTTCCTGGTGAGGGTGGACACCTTCCGGAACCACTTGTCACAGCCGTTGCAAAAAAAATAGTTCCTACCCGGATGGGCGTAGAGGTGCGTCATGAGGTCCTGCCTCCTCTTGAACTGACGCTTGCATTCGGAACATCTCCATCTGATTCCTTCGTGAATGGCTTGTTTGTGAAGGACCAGTCCTCGCATTGTTGTGAACACTTTTGTGCAGTCTGGGCAAGATATGATGTGCCCTGTAAAACGGAAAATCGTAAATTTGTACGGGACTATATTTTTATAATTGTGGTGTGGTTTGTCTCCGTCATTATGTAAAACCTTCACATATAAATGTGTAATGTGTATTGTGCATGGAAATAATGCTTACCACTTTCCACATGAGGAGTTGGTGGAGATACTGGTGAGCTGTGACAACAATCTGTGCCGTCGCTACTCCTGTCAGTTATGCTTCTAGTATATTCGTCATGGTCATCTATGCAGAAGATGTGAACAATTAATAAGCGCATTCATCGCAAAATCAGTGTAAAATGAACGCAAATGCAACTCACAATTGTCTTCATCAGGAGTCGGGGGAATGACGAGTGAAATCAGAGTACCATTGACAATGTCGCTGGTGTTGTCACATAGCATTGCGTCTTCTTCGCTATCTGAGGGGACGATGTTAATAATTAATAAGTGTTTATGACAAAATCAAGCACTGTTTTAAAATCAAATCAGTTGATTATCATACCGGTTGGTAGTTCCATCTCTGCGAGAACCCTGTCGGACGACCTGAGAGACTGCTCAAATAAGTCTGCAACGACGTGAATAGTAATTAGTGTGTTCGTCAGACAATCAAGTATTGGTTTAAAATCAAATCAGTTGAGTATCATACCGGCTGGTAGTTGCATATCAGCAAGATCTCTGTCAGATGACGTGAGAGACTGCTCTAACGACTCTGCAAACATAGTAAATTATTTTTTTTAAGTACACATCGTGGTTGGATTGCCACGTCGTTGAGATTTCCTATCAGACCCCAGTAAAATTCTACTTACCATCACTGGTGTTGTAGGTCATCATAAAGTTGAGGCTGTCGTTGTCAATAGCCCAGGGATCAGGGCACACGCAATATCCCCGTACGCAGCAAGCTGTAAGATGATCCATTCTGAGGAGTCTGGAAAATGGACATTAAATTTGAGAGTGAGCGTTTGGTATACATAAACGTGTTTATTTTGCTGTTATTCTTTCTTGTTCGGGTACCGTTCAGAGAGAGGGGTTAGGTGTTGCATGTAAGAGTTTAATTCTTGTTGGACATTTAAGTCTCCCTTCATGTGAAGGTTGTCAGTTGACACGCCTGACAGGACATTCATCCTATCAGAACGCATCTATATTCCTCAGTACTCGCGGAGTACTCTGACCCAACAGTGCGTATAAAGGACTCGATAGGGTCATGAAGACCGTACCTTACATCGCCCTTTTAACTGGCTGAAGTGACAGACTACCCACTTTCCCTGGTGATCATGTCCAGACAAGGTCATCCCATACGACATGCCACTTAAGGCAAGTCGCGATGGAACCCCAGACTCAACCAACGACATGATAACCAATGAGGAAGACAAGAATAAAGAAAGCTGAAATTACAAAACAGATTAGTGCAAATAGAGTACAGTGACGTTCTCCTGAAATGCGCACCTTTCTATTCTACAGTCTGTGAAAACTTGCAACTTTTCAGTCTTTTTCCGCTTCGGGCCACCTGAACTGTGTCGTAGCACCTAACCGAGTCGGTATAACAACTGTTTGCAGTTAACGTTTTTGACGCAGCTTGGGACGTGGCATCTTTTTCATTCTAAACAATTTTTGATACGAGGCATTTTATGTTCATCGTGACTATCGATCGGCACGAAAATGCGTTTTATGGGAAAATGTTACAGAAACGAAAAAAATATACGCGACTTCTTGCGTCGGAAGTACTTTAAGCAATATCGACCGATCTCGGCGCGTTCACGAGCTATGATGCAGTTCGGGTGGCCCGAAGTGTCGATACTCAGAAAATGCAGTTTGTACGAGAAGAGTTTGGTACTTTAATTCTTTTTCTGCTTTCAGCTCTATTTAATAGTCTCCCTCATTGGTTTCATGTCGTTGGTTGAGTCTGGGGTTCCAGTTCGACTTGCCTTAAGTGGCATGTCGTATGGGATGACCTTGTCTGGGCACGATTACCAGGGAAAGCGGGTAGTCTGGCACTTCAGTCAGTTAAAAGGGCGAAGTAAGGTACGGTCTTCTGTGACCCTATCGAGTCCTTTATACGCACTGTCGTGTTGGAGTACTTTGTGAGTACTGTGGGATATAGATGCGTTCTGAGTGCACGGACGTGCTCTTAGTCGTGTCGACTGACAACTCTCTTTTCGAGAGGATCATACCTTGAACAATCGTTTGATATTCTATACATGAACGATGAAACTTATTGTTGCGTCCGTCACGACATTCATGCCTGCGTTACGTGTTAATGATGTGGTTTCTAAACAATCACGTATGCCTTGCTTTATATTTTTCAGAGTGTAAATACTTAGCTATGACGGAGCAGCAGCCAGTGATCATCCAGGGCACGCGCTACCGCGTGTTCGACGTGCCCAAAGATGGGAACTGCCTTTTTTCCGCCATTTCATACGCCATGGTCCGAACGTTTCGGGTCGGTGCGCCGATACTCAGAGGAGATGCCATTGAGTTCATGAAGGAGAAATGGGATGAGTTACACACCCTGACGGACCGCGGCGGTGGTGAACGATACCCGTCGTATGGAGACTACGGTAGGTGTATGATTATCATACTAATGTGTTGCATATGTCGCATGCTTAACGGTGAAATCTTCACATGCGGCCGTAATTAATGACTGGTCATTTGTCTACAGCAAAGGATATGTCGAAGAGTGGGACATATGCCGGTCCTGCCGAGGCCTGTGCACTGGGCATAAAGTATGGTCGGCACGTTCGGATCTTCCAAGACAATCTCCTGCTCTGCTCGTTTCACCCCGATGGGGCAGGGACGATCAACCTACTGTTTCTTAAGGATGCCAACCATTATCAGTGTCTCGTCGAAGACGATGCTACGCCGGTATCAACTCCAAGTGATCTCTATGACAATGTTGTGATAGACGACGTGAGATACACTTATCCTGAAACAGACTACATTTCATGTCGTAACGATCAAGTAGATGGTACTATCATTATGTGTTGCGATTTTCATCGATTTCCAGTTACGGTTTAGTTCCATATGACATTTATCATAATTACACACTTATCACGTTCCAGTTATCACCAACAACAGTGATGAAGATATGTTTGCGGATTGCTTTCCAACTGCAGTCTGCATTGGGTCGAGTAAGTCAAGATCTATGCCAGTAGTGGATTTGCCAGGTATGATAAACAGTCATCCAGCTGTAACTAATACGGCCATCATGTCAGTTGCTAAATGTTGATGAGTCATACTTTTCCTTACAGATGTTGTTGTCAGTAAGTGCTCACTGAGCCTTAGCGGTGGTCTGGGGAAGCACTTTATGTGGGCTGCTATATATAACGGAGAATCAGCACAAGGGACAAATGCAGTATCTCTGGGAGAGTTCAATGTGTCCTGCCCGAACGAAGAATGTGCTGCCATGTTCTGGCAAGCAGAAAGACTGTGCCAGTCGACGAATGTCCCTGCTTGGTGTTGCGGGAAATCTATCCGATCTACACTGAGACCAGAAGCCCGGTTCAGGGAAATCAGTGATCCTGACGTAGTTGCATTGTACACAGGAAATTCTGACACTGCCTGTCATTTCCAAGGGAATATTATTGACTATAACAACGCTCTGAGCTGCGCAGTGCCGATCACAAATTACAGATCAAAGCAACTCAGAACTGGCCGAGTGATAACGTTGATCGGCCGCTTGACATTCCAATATGACACGGCATTATCTGCAGACCTTTCTGAGGGACAGCTGTACTTTGCAGAGCTGACGCGGTCAATAATAGACCAACGAGTGTTGCGCGGACGATCTGAATTACGGCCGGATGTAATGGAAATCCTTGAACGGTACCTGCGACGGCATAATGACTTGATGAGGACGTTCGAGTTGGCCGGAAATTTGCAGCGCCGAAACCCAACGGAACGGGTGTCCCTACTCATAAATCCACACCGCGATGGTTTCAGAGTGACAGATAGGTGAGTTCTGCTCAACACCTTGCGCATTTCATATCGTTATTTGTAATTAATTTCAGTTTCATTCCCAACATAGATCGTGATTTCCGTATTATTAATATTGCCCTTTCTGCTATTTTGTTTGCTCAGAGAGTTTCTTGATAATGACGCCGATGCCCGACGTCCGCCAGGCAGTCGGTTTATTGCTGCTGCATACATAGGATCTAGGCTGCACTACAATTATGATGTGGCTTTATTCCCAAGGGGGATCGGGGATGGCACCGTGCCATGCCGCACCATACACGAGGCCAGCCCATCCCTCGATGTACTGCTGTACCCACTTATTCACCTTCACTGCGAAGATCCATGGGTGGAGGTGGTCGCAGAACGGAGTAGAGCTCAGCGACCTCGTCGGGAACTTCAGTCTACGCTGTGTGGAACACACAAGGAATATTACTCCTCTAGGATAATGATCAGGCCCGGTGAGGAAAGACAGACCCTTTTTTTGACGAGAGGCCTCTACCAGCAGTGGCTGTGCGACGCCGCGGCTAAAATTGAGGACAACAATCTCAATTACGCAGAGTTGAATAACGAAGAGTTGCAGGTATGTCAGCTGGACAGCTTAAGGCGGTTTGTTGCTGCCGAGGCGGAAAATGTGGGCAAGAGGCCGGGCCGAGTGGTAATGGTTCCGCGGAGTATCCAGACAAGTGAACGTGCGATGTACAACAACTATATGGATTCAGTACGCATTACCATGGAGTATGGCGCACCGGCTATGCTATGTACATTCACAACGAATCCCAGATGGCCGGAGATTGTCCATACTCTCGCCGATCGCGGGCTGGGTCCTGACGAGTATGTTAATGCACCAGACGTTGTTGTTCGCGCCTACCTTGCCAGGCTGAATGTCCTCATGAGTGACATCATCAACAAGGGCGTCTTTGGACGTGTTTTGGGCTATTCGGGCGTTCATGAATTCACATCCACTATGCTGCCCCATTTTCACATGGCGGTCATCCTTGACCCGGCAGATGTGCCTCAGTCTGCCGAGGACGTGGATGCGATTGTTTGTGCTGAAATACCTAGTCTGGAGGATGAGCCCGATGCGTTTTATTACGTGATGAAACATATGATCCATCGACCCTGTGACGGCTCATCGCCTGATTATGAAAGCCCATTGTGCAGACCCGGCGGAGTGGCATGTGAGGCTGGGTTCCCTTTCCCAATCAGAGGCGAGACAATGATGACATCCAGGGGCCCGCAACTGCGCAGAAGGGAAATGATCCCCATATGGTCTTTGAAGCACAAATGCCTGGTCGACAATCGGTGGGTGGTGCCACACTCACCGAGACTAGGCATAAGGACAGACAACCATTTAAACATCATGCTCTGTGGTCGAAACCTGTGCTACAAGTATCTTTATGGATACTTCACAAAGGAGAGCCGTGGGCAATGTGTACAAGGGGGGATGCTGAGGTACTTCCGGAATGCAGACTCTGGCGATGGGATGCATTGGGACGAGATCCGCCACTTTCAGGATCTGCGGGTGATCGGCCCGTATGAGTCGGTGTTCAAGCTGCTTTCAGTCCCCATTGCACGCCTTAGTGACAGTGTACAAACTCTTACTGTTCACCTCCCGGGAAAAGAGTATGTCTACTATAGAGGTGACTACCATCGTGCCGCAGATTTGGGAGGAAGCTCGAAACTTGAAGGATGGTTTCGCTTGAACGAAAGAGACCCCTCAGTAAGACACCTTTTGTATTCACAGATAGTAAGGAGGTTCAAGTGAGTATCCCAGCATAGAACTGAACAATTTCTATTAACATTAAATTACACACCATTTAATATCTTATTTTATTTCCAGATGGCACAAGGGAGAATGGGTTGGGAAGTCGGGAAGCAATACCCTGGGGCGATTGATGCATGTAAATCCATCGCCACGTAACATGGAACTGTTCTTCCTGCGGCTACTTCTTCTGAATAGGGTGGGGATGAAGTCATTTAGAGATGTTCTAACTGTAGACGGTGTCGAGCACGGCACCTTTGAAAAGGCCTGCAAGGCTTTGGGCCTCGGTGACGACAGCCGAGTTGACTACGCGTCGGCAATGGACGAAGTTGCTGCCCACGCAGCCCCGCACCAGATTAGGGCATTTTTCGCCACGGTAGTTGCGACGTGTCATGTAGACGACGCAGAAGAGCTGTGGAGGTGTCACCGAACTGCAATGAGCAGGGATTTTGTGCGGCGCGGTTGCAGCGGCCGTGAAGCCTTGGTACGGGCAAGAAGATTGATATTGGGTCTGATCGACGAGATGGTCGGCACTGCTGGTGGGGATACAAACCCCCCGACCCTAACGAAAGCTTTGTGGTTCAAGACGGCGTTCAAAGGGTCGAACTTCGAGTACCTCTTGTAGACGTGTCCGGCTTGGACTGCGATGAGGTGGAAGAAGGCATTCCTGATGAAGATGAGTTCCCGAACGGCGTAGAGGACATTGAGCCACATGAAGGCAGAGACCCGCATGAAGACGTGGCTGCCCTGCTGAACGATTTGAGTGATCACACCCTCAGATATACCGATGAGCAGCGCATTGCACATGACACTGTCATGAACACAGTATCAAATGGATCACGCGACGAAAGCAATTTCTACTCGCTAGTGGCACCTGCCGGCTGCGGAAAGACGTATGTGTACAAGGGACTCCTGATGGAGTGCAAGTCACGAGGAATTCCTGCAGTTTCATGCGCAATGACTGCGCTTGCTGCACTTCTGCTAGAGGATGCTGACACGTGTCATAAGACTTTCGGGATACCTGTCAGAGCCAGACGAGACGGAACTGATCGCTCCTTTCTCGAGAGGACTTCCTATGACGCCTGTCGCCTGGCCGACGCCCGCTTAATCATAGTAGACGAAGTGTCTATGCTAGCTCGCTGGCAAGTAATCTTGATTGATAAACTACTGCGAGACATCATGAACTGCCCCGGAGTCTTATTTGGGGGGAAGGTAGTGCTTTTAGGGGGGATATGGGGCAAATACTTCCCGTCCTCCGAAACTCGTCGTCTTCAGAGCTCGTTGCAAACTCACTAACCGCATGGGAACACTGGGGTGCAAGAAAGGAGCTGATCCTGACTGCAAACATGCGAGCAGCTAGTGATCCAGGGTATGCAGAGTGGATAAGAACAGTGAGAGATGGCAGTGCTAATATTGACGGCGGTGACTATATCCGCGTTAACCGAGAAATGATTGTCAGTGCTCCGAGGTCGCATCGCGCTGAGCCGGAGAGGGTCCAGCACTGCGGTGCGCGGACCAACGATGAATTCAGTAATGCCAGTGCCCTGATTGATAAGGTAAAACATATGTTAAATAATTGTATTCATGTACGATCAACGTGTGTAACTTATGCTGATCTTTGTTTCCCGCATGCGAATGAATATTGTTTCAGGTTTACGCAGATTTCAGCCTGAAGAGTTTACAGGAAGGGATACTTCTATCAACTACGAACGATTCCGTTCGGTTCGTCAACCACATAGTGCTTCATAAAATGCCAGCAGAATCTGTAACCAAAACGTACTATGGCAAAACCATTATTATATACCAAGACAGAGGTGAAAGGGCTGAAGAACAACTGGGCGAGTTTGTGATGACAGCGGAAGAACTTAACAGCATTAATGCTGCAAATCTCCCGCCGCACCAGCTTACTCTCAAGGTTGGGTGCGTGGTCATGTTACTGATCAACCTGAACAAAAGACTAGGCCTGTGTAATGGTGCAAGATTTGTGGTCGAGAACCTGCTGACAAACACTATCGGTCTTCGTAGGCTTATGCCATTCAAAGGCCAAAGGGACGTGATATTCCTCCCAAAAATGCTCATGAGAAGTGACGACGTTCCTGTAGCAGGAAGTATCCAGCGGTGTCAGTTCCCCGTCACACTAGCCTTTGCGGTAACCATCAACAAAAGCCAGGGTCAGACATTTGAGACCGTTGGCCTTTTCCTCTCCCGGCCAGTGTTCACACACGGACAGTTCTATGTCGCTGTCGGCCGTGGCAAAAGCAGTGAAAGGGTGTTCATCTGTGTCATGCGTGGTAGCAAACAGGGGCCACATGGAACATACAGGGGCGGTGCAGGTGCCCTGATGGATGTACGGACGAAGAACATAGTATACCAGCAAGTGCTTCAATAAATGGCAAGTCAAACGAATCCGTATGTAAATTGTTCGTTTTTGTGTTTATAGGAAGAAATTTCTGACCAGTCTTCTTTTCTCCTTCCACAGCACTTGTCTTCGTGCGCAGGGGAGGCAGCAGGCAAGCCCCAACAAACCAACCAAGGAGCGCAGGGGAGATGCAGGTCGGCCCCAACAACCAGAACATGCAGCGCAGGGGAGGAAGCAGGCAGGCCCCAAAATCGTAACTGACCACACTAATGCGGGGCTAGTGGTGAAGGAAAGCGGGTTACTCGGGAAAACAAGTGTGGTGGCACACACACTTGTGAGTATCGAACCGTGAGTACTTGGCAAGTGCTTGTCGAACGCTGCGAGGGGTTGGCACAACCCCGATGAGTTAGTAGGCCGCCACTAGTCTCGGCGAATACAAACACTGCTTTTGGTAGGGAACCAAATTATGATTGAATATTAAGCCCTTTCTTCGACTGTCGTGTTTGTGTAAATATCTTGTTTTTGCCCGCAGCAATGGTCAGTTGTGGTAAAAGCCACACAAAACAACACCACGGCCATGCAGTTGACAAGAGAGTGCAGGGGAGAGACAAGCCGGCCCCAACAAACCAACCAAGGAGCGCAGGGGAGATGCAGGTCGGCCCCAACGACCAGAACATGAAGCGAAAGGGAGGAAGCAGGAAGGCCCCAAAATCCTAACTGGCCGACACTAATGCGGGGCTAGTGGTGAAGGAAAGCGGGTTTCTGGGGATAGCAAGTGTGGTGGCACACACACTTGTGAGTACCGAACCGTGAGTACTTGGCAAGGGCTTGTCGAACGCTGAGAGGGGTTGGCACAACCCCGATTAGTTAGTAGGCCGCCACTAGTCTCGGCGAATACAAACACTGCTTTTAGTAAGGAACCGTATTATGATTAAATATTATGCCCTTTGTTCGACTGTTGTGTTGGTATATATATTTTGTTTTCCAGGCCAAGAAGCGCAGGGGAGATGCATCCTGGCTGCAGAACTGTCACCACCTTGTCGCAGAGAGAAGCCTCCTCCGCGGAAGCCGTGCTAGTACACGGAACCGCGGGGGAGTGCAGGCTCGCCTCCGAAGCCAAGGAAGGGGGTAGCCTAACCGTTTGTGGTACTCGAGTATTTGTTAAATCTCAGTATCCATACAGTTAGTGCTTCCACTGACCTCTGGATCTGCTCAACTTACCGTGCAATTTGCCGTCTGCCATGGAAGGGGCCATCCAGGTCTCAGGACGGCGGACACATGACCCCAGAAGGGGCCATCGGGGTCTCAGGACGGCGGACACATCAACCCCGAAGGGGCCATCGTGGTCTCAGGACGGCGGGCACACCGCCCCGAAAGGGGTCCGCGGCGGAAGTTCCACGCCCCGAAAGGGGTCCCACAAGTCTAACCGCGGCGGAGCCGCGGCGGAACGTGCCCGCCCCGCGAGGGGTCGCGCGAAACGAAAGACTTTGCCAAGGATGTTCTTGCTGATCAAGTACATAAGTTAGGGGTTAAAGGCGGCCGGAGACGGCCCCCTGGTCCTAACCATAAACGATGCCAGCTAGCGATCCGCCGGTGCTCACTGTATGGCCCGGCGGGCAGCTTCCGGGAAACCAAAGCCTTTGGGTTCCGGGGGAAGTATGGTTGCAAAGCTGAAACTTAAAGGAATTGACGGAAGGGCACCACCAGGAGTGGAGCCTGCGGCTTAATTTGACTCAACACGGGAAACCTCACCAGGCCCAGACACTGGAAGGATTGACAGATTGAGAGCTCTTTCTTGATTCAGTGGGTGGTGGTGCATGGCCGTTCTTAGTTGGTGGAGCGATTTGTCTGGTTAATTCCGATAACGAACGAGACTCTGGCCTACTAAATAGCGTCGGGTTCACTGCAACCGGCGATAGCTATCTTCTTAGAGGGACAGGCGGCTTCTAGCCGCACGAGATTGAGCAATAACAGGTCTGTGATGCCCTTAGATGTTCTGGGCCGCACGCGCGCTACAATGGACACAGCAGCAGGTTCTCCCTGGCCGAGAGGTCCGGGTAACCCTATGAAATGTGTTCTTGCTTGGGATTGGGGCTTGAAATTGTTCCCCATGAACGAGGAATTCCCAGTAAAGGCGTGTCATCAGCACGCTTTGATTACGTCCCTGCCCTTTGTACACACCGCCCGTCGCTACTACCGATTGAATGATTTAGTGAGGTCTTCGGACCGGCGCGCGGTGCTCCTTCGGGTTCGCCGCGGCAGCTGGGAAGATGACCGAACTTGATCATTTAGAGGAAGTAAAAGTCGTAACAAGGTTTCCGTAGGTGAACCTGCGGAAGGATCATTAACGTTTCTATAACGTAAAGAGATATGCTTGGTGGCTCTCGTTCGCTTCTCTTGCTGCTGTCGGAGTGCGGAGGGTTTTCGCCGTCGTGCGTGGAGTGGCGGGGCTGCACCGCCAGCACACACAAAGCGAAATAAACTCCCCTCCAATGCGCTGAGAGCAACGGACCCCGAGAAATATATATATATATATATAGTCGACTGAGAGATACTCTCAGACTATGCGGTCTTCGGGAGTGGTGGCCCGAAGCTCGCAATACAAACCAATTTGTGTGTCCGTAGAGCGAGTTTGCTACTCGCTCTCTGCCTCGGCAGACACCATACTTGAAAGCGGTACCGTCTGCGATGCAGTTAGGGTTAGCTGCACGCAGAACACCGCGCGAAGAAGAGTCGAAACGCACAGAGCCTAGGGTTCGGCTCTCGTCTCACTCGGACTCGCGCTGGTGGCATGGTCTAAAGTCGGAGTTATTCTGCGCCGCACACCACGGTCTATACTCGAAGGTCCACGCCAAAGGACGGGTCTCGCAAACTCGTCTGGACCGGAGAGGCAGGTCGTTGTTTTTGAGGTCGAGATAGGGAGCACCTGTAGGCATGGCGCCGGAGTGCTCTCGAATCGGTTCCGTAAGTCAAGATCGGAAGAAAGCTTTTCGTTACTTTGTAGCCTCTGATAAACCCGAGCTGTTTGGGCCCCCGCTAGTGTCGCGCTGAGAGCGACATCACGATGCGGTGTGTCTTGCGAGGGGGAAAGAGCGCAAAAGAAGAGTTAGTACTCCTGGCTACGTTACCCTTCTCGGCCTCGAGAGTTCCACTGTTGTGTGCATCTCGAAACAGAATCAAATACTCGGAAGTCCCCCTAAAAAGTGAGACGTTTAGGCGAATGGATGATCAGTAGCGTCAGCGAACGTCTCCTAGTAGCTTACGTCAAACGTAAAGCACAAACCAGTTAGGTGGATCCCTCGGCTCGTGGGTCGATGAAAGACACAGCAAACTGTGTGTCGTCGTGTGAACTGCAGGACACATGAGCATCGACATTTTGAACGCAAATGGCGGGATGCTTTCGGGCAACCCACACCCGGCTGAGGGCTGTGAGTCCCCTCCCTAGTAAGGCGAGGGTGACAGACAAACATGAACCGGTCAAAAACCGTATCATGGGAACGTCGTGCGTGGTCTAGGGTTCGGCCCGCACACTGACAAGTACCAGTGTATTCCAGACTGCTGTTCGTCAGCGCGTTGGAGTTTCTGCGGCCTCGCGCCGTAGTGCTCTTAAATTGGCTGATGTCAGAAAACTCTGTTCTCCGACAAACCCCTAGCAAGCTCGCTAGTGTCGCATTGAGGGTGACATGATCATGCAGCTGCGTTTGGGGCCAAGGAGTGAAGAGCGAGTACGACGAGGCCCGATACACTTTGTTGTCTTATGTTCACAGCCTCAGTTCGGGTGAGATTACCCCCATGATTTAAGCATATCAATATGGGGAGGAAAAGAAACTAACAAGGATTCCCTTAGTAACGGCGAGTGAACAGGGAGAAGCCCAGCGCTGAATCCCCCGGCAGGCGAGTCCTGTCGGTGTGCGGAAATGTAGCGTTAAGGAGGGCCCATTACGTGAATCTTGCGCCTGCTCGCTCAAGTCTACCTTGAACGGGGTCACACAGAGGGTGACATGCCCGTAGAGCATCTAGGCCTCGTCACGTGGGCCTCTCCTCAGAGTCGGTTTGCTTGAAAATGCAGACCTAAGTGGGTGGTAAACTCCATCTAAGGCTAAATATGACCACGAGACCGATAGCACACAAGTACCGTAAGGGAAAGGTGAAAAGAACTTTGAAGAGAGAGTTCAAGAGTACGTGAAACCTAACTGGTG
>CM076245.1:117500-122500 GCA_038380765.1 Odontothrips loti | reverse complement strand
GGTACCAGAGGGTTACGTCTTCTCGCATCGGAGGCGGTGAGCCGACAACCGGAGATGCCCGGAACGCATCATTTCCCTGAGAAATGGGTGTTAAAAATATTTTGAACGGGCCTAACCTAACCTTATGGGGTAGGTCGGCACCCCTATCGGTCGGGGTATACGGCCCCATGGGGTACCCGACCGCAAGGGATCGGCATCCCCGACCGGAACGTCAGCATGAGTAAAACAGAATTTGGTGGGCCTAACCTAACCTTTTTGGGGGGGGTCGGGGGTGCCCCCCAGGTCGGGGGTTGCGCCCCCTTGAAATGTGAAGTCGAATGGGGAGTAAAAAAAGTACGCAAAACCGGTCTCTTTTTTTGACCCGTCGCCAGGGGGTAACTTATTTTAGCGTACGCGAGGTCCCGAGCGGGCCCCCGGCCGTCCCGAGTCAAAAAATGAGGATCCGCGTACTCGGACGCTAGCACCATACGATTCCGGACCGTAGGCCTGCCATACGGTATATAGGGGGTAGGGTCGCCTCTGGGTGAAATTTCGACTTGGTCCCAATTACTCACGGAGGTCCCCCTGGACACGGCTAGCCCGAGTCCGACCCTCCCCGGGGCATTTTAAGCGAAAATCTTGGGTTTTTGCGTAGTCCCGGGGGGTACCCCGCGGCGACGGCCGTGGGTGAGAGACGCCGCCAGAGGCGCGCTACTCTAACTCCCCGTGCTCCTCGGAGTACGTGGGAGAGGCCACCGCGACGGCGGCCGAAAAAAGACGATTCTCGGGGCGCCTGCGTAAACAGGATACTCGAGAACTCGTGACCCCCTCGGCGACGGCCTTGGGCGAGAGGGCTCCGGCGCGGCACGCGTACTCGGTACGTGGGAACGTCGGTCTCTCGGGACGGCGGGTCGAAAAAAGAGACCCACATGCCGATCCGCGTACTCGCCTCAGAGGGTACGTGGAGAGGGGCCTACGCCGTCGGTCAAAAAAAAGACGATTCCGGACTGCGGACTGCGTGCTCTCAGGAGTACGCAGGGAGCTGTACCGTCGTCGGCCGAAAAAAGACGATCCCCTTGGCACCTGCGTAAGCAGGATACTTGGGGACGTCAGTGTCTCAGGACGGCGGGTCGAAAAAAGAGACCCACATGCCGATCCGCGTACTCGCCTCAGAGGGCACGCGGAGAGGGGCCTACGCCGTCGGTCGAAAAAGACGATTCCGGACTGCGGACTGCGTGCCCTCAGGAGTACGCAGGGAGCTGTCCCGTCGTCGGCCGAAAAAAGACGATCCCCTTGGCACCTGCGTAAACAGGATACTTGGGGACGTCAGTCTCTCAGGACGGCGGGTCGAAAAAAGAGACCCGCGTCCGATTCGCGTACTCGGCTGAGGCCGGTGCCAACGCTTGCCAAAGCATCTATAGGAGGTGGTCGGCCTCCGCGAGGACAAAATCCGACCAGCCCACGTGGCGACGGCCAAAAAAAGACGATTCAGGGCGCGCCCGCGTGCTCTTCGGAGCACGTGGGGAGCACCACTTTTTCGTCGGCCGAAAAAAGACGATTCCCGGGGCGCCTGCGTGAGCAGGATAAACTCGGGAACACGTCCGAGAGACGCCGCCAGAGGCGCGCGTACTCTCGCCTGCGTGCTTCTCGGAGCACGTACGGCAGGCGACCACCACGGCGGGCGAAAAAAGACGATCCTAGGGGCGCCTGCGTAAACAGGATACCCGAGTGTATTGTCTCGTTCCCGGCCACGTGAGGGACCTCCGAGTCTCTCACGGAAGTGGGGTGTCGAACCAAACTTATTTTAGCGAAAACGAGGTCTCCAGAGGAGGCCCCCGGATGAGTTCATGTAAAATCTTCTCCTACGCGAGAAGATCGAGGCATCGAACGATTCCGGACGCATACCGTGCCAGACGGTACATTAGTGGGGTGTCCCCAGGACACTGAGGGGGGTTCACGCGGTGCCGTGAGCCCCTCTGGCCCCCTGCCCAACGCCGTAGTGCTGGGTCCAGGGGCAGTTGTGCGGCGCGCTAGGGTTCACGCGCTGCACGGCACCCCGCGACGGGGCCAGTGGCGGTTAGGGTTCGCCGCCGCTGCCCGTCTAGGTAGCTCATCCGAGCCTGACCTTTTCTGATGAAACGTACCGCGTTACGTACGAGACACACCCTCTGTCTCACGTCACCGGTGCTTCGGAAAAAACTTATTTTAGCAAAAACGAGGCCTCCAGAGGAGGCCTCCGGATGAGTTCTTGTAAAATCTTCTCCCACGCGAGAGGATCGATGCATCGAACGATTCCGGACACATACCGTGCCAAACGGTATATTAATGGGGCAACCCAGGAAATCGAGGGGGATCGCGCGGTGCGTGAGTCCCCCTGGCCCCTACCCTGTGTCGAGTGCTCTCACGGTGCGACTGCGGACACGTCCATGGACAAAACCACGGGACACTCGCACGAATGGGTCTGGGGCAGTTGTGCAGTGCGTTAGGGTTCACGCGCTGCGCGACACCCGGCTGTGGCGGCTAGGGTTCACCGCCAATGCCAAGTCTGTTCACCGCGGTGTGGATTTGACGAAAACACAAGCCGCGTACTGAGGTACGCGAGGAACTTTACTTTGACTCGCGTCAGGGGTGTTCCAGAAAAAACTTATTTTAGCGAAAACGAGGTCTCCAGAGGAGGCCTCCAGCTCACGCCTCGTAAAACCTCACTTTTCGAAGAGAGATCGAGATGTTGAACGATTCCGGAGGCATACCCTGCCATACGGTATTTTAATGGACTACGGTCCAGAGTGAAATACCGGGGAACATCCCCGATGAGGGTGGCCCGCATCCCGTGGGCCTCCCGGGGCTACGCCTCTGCTCTGCTCCATAACGGACAGGACTGGACGAAGCTCTCTTTATTCCCGTGCAGCGCGCTAGGGTTCGCGTGCTGCAGAAAGAGGGAAAAATCCTCTCGGTCAGAATGTCCTTTTGGGCAGCAGTCCGCTGGCGGCTAGGGTTCGCCGCCACGTTCTGCGTTTTCTTATCGAAAGACTATCTGACTCGATGCTAGGGTTCGCATCGAGTCGGGAACGGCCTGTATGGCGTGCCTGGTCTACCAGTCGGCTCAGGGAGAGGGACCGATGGTTGGAGCTAGCCAGGCATGCGAGGCGCTCTTCGGAGTGCAACAATATCCCTCTGTCCCGCCCCGTTCGCGGGGAGCATCCGCTCTGCGTCTAAAGCACGGCGACGCCAAAAACCACACGAGAGCGTTCAGACTAGTGTCCCTTTAGCACTGGGGCACTCAGAACTGGGCGGTGGTGGAGTTCCCAGCTTGACTGGTTACTGCCGAGAAGTCGCATTGCACGTGCTGCGGTGGTCGTTGCCGTTCGACCACTGCCTCTCAAAAACCGAGTGCGTGTCGGTAACACGAGTCCCGTGGGGCCCCTCCCTCACACAGTGGCTCAGACGACCGGCACCGCTCACGTAGTCGAACGATAACAAAACAGCCTGAATGTGGCAGTTCCCCCGGGAAGCAACGCTAGGCATAACGCTCTGCAAAGCTAGGGGAGGGTGCATGTAGCACTCACGCTTTTCGTGTGGTGTGCGATGCACGCGGTGGGCGAGGTTCCGTCCGTCGTTCTCTAACCCGGTGTTCGCACCGGTTCTTTAGAGAGAAGCCGGGGTCTCTCAGTAGACCTGGTAATCGGCCGGAGGGGGCGCGCTGGCGCACAGCTGCCCCTTCTCTAACGTGCTGGAACCTAACCTTTACGGCTTGCGCTGAGACGCTGGTAGAGACAGACCTCTTCTGCAAGTCGTATACTGGCCTTCTCGTAGGCGTTCATCGGCGGGGTTGCCACCCGTCGGCTAAGGACGTCCGGAGTTGACCAAAAAAATAGTGCGTGTCGCGCGTCAGCAAGACACGTACGCCTGCGTGGTAGTGAAGCAGCTAGGGTTCGCTGCTCCGCGTTTCTGTTTACCGTCTGGTCAGGGGGCAGCTAGCTACTGTCCTCCAACGCGGCCCTCAAAAAGCCGGGACACAGAGAGCAGAAGCCACACACATGGTCGACGGGCATCACGCCGTCACGCGCAAAGAGAGTGCGGTAAGGCCGATCTTAACGTATCACACGCAAGGGAAAGAGTTGAACACTACGGTGTCAGACCTTGTGGTCCCCTGGTACTACGCTTCGGCCCTCTCGGGGGCCGTTATCCAGTACCGGCGTTATTGTGTGCGAGCTCCGCCCTTGCCTCGTGCTTGGGGTTGTCTTTGATCGTACGCGCTCTCTGGCAGCGTTGGTGTCTCTGTCGATCCGAAAAAGATCCACAGGAAACAGCACGTCCGCGGTCCTCTACCTTTACGGCACGGCCATACGCGGACAACTCTTTGAAAAATCGGCCCGCTGAGCCCCTCGGGGCTCTCAGGTCTTCATTGACTCTCTGCTTTCCGAGCGAAAGTATTTTAAAGGCACGACTTACTACGACGAACGGTAACCTACCGACGAGTCTGTAGAGAAGCTGATGCTTACAAAGAGGCTCTGAGAAGCTCTCTTCTGAAACGATGTGTGGTGAGGAACGCTGTGCGTGGAGTGAGGTAGTCCTCTGCTTAAGTGCACTGTGACTGTTTGGGCCGTCCCCCCGCTCCACCCGCCAGTGATGACGATAAAAAGTCAATGGTTCGCAGGTGCTACCTTGCAGCCAATAAAATTGACGCTGTGACTCGAGGGTGCGTCTCACGCTCTCCTCCGTAGTCAGACAGCTACCTGGTTGATCCTGCCAGTTGCTATATGCTTGTCTCAAAGATTAAGCCATGCATGTCTAAGTGCAAGCCAAACTAAGGTGAAACCGCGGAAGGCTCATTATATCAGTCATGGTTCAAAGGATTGTACTCAGTTACATGGATAACTGCGGAAATACTGGAGCTAATACATGCCAACAGAGTCCTGACCGGCGACGGAAGGGACGCTTTTATTAGATCAAAACCAATCGGTGGCTTCGGCCGCCGTGCAGTTTGATGACTCTGGATAACCTTGGGCTGATCGCACGGC